>SJYQ01001814.1:467246-496076 GCA_006410935.1 Redunca redunca | reverse complement strand
CTGTCTCCTGTACAATGTCATGAACCTCATTCCATAGTTCATCAGGCACTCTATCTATCAGATATGCCCTTAAATCTATTTCTCACTTCCACTGTATAATCATAAGGGATTTGATTTAGGTCATACCTGAATGGTCTAGAGGTTTTCCCTACTTTCTTCAATTTGAGTCTGAATTTGGTAATAAGGAGTTCATGATCTGAGCCACAGTCAGCTCCTGGTCTTGTTTTTGTTGACTGTATAGAGCTTCTCCATCTTTGGCTGCAAAGAAAATAATCAATCTGATTTCGGTGTTGACCATCTGGTGATGTCCATGTGTAGAGTCTTCTCTTGTGTTGTTGGAAGAGGGTGTTTGCTATGACCAGTGCATTTCCTTGTCAAAACTCTATTAGTCTTTGCCCTGCTTCATTCCGTGCTCCAAGGCCAAATTTGCCTGTTCCTCCAGGTGTTTCTTGACTTCCTACTTTTGCATTCCAGTCCCCTATAATGAAAAGGACATCTTTTTTGGGTGTTAGTTCTAAAAGGTCTTGTAGGTCTTCATAAAACCGTTCAACTTCAGCTTCTTCAGCGTTACTGGTTGGGGCATAGACTTGGATAACTGTGATATTGAATGGTTTGCCTTGGAGACGAACAGAGATCATTCTGTTGTTTTTGAGATTGCATCCAAGTACTGCATTTCGGACTCTTTTGTTGACCATGATGGCTACTCCATTTCTTCTGAGGGATTCCTGCCCGCAGTAGCATATATAATCGTCATCTGAGTTAAATTCACCCATTCCAGTCCATTTTAGTTCGCTGATTCCTAGAATGTCGATGTTCACCCTTGCCATCTCTTGTTTGACCACTTCCAATTTGCCTTGATTCATGGACCTGACATTCCAGGTTCCTATGCAATATTGCTCTTTACAGCATCGGACCTTTCTTCTATCACTGGTCACATCCACAGCTGGGTATTGTTTTTGCTTTGGCTCCATCCCTTCATTCTTTCTGGAGTTATTTCTCCACTGATCTCCAGTAGCATATTGGGCACCTACTGACCTGGGGAGTTCCTCTTTTGGTATCCTACCATTTTGCCTTTTCCTACTGTTCATGGTGTTCTCCGGGCAAGAATACTGAAGTGGCTCGACTCTGTCCAGTGTTGAGGCTTCCTAAACAGTAGACGCCCAGCAGCTGCTGCTGGCCTGCGTGATTCCCCAGTCCTTTGCCTCTTCTGTGTGCTTTTTCAGGGTTGGGGACTCCGTATGGGCACACGGTACACACCCCACAGCACTGCACACACGCTGGACACGCAGGAAGTGCTCACAAAGGGCCACGGCGGGCTCAGCACCACCCACGCCCCAGGAGGCCCAGACGCGTACGCTGTGACATCCAGCACCCCTCATCCCGGCCCAGGGCCCTCGGAGGCAGGGACTGAGCTGTGGAGGGTCAGCACACACGCCTGCCTGTCCTTCAGGCCACGCCAGACACTGGGCCCGAGCGGGCTTCTCACCCCCAGGGCCACACACCACCCCTCCTGGCCTTCCTCTTCCGTTCTCAGGAAACACTTCCCAGGGTAGCATGGAAAAGCTGCCGAAGTATTGATACTTAGTATTTAGAAATGCCTTTCACCTTGAAATTGCTTTACAAGCTTTAAACTTCACTTGACTCCAGGGATAAAGAAAGAAGTGACGTGTAATATTCAGTTTCACACTTGGGAAACAAACATTGAGGTTAAGTAACTTATGCAAGGCCAGGTAGCACATCTATATTTGGAAGGAGTTTGTGACTGTGTAGTTTTGTTCTCAGACCTTTCTCAAGCGTGTTCAAAAATAAAAGGCTTCCATACTCAAGATTTAGTTTCAACCCTCAAGAGTAATAAGTTAAGAATTCAAGATGAGACAGTAAATAAGACCAGATAAATAAGTTGCCTCTGTGTACTGAGATGTAGACATAAATTCAGATCATTACCCTGGAACTGAGAGAGCACTTTCCTAAAATATTAGAATAACAGTTTCTACATCCTAAATACAAGCTTTTGAAAAAGAGGATATTTGTTGTTAAAAGGACACTTCTAAGGGCTGCTACATATCTTGGGGATTCAACAAAGAAGGAAGGTGAAAAAGGTTACTTCTTCAGTTTTCTTTATTCACTTGTTAGTAGTAAAATTAGGAAAATCAGTGAGAGAATTTTACCTGTTTTGTTGACCTAATGATAATACAGTGTTTCATTGTAAAGCTTGAATTTCAAACATAGACTCTTTTCATTACTGTAGTCTGAAGACTTAGAAAAAGACAATTCATGGCGCTTGCAGAGTAGAACATGGCAGATCAAGAAGCTGCCATTCTGCGGCGCCATCAGCTGCTCATGTCTGAGTGCTGCTGGGTTGCTGTGTGCTGAGGGCGAGGTGAGGAGAGAGTGCTTTTATTTAAGTCCAGCGGCTTGCAACATTCTGTTAGCTCTAAGTGCACTGTGAAGTGAATCATATATATACACACACCATATATAGTTTCAAGATGACTTTCCATCTTATTACAAGATACTGAGTATTGTTCCCTATGTTTTGCAGTAAATCCTTGTTGCTTATCTACTTTATAGATAGCAGTACATCGCTGATAATCCCATACCCCTCGTTGAGCCCTCTCCCCAAGCCCTTCCGCCGTGGTAGCCGTAAGTCTGCTTTCTGTGTCTGTGAGTCTGCTCCAGCTCTGTGAATAGATCTGTCGGTGTGACTGTCTAGTTCCCACACGTAGGAGATGCCCTACAATATTCGTCTTCTCTGTCTGACTTAACTTAGTATAATATTCTCTGGGTCCATCCATGTTGCTGCAAATAGCAACATTTCATTTTTTTTGGTGGCTGAATAATATTGTGTGTGTGTGTGAATACATACACACAGGTATGGCATCTTTCTTGTTCACTCATCTCTCAGTGGACACTTAGGTTGCTTCCCTGTCTTGGTTACTGCAAGCGTTGCTGCTGTGAGCGTTGGGATGCATGTATCTTTTTGATTTAGAGCTTTTATCTCTCTGGATATACACCCAGCAGTGGGGCTGCTGGGAGATTTAGTTGCTCTTTTTCGAGCATTTTAAGGAACCTCCACGGTGTTTTCCATGGTGGCTGCACCAGTCCTGGCCAGGGGGCTGCTTCCCAGGTATAGCTGTGTGCTTTAGAGACAGAGGGTGGATTTTGTGGACAGTCCCGCCCAGAAGCTTTTTGTTCGGCTGTATTAGCTTAAACTTCTGTCCTTAGCCATGTTTTTGTCTCCAGACGTGTGGGCCTCAACAGGTACTTTTAAGTGAAAGATTGTCCTAGAGAGTTGAATCTGTTTTCACCTGATACAGAAATTAATTGTTCCGATTAGAGTTTAGTTAAAGAAGGAGACTTCCTGAGCATTCTGAACACTACTTGAAAATCTACCCTTAGTCTAACTGGAGAGGTGAATGAAGGCAAGGTTTAAGGTGCAGACTCTTCCAAGCATCACTTCTAGGAATTTCACAAACTGAGACCCAAAGTGTGTGTGCCGGGGCCTGGAACGTGAAGGAACTCAAGTCCCGGTGCCTTCCTGCTAGTATATAATGGGGGGCTGGGGAAGACTGACAGATGGACTTTCTGTTAAGTAACCCTTTGGGCTTTTCTCCTTGAAACCCAAAAAGGACTTCAGATTTGACAAATTCTGTTTAGAAAAATTTTTTTTCTTAATCATAATTATAGAGGGGGCTGTAATAAAGTATCTTCTTAAGAGTATTCATGCTATCATTAAAATCACTGCTACTGCAGAAACTCAAGCCCACCCCTGCTGTTCTTTCGCTCTCTTCTTTGTTAAATCAGAAAGGGCTCCCTGGTGGCTCAGTTTGTAAGGAATCTGCCTGCAGTGCGGGAGATCCAGGTTCAGTCCCTGGGCCGGGAAGATCCCCTGGATGCAGGAATGGCAACTTACTCCAGTGTTCGTGCCTGGAACACTCCGTGGTCAGAGGAGCCTGGTGGGCTACAGTCCATGGGGTCACAAAGAGTCGGACACGACTGAGCGACTCACACTTCTTCATTTTCATAACGTAAACCATATAGAGAGACAGGAGCCCCAAGAGCAGCGAGGGCGGCCACACCGAAGAGATGGCCATGCGGCCTCTGTCCCGGGGCTCAGCCACCCCCAGTCTAACTGCAGAGCTGCCCGAAGCCAAGACAGTTAGAGAGAGGAAAATTGCCCAGCCCAGCGTGAGAGGATACTGTCTCCTCCTCTGCCAGCGTGGTCATGAATGACATCTGATTTGAAACCACAATTTACTGCTGTAATAAAGTTTCTAAGATTACTGCAGTCGGAATTCAATTGTATTGAACAGTCAATTGATTCTGGGCTAAAACATGCTTACATTACAAAATAATGACTGATTTGAGAAAAATAAGGTTGTGTTCAGGTACCAGTGTCTCAGAGCAAGAGGGACGCTTTTGAAACTCTTCAGGGGAAAGTAGCGCAGATCTGCCAAGTCCGCATGGAGACACGCCACCTTCCGTTTCCCTGTGCGTGGCCCTCCCAGCATCCCAGTGAGACAGACAGGGACTCCCACTCCACAGCAAAGAGTCCTGGGGTTGGAGACGGCATCTCCAGAGAAGATTCCAGTCCAGTGCTAGAGCCCAGTCTGTGAGCATCTCTGCGCTACCGCAGCAAAATATCACAGCCACTGAGTTGACGGAGACTTTCTTTTAAAAAGTGGATTTAGAGGCATGCTTCCCCAAACCCATTGCCTCTGATCAGCATGAAGAACAAAGCTCATGCTCTTGGATATTAAGATAGACAGTGCATGCGGACAATGGGGTGGGAAGCAGCAGCCCAACTGCAGATTTTTTCTAGGAAGTTAATTCCCTGAAGCCTTTCTGGCAACTTCTGAGACCCAACTCTTATCCTCTACGTGTTTTCCTTTGAGGCAGGAAATGAAGTCTTTGTCTTGGTAAGAGCCTTCTAAAATACTTGATCTGAGGTTTGGTTTTATCCACTGCTGCGCAATTATTTCTTAGTTTATTCTTTGCTATTGAATCTGCTCCACAATTGCAAATCAAATTTAAAAAAAATATATATATATGTAAACCTTTAATCCTTCAAAAACTTTAAAAGGTGGGTAGTGGTGAACATTACACTGGGTTCTCCGGTGTTGTCGGCAGCTGGGAAGTTCACAGCTTGCGATGGCAGATTTCAGCAGTGACCACAGGGCCACCAGATCTTCGGGAACCCAACTCTTCCCCTTACTCAGTCTACTGTGGAGTCTGTAGGGGTGCACATGCGTGCTAAGTCACTTCAGTCAACAACTCTTTGCAACGCCATGGACTGTAGCCCACCAGGCTCCTCTGTCCATGGGATCCTCCAGGCAAGAATACTGGAGTGGGTTGCCATGCCCTCCTCCAGGGGAATCTTCCTGACCCAGGGATCGAACCTACCTCTCCTGCATTGGCACGTGGATTCTTTACCACTCATGACACCTGGGAAGCCCCTGTAGGGGTGTAAATGATACCAAACGGTTTTTGCTCCCCCACTTTGCTAGATATATTGGAAAGAAATGCCATTTATACATGCTAATCAAACTGTAATTGCCTGTCTCCATGATAAATAGATCAAGGATAGGTCTCTGAGAGGCATTCTGAAGAATGTACCTCTCAGTCTTTACAGACACGATGTGTTTGTGACAAGAAAGCAGGCTTGACATTAGAGAGACAGCAATGCTTCCCTCCATTAAAGGGAATTGATTTTTAAAATTTCACCTGCATCCTAAGTAGGCATTGGAAAGAGTGTCCCTGGCTGGTTGTTTACATGGCAGATAGAGGAGCCAGATGCTTTTAGTTTTAAAAGCAACCTTGTTGCCGTATTGATTTAATCAGAGCTCTGTTTGCTTGTGTCTGCTGATCTAATGTGTAATCAGGGTCCTTCAACCGGAAGTGGTTTTGATCCCTTGCTCTCTGTTCTGGAAAGAAGGTGCGATGCTGGATTCGCCACCAGTGCTTGCCGTCAGCTTGTCACCGCCAGGCACCAGAGATGTCCTCAGCGCCATTTCTGTGCTCCCCGCGCGAGGCTGTTTCTGCCCTGCCATCCTTCTCTTTCTGCCAAGAACACCAGTGAAGAATGACTCATTAGAAATAAAATATGTTAGCTAAAGCCCTTATTCCATTCAGATTCCACGTCTCTTTTCTGTCCCGGGATCTCATCCAGGCCCCCACAATACACGTGGTCGCCGTGTCTCCTTCAGGCTTGGCACTCTGTGATGGTTTCTTAGACGTCCCTTGTTTGGGATGACCTTGATAGTTCTTTTTTTTCTTTCTTTCTTTCTTGGTGTGTGTGTGGGGGTGAGTGCTGGTAAGATACTTCGTAGATTTTCCTTCTTAGTGTTAGTCATTCAGCCGTGTCTGACTCTTTGCGACCCCGTGGACTGTAACCTGCCAGGCTCCTCTGTCCGTGGAATTCTCCAGGCAAGAACACTGGGGTGGGTAGCCAGCCATTCCCTTCACCAGGGGATCTTCCGACCCAGGAACTGAACCCGGTTCTCCTGCACTGAAGGCAGGTTCTTTACCGTCTGAGCCACCCATGGGCTTATTGTTTGATATAAGACTTATTTGTTGAGAACTGCACCAGGAAGGGAAGTGCTCACCGACTCTTAGCTGAGCGACCCAACTACAATTCCACAATCTATCAAAATTACAGTCTGTCTTATATTCTTGGGTAAAACCTCAAAAATCCTCTAAATTTGCTTTGTGGGGTCCACAGTGGAGAAGGGTCTGGTGACCCTGAGGAGAATGGCCAGAAGACCGCAGAATCCTGAGTTCGAAAACTCCAGCGACTGTTTCTAAGAGTGAAAGGGGGCTTTCCCGATGGCTCAGCAGTAAAGAATCTGTCTGCAATGCAGGAGACGCAGGAGACTTGGGTTCCATCCCTGGGTCGGGAAGATCCCTTGTAGCAGAAAATGGCAACCCAGTTCAGTATTCCTGCCTGGGAAATCCCTTAGACAGGGGAGCCTGGCAGGCTACAGTCCATGGGGTCGCAAAGCGTCAGACACAACTGCGCATGCAAGCGTGAAGACACATGCTTGAGAGGAAGCCACTGTTTCCAGAGGGGCACCCTGGGTCTGTCGCTTTGCTGCGCTCCTCGCCTGCCTTGGCCATCTGGCAGGACACGTGGCATGACGCTCTGCCTGCTATGAGGTTGGCCTCCCTGGACTTCCTCTCCGCACAACTCTGAGCTTTGAATGATCCTCAGCCTCTGGTGTTCACTGTTCTTTTATCTGAAAAATTTCCCCTATACTGACTTTCCGTCAGAGACCATGTATTTTACGTCTTCTGTAACTTGCAAGCTTTAGCACAGAGCTGAGCTCTCACGGGCGTGTTCCTGAGACTCCCTCTTCTTTCTCCGCCATATGTCTTTTATATTACCCTTAGTTCCGCCTCGGCATGAAGGACTGAGTATTCTCTTTTTTTCTTTTTATTTTTAATTGGAGGCTAAATAATCTGCAGTACTGTGGTGGTTTTTGCTATACATCGACATGCATCAGCCACGAGAACTGAGTCTTTTGATCCCTGGCACCAGCAAAGCAGGCACCCTACCTGGAAACAACAGCAGAAGCCCTGTAGCTTATAAAGAAATGCGTTGTGAAACAACCACAAGTTCCCATCAAAATGGATGCATTCGAGCATTAGTTAGTGTCAGCAAAATGTGTAGAAAATTTGGTCTAAGAATTGTGAAGGAAATGACTTAGGGAGAATATAAGGTGCCCCTGGACGCCCAGCCTCAGCCCTGGGGGTCAGCTGCTGGCAGGCTGGGCTGCTTGACAGCTCCGTTCAGCCTCTCCTGGCATTGCTGCCCTTGCCTGAGTGTGTGTGTATTTATTTTAACAGGTCCTCACACTACTTTGGGTGTTAATGAAAAGTCTGGATATAAGGTCCAATGAAACTGAGTGCTTTTTTATAATACTAAATCATTCACTATTTTGTTTTCAATTTAGAGGCAAAATTAATCCTTACGTATTCAGGTTTTAAATCGTTAGCCCAATGAAATCCAACTTTCACAAAGGGACACTTTAAAGGCTTGATGTTGGGATCGTTCACACTAGCACCTTCTTCCGATGCCCACAGTGGCCTTGATCAGTGGCTCCAGGGTCAAGGAAGGAGTATATCCTTTAGGGGACTCTTGACAATGTCTGGGAGCATTTACACTTGTCACAGCGGGGTGGAAGGGTGCTGCTACTGATGTCTTGTGGGTGAAGCCACGTCCCCCACCCTCCCAGCCCCCAGCAAAGAGCTACATTGTCAGGGACCTTAGGTTGACCGAAGCATGAGCCTTGTAGAATGTTCCAGGATGACTTCTAGACAGTGATTTCCGCTCAGCCTGTTTGAATAAGAAGAGCTTTCTGAAAGACTAGAGCTTCCAAGGAGTCTCACCTGGCTGTTGGCCTCTTGTTCGTCAGTGATGGAGAAAATGCATAAGAGTGCTAGCACACACTCATACTCGCTCACAGCGTGGCTGTGGTTAGTAAGATACCTGCAGTCATTTCTGTCTTGTCAACACAAGATTTGAAAAACAGCACTGCCTGTGTTTCTGTGGTGTCAGCTGAGTTCAGCTCAGTCACTCAGTCGTGTCTGACTCTTTGCAGCCCCATGGACTGCAGCATACCAGGCCTCCCTGTCCATCACCAACTCACAGAGCTTGCCCAAACTCATGTCCATCGAGTCGGTGATGCCGTCCAAGCATCTCATCCTCTGTCGTCCCCTTCTCCTCCCGCCTCAATCTTTCCAGCATCAGGGTCTCTTCTAGTGAGTCAGCTCTTTGCATCAGGCGGCCGAAGTGTTGGAGCTTCAGCTGCAGCATCAGTGATAGGAGGTGGTGTTGGTTTAGTCGCTGAGTCATGTCTGACTCTTGCGACCCCGTGGACTGCAGCCCGCCAGGTCTCTGTCCATGGGATTCTCCAGGGAGGAAGACTGGAGTGGGTTGCCATTCCCTTCTCCAGGGGATCTTCCTGACCCAGGAATCAAACCCAGGTCTCCTGCCTCCAAGGCAGAGTCTTTGCCGACTGAGCTACGAGGGAAGCCCTATCAGGTGTGAACCCTATTAGTCATTCAGGCTCCAGTTAGTGCTCGCTGCCTGTGGATTCCATGGCCCCTGGAAGGAAAGCTTTGTCCTCATGGGGGGAAATGGCCCACCACATGGGAACCATCTTTAGCGGGGATTCCTTTGAGACAGAAATGAGCTGGCGAATCTTCCCATTTGGAGCCGAACGCATGGTCAGTCTGGAAGAGGGGAGGGGTGTCTGAGCCCCCACTCAGCGACAGCTCGTTGCCTGTCTGCTGATGGTGGTGGGTGCCCTGCGGGCCTCTGTGTGCCTTCTCACCGGCTGAGGCATCTGGCTGCTTTCTCCAGCCCCAGTGAGGGTAGGAGCCCTGGAATGGAGCCAGGGGATAGAAGAGACCATCTCCCAGGCTCTGAATCTTCTGGGACTGTGTCCACTTTCTCAAAGAGCAGATTGTGAAATGGCACGGGTAGGACATGGAGGTAATAGAGATGTGAATGAGACGGCTCTAGGAGGGCAGCAGGTGGAGTGGTGCCAGCGGGAAGAGCCCGTCAGGAGAGTAAGTGCCCTGGCAGCAGGTCCGAGAGGACGAGGTGACAAACGGCCTTTTTCTCTGGGAAGGAAGCCAAAGGCATGCAAGAGTTGTGGCTTGGGGTCCAGATCTTAGATCATCTCTTCTCACTCCCAAAATTAAGGTCCACACTCCTTCCAGGAAACTAGCTAAAGCAAACAGATCAAGAGGCAGCCAGCTGGAAGAGCCTCGGTGCAGGAAGAGAGGCAGGGGAGGGAGAGCGTGTGTACCCAGCTCCTTTGGCAGCTGTGTCCCACCAACTCTGGCCTCAAAGCTTTTTGCTTTGGCTCCCAAACTTGAGGGCTTTTCAAGGCTGCCATCCATCTTTGAAATACAGCATTTTATTTTAGGTTGAGCCTTGGGACAGCTGTGGTTTTGATTTTGGTTCTCAGCCCATATTGTCTACATTTCCATCAAGTAATGTATCAGCTTGCTGTTGCTGGGTAACAAACCACCTCCAGACTTAGTTGTTTCAGCCCATATTGTCTACATTTCCATCAAGTAATGTATCAGCTTGCTGTTGCTGGGTAACAAACCACCTCCAGACTTAGTTGTTTAAGGGAATATCTTTTTGTTATTTTTCATGAGTCTATCAATAGGCTGGGTGATTTTGCTGATGTGGGCTCACCTATGCGTCCATCATCAAGGATGGGGGGATGACTGGGAGTGACTGGTCAGGGTTGGCCTCACACTTCTCCCCCACGTGCCATCATCATCCTTCTATGAGGCTCAGTTGGCACATTCCCCCAGCAATGTGTCCAAAGAGAAAGAAATTCACAAGTGCTTTCTCGAGGTGCTGTATGTATTATGTTTCCTAGGGAGCTGCGATCCAGGAGGTCACACAGCCAAGCTCAGAGTCAGTGTGGGTGGGCGTCACTCCAGGGAGTGGCCGTAGAGAGGTGGGTGTGGGGCCAGGAATGCCGTCACTCCGCCGGAACCGGGGACAGACGAGGGAGCCAGCTGCCAGCTGCCAGTCGTCGGAAGGGCTTTTCTCCTGCATATTCCTTTATGTCTGCTACGGCTGCTAAGAGCTAAGTGTGGCGAGTATTTCAGTCTTCTCTGTGGTTCAGATCCACCCCGGCAGGCATCTTCACTAGGCGTTTTAAGTGGATAATGTTCCCTCTCTTAGTCATTCTGTCACCCACACGATGATAGAAACCCCAGGAATATAAACACCACTCCCCATGGTGTGTTCAGATGCACTAAATAAAAGAAGCCTGTAGATTTAAGAAGAAACAGAATGGAATCCCCATGGAGAAAAACTTGCTGGTAATTTCATTTTTAAGATAAAGTAAGGAAGGAAGACGTGTTTGCTGGACTACATAAAGCTCCAGGTGGGTTTCTCTTTTTCTTTTTGGGGAGTAGATGGCACGGAATCATGAAGGAGGGAACTCTAGCCACTCATGTGTTTTGTTGGTAGGGCAGGAAACCACTGATTTTCCAATTGTTATGATCAAATGAATGTAGAAGTATTTATGAGCATATGCAGATAATAAGAATACATTTTTACACTGTCGGGTGAGAGTTGCTGTATTATTTGGAGTTTATTTAGATAGAATAAGATAGAACTTTCTAAAATTTCAGGAAAAGACAGGTAAGATTTTTCTAACACTTTATACAGGAAGTTTTTACTTTATACAGTTCATATTTACAACGTTACCATCAGTCCTCTCAATCTCAACCATTTCTACTCATATATTTCCTTTGGTTCAGTGCTAATAATGATACTTTTATTTTCTTTTTGGAAAGACATTTCTCTCCTCTCTTCGTATGATGTATTCAGAGACTAAATGGCAAACACTGATTAGTCTTTGCAGTGTGCCCTTTTATCCGATTAACCGAGGCATAGAATGTCTGGGAATACAGTCGGTGGATGGGATTTAGCGGCAGAGAGGGGAGGCACCTTCCCTTCAGGCTCCTGTAGCCGCTGCGGGAAGCGTAAGGCAGCAGGGCAGGCCAGGGCTTACACTTCACTGGAGTGTAGTTGTGGTCAGTGTGTCTCTCTGACATCAAACCAGTCAATCCTAAAGGAAATCAACCCTCAATATTCATTGCAAGGGCTAATGCTGAAGCTGAAGCTCCAATACTTTGGCCACCTGATGCGAAGAGCTGACTCATTGGAAAAGACCCTGATGCTGGGAAAGATTGAAGGCGGGAGGAGAAGGGGACGACCGAGGATGAGGTGGTTGGATAGTACATCACTGAGTCAGTGGACATGAATCTGAGCAAACTCTGGGAGGTAGTGAAGGACAGGGAAGCCTGGCGTGCTGCAGTCCACGGGGTTGGAAGGAGTTGGACGTGCCTGAGCGACTGAACAGCAAGCACGCTGGTCCCCTTTCCTTAAAGAGGCTGTCCTGACCTGGGTGGAGAGTGAGCTTTCTGGACTGCAAGTGTTCCTCACATCTGGGGACGCGCGGTTCGGTTTTTCGCAGGTAGTCCCACGGATAGCGAGCTTGCGTTTTGGTCATTGGTCTGCATGCTGGCAAGCGAGTCCATCCCTGCAGCTCTGTTTCCCTAATTAATAAAACAGACGTCAGGCAGTTCAATGATAAGCGTAAAAGAGTTTGACAAATTTCTTGAAAAGAGGGTTTGGGTGGCTGGGAACGGCTCCCTATGTGATGTGCTGGGTCTTTAGAGGATTTGTTGATTTATCGCCTTGTGTTTTTCAGTCGGCCACTTGAATCTTAAGAACTTTAACAGGATGACAGGAAAATAGTCACCGTGTTGGGAAGGCTTCTACACAAGCAGAGTTAGACAGCAATCGTATTAATGAATTATAGTATTTCATACAGGAGAGTTATTCTCTCTCGAGTTATTTTTCATGACTGATGCGTAGAAACCACAAGTTAAAAGAAGCACCCTCTTTGCCTTCCTCGGATTCACTGGGTCTTCCTTCCAGAGGCACAGGGTCTTCTCAGTTCCCCCACTCTGGTGGTCCGAGCACAGAGCAGGAAGTGCCTGCAGGTGGCAGGCTTCCTGGGCACCTGTGCCAGCTCCTCCACCTCTCACCTCCCTAAGACCTGTGCCCACCTCCCCTCGGTTCCTAGCGCTGCCTCTGTCTCTGGGCCTCCTTGAGGCCTGCTGCAGTGGCTAGAGGTGAGGTGACCAGTCCGGGCGGCGCTTGGGCAGGAGGCGATGAAGGAAGGCACAGCGGGGCTGGCGTGGCTCCTCTCTGAGGTGCTGCGGGAGCCTGCAGGTCACCCGCCTCCTCTGTGCGAGGTTTACTGCCTATCCCGTCCCAGCTCTCGCTTCCCGCGGTGACTGTCCTCAGGACCGATGGCTCTCAACCCTGAAGGCATGTCAGAGTCATCCAGGGCGCCTGTTCTAGAGTCCCAGCCCCGAGCTCCCGACCCAGCATCTCCAACAAGTGGCCCCGAGGATTCACTTTTCCAAAGGCTCCAGGCTGTTCCCAATAAAACTGCCCCGAGAATCCATGCCGGTGACTGTCGGTCCAGACCTGCCACTGGTCTCGGCGCTGACAGGAAGCTCCTTCCTCTTGCCCAGGTTCCCAGTAAGACGGAGGTTCCTACAACCCGTTACCTCTCCTTTCTGGCAGGCACCTGGAGTTAAGGAGCCAGGGCGCCTCTCCTTTCCCTGTAGCATCTGCTGGTATTTACACTGTCTTTACACTTGTTAATGGTTCGCTCCCTGGACAGTCTCCGCTCCTGCGGCGGAGGCCTCGGAGCTCTAACCACATAGGCGCAGGAGCGGAGGCCCGCGTTCCGTGACCAGCCTGCACAGGACGGACACCAGCCCAGGCAGAACTGGGTCAGAGGGGTGTGGACGTTCTCTCTGCACAGATCAGCTTGAGGAAATGTATCTTCCCACGTTAATCACGGCCACGACATCTCCATTCAGACTCTGACCCACCTGCAGACGATGTTAAAAATGGTACTCGAATTTAGAATTTGTCTATAAGCAAGCTTCTCCTTAAGTCTTAAGTCAGTAATTTGGTAAGAGGGCTAAACATTTCAGCTAAAGATATTATCTGAGATGAGTTACCGTTTGCAGTTTAAATAATGTTTCCCTTTCAGAACCTGATCAAACGAAATAGCCATTAATTAAACACCAGTTCTTTTCCACTTGGAGGAAGTGAGTGTAAACAGCAAAGGCTGGAGGCCAAAGTACTTTTGAGAGGTATGGGGCATTTGTTATGAGCGTGGCTGATGTCTGTCTAAGCCACTTCATCTTCTACAGCATGAGGTTTTAACTGAATAGCTCTCTCTTAAAAATGAATTACTTGAATATAATACCTTTAGCCTTCCTTTGGAGGTGGAGCAATGTTTTCCACCCCCCATATTCTTTATTTTCTGAGTTCCACCGATAACAGGCTCTTGGCAGAATTGTGAAGAAGCGATGTGTCTTTAGTGACTGTGTCCCTCACTCTCTTTTTGTGTGCATGTGGGCTGACTCTGGTGGGTGCGTGACACACTGTCAGCCTGGGTTAAGCCCAGCGGGGACTTTGTCACCGGACTATTGAGGTCTCTGGAATCACAGGGCAGGAGCCCAGCTGGGACTCGGAAGGGCTTGGAACCAGGAGCCTCTAGGTCTTTCTCTCTCTGCTTCTCTCTCTACATTTGCTTCATTCATCTCTCTCACTCATGTCCGGACGTGGACACGGAGGGGCCTCTTTGTGTGGAAAAGCCAGCAGGGGCCGACCCTGAGGTCTGTGCGCCCGTGCTGCTCCCAGCCTCCCAGAGTGGGACGTGGCTAGTGGAAGAACATGGGCTGCTTCCAACCACGTGTCCCCGAACGCCCACCCCACCTGTCACCTCCTACATACCAGCTGGATATCTAGGCTCTTGCTGAGTCGCTGAGGAAGGCACGATGGAGTTTCTGGGACAGGCCTCCCCCCACCAGCAGCCCCAGGACTATCTGCAGCATTTTAAGTTTATCCAGCAGAGTCTTTGAGAAGCAGAACTCTAGGAAACCCCTGTCAGCCCCCTTGCACCCTGGAGCTCTAAGCAGAAACGTGCAGCTCCTGAGGGGCCTTCCCCCCGGCCTGCCCCCCGCCCCCTGCAGTGGTCTGTGTGGGCATTGTGCCCCCCACTACCAGTACCATATGTGTGTGGAACTTATGTTAGTAATCCTAATCAGGAAATGATTACAACAACTGGTTTTTTTTTTCCTTTAAACTACTCTGTATTTCATCTGTGTTATTCTTGAATATTGGATTTATATTAAATAGCAGTTTGCCCTAATTAGCTTTAATGTTACAGATTTGTGCCTTTTGAACTCAGCATGCAGATTTATGCAAATTATATGAAGCTTTTAAGCTCAGAGTCCCAACATTTCCATTTACAGTCCCATTTATCTTGTGTTACTCTATCACAAACTCACCAAAGAAAGAGATGAGCTATTGGGATTGACATGCTTGATTATTTTAATTTTGCTACTGTGTAAACCAAGAAGCATATAGTGCATGACTTTCCTAAGATAGATGCATATTTGGCTGTTGACTTGGACAACCGGTCAATACCCAGCTCGCTGCACTGTAAGCCCAATACTCCATCCATGTTCTTGAGCTGTAGTTTGGGTACTGTACTCCAGTGCATCTATGTGTGTGCAATATTTGTAGCAATTTCAGAATTAGTCCTCGAAATAGAGAGGACAGAACAGTGATTTGGGGGCAGATGTAAATTGCATTTTCATCTGCCTGCTTTCATTAAATCTGACTCTCCCTCCCCCTCATTCTTGTTCTCCTCTCTTCTTTATCTTCTTTCCTTCTCAATCTCTTCTGCATTTGCCAAAGTTCATGACATCAAAGATCAATGCTCTTTTGATCAGAGTTCACAGGAATTTGTTCACGGGAAGACACCCCTGAAGAAATATTCTAGAAAAAATATTGTTACTAACAAGCAAAAAGAATTACCAGGAAACTGTACTTACTTATTAAATTGAGACTGGTTTCCTGCAGGGTGATTCTTCATCATCAGCACTGGTAGTTTGTACTGAGCTTTGGAGTGACATCACTTCTGCTTCTTGAAAGGTATTGAACTGGTCATACAGGATTTTCCCACATCAGTGCACATGGCTTGTGTCAGGAAAGGCTGTAGTCAAGAATGAGAAACATCCTGGGTGCTGTGAACAGGAGAGGTGTACTTAGACACACAGATGGGGAAAGTCTCGATGTGGGGGTGAGGGGGATTCATATGAGGGATGGTTTAAACATGACCCTTTGTTTAGTTTATGCCTGGAGGTAGCAGCAGGTACGTCTGGAGCTGGACATTGTCTGGCCACCTGGGTGAGTCTGACTCAGCTTTTGTAGTTGGGCACACCTGACCAGTGCCCTCCTCCCAAGGCTCTCTGAACTATAAATGTTCAGCCCTTTCTCCCTACTATATTCCCTCTACCTCTCTTCTGTGGCTTATCAGAGCAATTAGAGTTGACTTTTTAATTTATTTAATTAATGGGGAGGAGACAAGCAGCTTCAGAGAAGGCAGACGCNGGAAGAAAGTGAAGAGAAGCTAAAGAGGCTCTTGATGAGGAGCTTTGGAAGAGGAGAGGCTTAAAGCTGGCTTAAAGTTCAGCATTCAAAAAACTAAGATCATGGCCTCCAGTCCAATCACTTCAAGGTAAATAGAAGGGGAAAAGTGGAAGCAGTGACAGGTTTTATTTTCTTGGGCTCCAAAATCACTCTGGACAGTGACTGCAGCCATGAGCTTAAAAGAAGTGTGCTCCTTGGAAGAAAAGCTATGACAAACCTAGACAGCGTATTAAAAAGCGAAGACATCACTTTGCTGACAAAGGTCCAAATAGTCAAAGCTGTGGTTTTTCCAGTAGTCATATTCGAATGTGAGAGTTGGACCACAGAGAAGGCTGAGCACCAAAGAACTGATGCTTTCCAACTGTGGTGATGGAGAAGACTCTTGAGAGTCCCTTGGACACCAAGGTGATCAAGCCAGTCAATGCTGAAGGAAATCAACCCTGAATACTCACTAGCAGGACTGATGCTGAAGCTGAAGCGCCAGTACTCTGGCCGCCTGGTGTGAAGAGCTGACGCGCTGGAAAAGAGCCTGATGCTGGGAGAGACTGCAGGCAGAAGAAGAGGGCAGCAGGGGAGACAGTGAACTATGGGGAGAGCTGGGCGCTGCAGTCCACTGAGTCGTAAAGATGGGCACGACTCAGCCACTGGGCAACAAGTCGCAAAAATCACACAGTCTAGCTGCTCCCACGGTGACACACTGTAAACGGTGGCAAAATAGCAAGGCCAAGAAGTGATGCTCATGCTGCACTGTTAACTGGACTACGAACTTTATTCGGTTTTCACCAGCTTTAGCAGGCCCTCTTTTAAGATTTCTAGCCAATGTAATTGACATGATAAGTAGTAGTAACGTTGTTGGAACAGAAAAGAGAAAATGTATCATTTATTTGTCTTTTCAGAAATACCCAAAGTAAATACTTTCAGACTATTCATTCAGAAGTCCTTAGGTTGTTGTGATTAAGCATGTATACTCTGCAGCCTGACTGTGAGAGTTTGGATCTCGGCTCCACCATGGACTGTCAGTAATTTTTAAGCAAACTACTTAACCTTTCTTCTCATCCTTAGAATAGAAATATAATAGAGCCTGTCTTGCTGACCTGTTTGTGAGGCTTAAGGAAAATAACATATATAAAGCATTTAGAACTATACCCAACATATAAGAGGTTAAATTATAAGAAATAGCTGTTTTTGTAGATCAAAATGGTTGTATACTGGCCATGCCATATAATTTGACCTAAAAGTGATGTATAAATGTTTTCTTTTATTTGTGTTATTACCACCAGTAAGAGAAGTCAGTAAGGGCAACTAGTAAAAAATTAGATGTTAAAAAAAAAATCAGAGAATATCAACTTCTCACATCATAGTTTGAGGAACTCCACTGACCCAGTCCCCAGTGAAACTGATAAAATTATTTTTTAAAAAAATATTTAGAGCTTCTATAAATGGTCAAATATAAGTGCAAGGGACAAATATAGAAATATCTATTAAGGAATATCTACAAAAATTCTAGAGGAAAGGTGGGAGTCTGTGGAATTTGTATCAAGATTGCTCCTTCCTTCTAGCTTAGCAAGGCAGACGCTCCATTCCAGACTCCCTCCGCCTAGACTGGGGCTCCTTATGCCTCCACCTCCCCAGGGAAGGATTTTCTTCCTGTGAGGAAACGTCAGTGCTTCTCATCTGCCTTAACTACCTGCTGCCAAATCTCAGCTCCAGCAACTGCAGTAGACTGGTGAAGGCTTCCCTCTTTCCACCCAGCCTCCACTGTGGACTAAAGAACTCGCTAGAGGAGCTCAGCAGTAGATCTGAACAGGTAGGAGAAGGAATAAGCAAACTTGAAAATATTGATAGGGTTATGCAAGCTGAAGAGCAGAGAGAATAAAGAATGAAGAAAATGAGAGCTCAGAGAAATGTGGGAGACTATTAAACACACCAAGATATGCATAATGGGAATATGAGAGAGAGAAAAAAATATTTGCAGAAACAATGGCTGAAAACATCTCAAATTTATTGACAAACAATAGCCTCGATGAACATCCAGGATGCTCAATGAAGTCAAAGAAGGATAATAGCAAAGAATCTCATTGTATCTTTATAAACAGCTCATCATAGTAGAAGTGCTGAAAGTTACAGACAAGGAGAAAAATCTTGAAAGTAGCAAGAAAGAATAATGGTTCATTACTTGCCACGAAGTCCCAATAAGATGAACAGAGAACATCTTACTAGAAACCATAGATGCCAGAAAGCAATGGGGTAAGATACTTACCTTGCTGGTGCTGAGCAGTGGGGGCCCTGTCAATCAAATGTCCTATTCTCCACAAAGCATCTTTCAGAAATGAAGGCAAAGTAAAGACATTCCCAGATAACAACTGAGAGAATTTGTTACTAGCAGACCCTCCTTATAGGAAACACTGAAGAAAATTGTCCCAGCTTAAAGCTAATAACTCTAGGTAATTTGAATCCACGTGAATGCCAATGAGGAAAAATTCCAGAAATCTACTACTAGGTAAATCACATTTAAACTATAGAAAATCAAAAACAGGGAGAAAATTTTGGGGAAAAAGGAGTAGGCAAAAACAACAACAACAACAACACCTTGCTAAGCAGGAAATTAGAATAAGAAACACATCAGACTTCTTGCTGGAAATTGTACACGCAGGGAGAGAGTGGAGTTAAATGTTTAAAGCATTCAATTAAAAAAAAAACAAAAACAAAAACAAAAACTCATCAACCTAGAATTTTGTATCCAGTAAAATTTACACTTGAAAATTGAAGGAGAAAAAGTGAAGGAGAAAGACTTTCTAGCCCCAAACTCAAGAATTTGTTGCCAGCAGACTTGCCTGGCAAGAAATGTTAATACGGATGGCTAACAAACACATGAAAAGATGCTCAACATCACTCATTATCAGAGAAATGCAAATCAAAACCACAATGAGGTACCACCTCACACCAGCCAGAATGGCAGTGATCCAAGTCTACAAGCAATAAATGCTGGAGAGGGTGTGGAGAAAAGGGAACCCTCTTACACTGTTGGTGGGAAGGCAAACTAGTACAGCCACTATGGAGAACAGTGTGGCGATTCCTTAAAAAATTGCAGATAGAACTGCCTTCTGACCTAGCAATCCCACTGCTGGGCATACACACCGAGGAAACCAGAATAGAAAGAGACACGTGTACCCCAATGTTCATCGCAGCACTGTTTACAATAGCCAGGACATGGAAACAACCTAGATGTCCATCAGCAGATGAATGGATAAGAAAGCCATGGTACATATACACAATGGAGTATTACTCAGCCATTAAAAAGAATACATTTGAATCAGTTCTAATGAGGTGGTGAAACTGGAGCCTATCATACAGAGTGAAGTAAGCCAGAAAGAAAAACACCAATACAGTATACTAACACATATATATGGAATTTAGAAAGATGGTAATGATAACCCTCTATTCGAGACAGCAAAAGAGACACAGATGTATAGAAGAGACTTTTGGACTCTGTGGGAGAGGGAGAGGGTGGGATGATTTGGGAGAATGGCATTGAAACATGTATACTATCAGGTAAGAAACGAATCGCCAGTCTATGTTCAATACAGTATACAGGATGCTTGGGGCTGGTGCATGGGGATGATCCAGAGAGATGATATGGGGTGGGAGGTGGGAGGGGGGTTCAGGATTGGGAACTCACGTACACCCGTGGCTGATTCATGTCAATGTATGGCAAAACCAATACAGTATTGTAAAGCAAAATAAAGTAAAAATTAAAATTTAAAAAAAAAAAAAGAAGAAGCTCTTCAGAGAGAAGGAAAATCATGCAGGTCAGAAGCTCCAATCTACATAAAGAAAGGAAACACATTATAGAGGGAATACATTAATGTAAAATAGTTTACTTTTCATATTTGTAATGTAAAACATCAGTATCTCAGAACAGTTACTGTATA
Source organism: Redunca redunca (assembly GCA_006410935.1). Lineage (NCBI taxonomy): Eukaryota > Metazoa > Chordata > Mammalia > Artiodactyla > Bovidae > Redunca > Redunca redunca. Next base: position 476,072 of record SJYQ01001814.1, on the reverse strand, counting down.
AATCCATTTTTACAAAGTTCAAGCATAGGCAACCTGAATCATGGTGTGTAGAGATGAACACATAGGCAGTGAAGGCTCACTGGGGTGTGAAGACTGCACGGGGCACAAAGCCTCTATATTCTGACTTAGGTGATAGTTTATATAAGTATTTTTGTCTCACATACTCTCTTATATGTGTGTAATTTCATAATTAAAGGTTTTTCAGATAACTTTCCTATATAATTAGCCGTGTGTGTGTGTCCACTCACTTGCTCAGTCTTACGTGACTCTTTGTGACCCTAGGGTCTGAACCAGAAATGAACACAAAAATAGCGTTTCCAAAGAAGACAGTGACACAACATTGAATTCCATAATTTATGATGCAATATTCGTATATCATAATCATATCATGTATCAGTATTACTTATGCAATATTAATAATAAATGATATAATTTTAGTGACAGTGATACAATATTTAATGATAGGATATGAAATTATACAAGCTGGGCACAAAGCAATAGGTATAGTTTAGTCATAATTTTGACGAAGAAAAATTGTATGTCTATACATGCAGAACCTGAGAAATAATTCCAGATTGTTAATTGAGTAGTTTGTTAATGTGGTAAGAGGAAGGGCATTTTTTAATATTATCCTTTATTTTCTAAATTTTCTATAATGAATAGGTGTTACCATTTACTTGGGGAAAATATGTATTATTTCAGAAAAGTAGGTTCTGTTTTACCTTGGAACATTTAAGGGAATAGTCCTTAAATATTAGAATGGGCTGACGATGTGACATGGCAAGCACTGGTTAAATGGCTCGGAGTCAGGGCTAGTGCCGGCCTTTTACCTTGGAGAGCTTCAGTGTCCACTTTTCCTCCAAGAACCCTTAAGCTTCAGTTTTGTTTTTTTTTTTAATTGAAATGTATTTCTCAAACTTAAGGATCTGGGAAAGAAACTGAAGCCAGCTAGCCATGGGCAGTTGCTTCAGAAATTCTAAAACGTGTTCAGCTTCTTCATGCTTCACGTACTGAACTGTAAAAATTCTGGTTTTGTTACCAACGGGTATCACAGGGTGAATTAAATCTCATCCCTGTTTTATTTGACTGGGAGCAAAAACAAATCTTAAAAATTCAGAAGTGCTTGGTTCAACCATATAATTACTTTGCATAAACTTAGAACCTCAGCTACCATATGCTTTTATTTTCAGTACAACTCATAGTATCACTATTATTTGGGTATATGTGATTTGTTATATCTAGACTTTTTCTTTTCTGCAGAAATTCATTCATAATAATTCTGGTTTAGGGTAAGTTTTCGTATATCAGGGAACAAAAAAAATCAAGCCATGTTATAGATGGCGACATACCAGTACTGAATATTTTGGCAGATCGTGTTCTATTTCATGCTCCCAGAATCTAATCTCATGGTCTAGAAGATGAGTGCATTAAAGAAGGACAAGGGGAACACCACCTCTTAAACTGAAAAAGGAAAGAAAAGACAGTTCTTCCCCCTGCTTGCCTGTGTGCTATGCCACATCAGTTGTGTCCAGCTCCTGGCGTCCCTGTGGACTGCAGCCCACCAGGCTTGTCTGTCCATGGATTCTCCAGGCGAGCATATTGGAGTGGCTTGCTCTACCTTTCTACAGGGAATCTTTCCAACCCAGGGGTTGAACCCACACCTCTTCTCTCTTCTGCACTGTCAGGTGGGTCCATTACCACTGGTGCCACCTGGGAAGCCCCGCTTGCTCACAGCTAGACCCTGGTTCGGGAGGAGAAAAAGTCGCTCGCATCCTCCTTTCCTCTGCTGGACCAGGGGCAGGGCGATGAGGTTGCCCGGCTTGTGCACTGGGCAGAGTTCCAGTCTCCCGTCTCCCTCCCAGCGATAGTAACACGCCCTGCAGCTCCCAAGGCTTGGAGCTGTCCTGGTGTGAAATAGCAGCAATGCAGGTTTACTTTGGACCAAGTCAGCACTGTAGAGAAGAAGCAGAAATGAAAGCAAAATCCCATCTCTCCCAGAAAACCAGCGCACACTGGTTTAACTTACATTCTTGCTAGCATCCAGACATTTTTCACACTTTTTAATACAAAGCTCACGCAAGCTTATAGAACTTGGTGAGACGTAATGTGTGTTTAGGGAATAAGACATGATTTATTTGCCAACCTCAGAATTGACTAAGTTATTGAACAAAATTGGCAAAAATGTTTTACTCTCAGAATATATGGTTATTTTGACTGCTTCAATTAAAAATCACTTAGTAGCATCGGGTTATCATTGCCAAGGAGGACCAGAGATTTAGTAGGATCTTACAAGCATCTCTAAAGAAAGTGCTTGATTCAAGTGATTAGATGGACAACAAGGAGTGTGAAAGAGGTGCTAATTGCATCTCAGAAGAGTGAAGACTAAGGCAAACCACTTAATTTCAATGTCTTCTCTCGTGTCAAATCAACACATATAAAAGTATTTAAATATATAATTTATATGTAATGCTGCCTATAAATACTGAGATAAGAGGTACTCAATGGAGTCAAATGCGGTAAAACATTTCAGTTTTTGCCATCGATTCACACCTTTCTTTTCTGCATATTTTCTGCTTAAATTGTGGGAAGATGCCTGAGTACGGTGGTGACGGGAGCGGAAGAGTGTGTGTCACGGCCCCCTGCTCGCCTAACAGCCTCGCGTACCTGCATGTGCAGAGCCTGTCCCTTCTGAGAACTTGCGTTTTCCTTCCGGAGCTGCCTGCCCCCCACAGTGATTCCTGGGGCTCCCCCTGTAGCTGTGGTCCCAGAGGAAGCCCGGGGCCTCACTGTCCTGGCCCAGAGCCCTCCCCCTGGCCCCTGCATGGCTACCGGCCTGAGAGCTTGCGCTTCCGTTATCATGGGACGTTTAGGCTCTCACTAACATGAAACTTAAATTTCAGTCAGTGGTTTTCACGTGCACGTCAGTCTTCTGAAGGTTGATAGTTCTTAAGCCATCGAATAAAAGGGCTATAAAATAGGATAATGCCCCTTTTTACTTCCTGTCCCATAAACCTTGAAGTCAGCGCGTCCCTTCATAATTCATCACTGCGGTGCCTGTTGCAAACAAAGCATGTGGGTAGGACCAGAGACGCCACCTACCAGAAGGAGAGCGTGGGGCTGGGATGGAGGGGGCAGGGTGGGTGGCTAAGCCCCTGATGGTCCGGGGGCTGTTTACTCGTTGACCATCCCCGTGGACTACGGCCAGGGGACTGAATCTCGGCCAGTGATGAGTCTGACCGCCTTATAGACCTCTTCTTGAAAGGTGCTTTTCCTCACAAGAAATTATTCAGCGTTTCCTTGCTGGCAGTGCTGAACTCTGATCAGACCTTGCCCACAAGCCCTGGAAGGGAGTCTGTGGGGCAAGACATTGGCCACGGTCCCTAGGCAGCTTTGCTGGTTGCTGGGCTTCGGCTCCAGACACCTCCCCTCCCCATCGCCTCTGGGGACTGCTCTCTTCTGAAAGCCCTGGGAAAATCGTTTTCTGCTTCCATTTCCTTCACTGGTTCAGTTGCAAAATGTATGTGGTTATATCTAATTTTTAAAAACATCACGAATGATGGTCTAGAGTCTGAAGATAGCATTTCATGTGAGGCATACTTCCAGTGAGCAGAGGGTGAAATGAGCTCTCTGCCAGAGGGAAAAGCATCCCTTTTGCCTTCTATGATTTACATTTCAAAACAGCCTTTGGGGAGAAAGTTAACTAATAAACTTTCTAAGTCTCTGCCTACATGATTGAACATACATCACAATTCTTGTTTTCATCTTGCCAAACCTGATGGCTGAGGCCGAAATTGACTCTGTTAACTTGTCTTCCTAAAACTCTTACTCACTGCTATTAAGGACTGCAATCTAAGTAATGAATTTATTAGATCAATTATTTTAATCTTAATGCATGTTTAGGACTTCAAAGATCCCTTTCTTTTGATTTTCATTCATTTAAATAGTTTCCTGCACATCACAGCTTCCATGCCTTCACTTTGATACATAATTACTATTCTGCAAGGACTCCGGAGACTTTTAATGTCTTTGGACCTTAGGATTTTAACAGAGTTAAACACAAACAAGCGGAGAAAACAAGGGTCATGGAGAAACTGAGCATCAGGAGAAGTTTTAAACTCTTGGTCAAAGTGTGATTCTGTGTTAAGAAATCAAAAGCATGCTGGGAGATGCCTTCAGAAACATTTACGGAGATTGTTTTGTTTTTAGAATTCTAGCATGCATTTATGTCATCTGGGATTATACTCATCCCTTGGTATCCTCAGTGGGTTGGTCCCAGAACCCTCACCCTACACTACCCCTCACTTCAGAGCTACCAAAATCCGAAGACGCTCAAGCCCCTTGTATAGAATGGTGCAGTGTCTGCATGTAACGTCGGCGCACTCTCTTGTGCTTCACATCATCTCCACATCACTCACAACTGTTTGTGGCCTCAAGGACTGCATATGCCCGGCTTCCCTGTCCTTCACTGTCTCCCGAAGGTTGCTCAGCCTCATGCCCATCGAGGCAGTGACGCCATCCAACCGTCTCATCCTCTGCCACCCCCTTCTCCTGCTGCCAATCTTTTCCAGCATCAGGGTCTTTTCCAATGAGTTGGCTCTTCGCATCAGGGAGCCAAAATATTGGAGCTTCAGCCTCAGCATCAGTCCTCCCAATGAAGGCCATCCTGTAGACCTGTTTATCTCAGTTTCGGCAGCCTGACTCAGCAGTGAAATGCGCGAGGGCACACTCCTAAGTTGATGAAGTGGTGTTTGTGGGCCATGATCGCAAATAAAAAGATATTTAAAGAGCCATATTTTGAAGTAACTAGAACTGGACGCTTCTGTATTTATTATCTTTTTTTTTCTACATTTTTACTATATTTAAAAACATACTGATGAGAATTCAGTATCTCCTGTAAAATAAAACTTTGAAGGAAAGTAAATGCAAAAACATCAATGATTCTACGAGGAGCGTCTTTCTTAGAGACTCGATGTTTCTAGGTGTTGCTCTTGCTTTCCATTCAAGACTTCTGCCCAAACCATAAACATAAACATCTTGGCCATGTGGAAATGGTTGTAAAAGGTGTTTAAAAGAAGGCTGATCCAAGAGCCTTGGATGTTATGCTGGCCAGTGAGGTTGGCCCTTGGAGAGTTTATTCAACCAACCTGAAGTTCTTTTTCTGAGAAATTCATATTACTTTTTAATACAATTATTTTCATTCATACCCCAAAGATTGACTTAAGTTATAATTGAATATTGCATTTTTAAGAAGGTTTCTTAATTTATTAATTCCTTCATCAAATTTTGCTTGGTGTTGTTCTGTCAGAACAATTTAATTTTACACCAGCTAATTTAGCCTATATAATATTTCTCCTGAGATTCAAATAGCTTGGCAAGCTGTTACAGGTGGTAAGAAAGAAAACACTTTTATAGGAAGCATTAAAATGTTAAATTGTGAAGTGCAATCATTTTTTCAGTCCTTGGAGGCATTCCATTACTAACCCTCCTGAGTCCTTGAAAGAAAAGTTGTATTTTACTGAAAAGCCAGGGCTTTTTTACTTGCCCTTTCATTGCCTAATGCACCTCCTTCCTTCCTGTCTCCTCCTATCCCGGAAGTTCTTCCAGGATTGCTGGCTAGAATAACAGCAGGACCTGGTTTCTGAGTAACCAGGAAAAAAGAAAAAAAAAAAAAATTCCTCGTCAGTGGTTGACAGTATGCAGTGAACAATTCAGAAGTGATGAAGCAGCGTCTCGTTTGACAAGACCGTACCTGCTCACCGAGCGGCCCACGTGCAGCCGCCGTGGCCTTAGCTGGGGGATCCGCGGGGTTCCAGGGCTTTGGTGATTCTGAAGGGGCCTGCAGCCCAGGGAGCTCGCACCAGCCTCCTTCCCACTGTCCACCTGTTGGGCCTGGAGCTGCTTGGTTACTGATTACAGAGCACTTGGGCAGTGTTTCATCTGATTTCTGATAAGGCTTTGTTTTATAAAGTGAGTGTGCTTCTGTGGAAACAAACGAGGAGAACAAACAGAGGCTATTGACTGCCGCTCACTCCAGCAAGGGAGGGAGCCTTGCTTTTGGCTGAGACTCAAAGGCCGGCCGAGGCCTGGAGGGCTTTACAGGGAGAGGAGGAGGGCATTGCGGGCCCTGATCGGAGGCCGTGCCTAGGAGGTGAAGGCGGTTGCCTGGAAGCGGAACTGGTCCGGGGAGTGTAGTGGGCTCCCCCTGGGTGGTCCCGAGCTGGGAAGGGGGTAGGGGGCCAGCAGTGACCGGGTCTCAGCCTCCCCAGCCGAGGGGGCAGTGGACGTGCCTGGTCTCTGCAGGCTTCTCACGCGGGTCCCGTTGCCTTCATGGTCTCTCTTGTGTGCTCAAGCTCTCATTTTGTACTGAGAAACTTATCTAGTCACGTGTGAACTGAACATTCTTCAGTGGGAGGTTTCAAATCGAGAAGGATATTGGGATATTTTTAAGCTTTGCCTTTTAGTTTGTGTATAGTGACCTCTGCTCTCTTCGGAGGATGTAGACCCTGACCACCACCACAGTCAAGGCACAGAGCGCTGCTTCCAGACGCCCTGCGCTTTCCCGCTGCAGCCAGCCCCTCCCCACACCCCTCACCCCAAGCACCCCTCATCCATTTTCTGACCCTGTGGGCTTGCCTTTTCTAAGACCTCCTATGAACGGATATGCAGAGTGCGGAGCTCTGGGTCTGGCTGTTTTCACATGTCACGAAGTGGGAGACACATCCATGTTTTATGTTTTTCAATCACTTATTCTCTTTTTAAAAAATCTAAACTTCAGGTTTTATCTGAATTCCACCGGTTTTTCCCTAACGCCCTCTTCCTGCTCCAGGACCCCATCCCGGATCCCGCGTTGCAGTCAGTCATCCTGTCTCCTTGGTCTCCTCCAGTCTGTGGCAGCTTCTGGGTCTCTCCTTATTTTTGTGACCTTGGCATTCTGGAAGAGCACTAGTCAGCTCTCTGTGGAATGTTCTTCCGCGTGTTTGGCGTTTCCTCATGATCAGCCTGGGCTTGTGGACTTGGAAGAGAACCACCAAGCGCAGGGCCCTTTTCATGGCATCACCTCTGGGGCTCCAGGAGGCCAGCCTGCTGTATTCACTACCTGGGGACCTGGACCGTTTGGTACACGTGATGGGTGACAGGTTTCTCCAGGTGTACTTCCTGAGTTTTCTCCCTACACTCCTGGGAGATTTTTCCACATACTGACCAAACATGTCATGCTCTTCCACACCAGTGTTCCAGCTCTCTGACAGCAACCGGTGTCCAGCAATTCAGTCCCGGGAGCTGAGCTTCCTGTTCCTCGCTGGGTGTGCCCTCTCCCAGTTCCTGCATGTATTCACCTACCCGGAATCCCTGCAGACCCCTCAGTCTGGGGGTTTCATGGATGTTTTATAACGTAAGCATGGTTGAGTACATCATTGCTCACAGGCGATTACCTCGGTCCCCAGTCCCTTTCCTGCCCAGACCTGGGGGAGTGGAACTGACAGTCCCAGGTTTCTGATCGAGGCCTGTCTTTCTGCAGCCAGCCCCTTCCACCTCCCCCAGTCATTAAGCTCCATAGGAGCCCACCAGGAGCCCATCTTTAGAAGGAAAGACGCTTCTACCACCCTTTGTCGTTATCATTCAGTCACTAAGTTGTGTCTGACTCTTTTCCACCCCACGGGCTGCAGCACACCAGGCTTCCCTGTCCTTCACCACCTCCCAGGGTGTGTTCAAACTCATGTCCATTGAGTCGGTGATGCCATCCAACCATCTCATTCTCTGCCGCCTCTGTCTCCTCTTGCCCCTCAATCTTTCCCAGCATCAGGGTCTTTTCCAGTGAGTTGGCTCTTCACATCAGGTGGCCAAAGTATTGGAGCTTCAACTTCAGCATCACTCCTTCCAATAAGTATTCAGGGTTGGTTTCCTTTAGGATTGACTGGTTTGAATTGCCTTGCAGTCCAAGGAGTTGAAGCTTCAGTCCAAGCTCAAGAGTCTTCTCCAGCACCATAGTTCAAAAGCATCAATTTTTAGACATTGAGCCTTTTTTATGCCCTAACTCTGACATCCATACATGAGTACTGGAAAAACCATAGCTTTAACTATATGGACCTTTGTCAGCAAAGTAATGTCTCTGCTTTTCAATATGCTGCCTAGGTTGGTCATAGCTTTTCTTCCAAGAAGCAAATGTCTTTTAATTTTGTGGCTGCATTCACCATCCACAGTGAATTCAGAGTCCAGAAAAATAAAATCTGTCACTATTTCCACTTTTTTCCCATCTGTTTGCCATGAAGTAATAGGACCAGATGCCATGATCTTAGTTTTTTGAATGCTGAGTTTTAAGCCAGCTTTTTCACTCTCCTCTTTCACCCTTGTCTCCCTTACTCAGGAAATCCCAGTTGTTTCAGAAACTCAATTGCCAGGAACCCAGGCAGAGACCAAATGTGTGTTTCCCATTAGTCTCCAATTACTTAGAAGCAAGTCAGTCACTTGGTCCAGCCCACCCTTCGGGATGGCAGAGTGTTGGGATTAAACTCCACTTTCTGAAGAAAAGTGTCAATAATGTGGGCATCAGTTCAGTTCAGTCGCTCAGTCATGTCCGACTCTTTGCGACCCCATGAATTGCAGCACGCCAGGCCTCCCTGTCCATCACCAACTCCCAGAGTTCACTCAGACTCACGTCCATCGAGTCAGTGATGCCATCCAGCCATCTCATCCTCGGTCGTCCCCTTCTCCTCCTGCCCCCAATCCCTCCCAGCATCAGAGTCTTTTCCAATGAGTCACCTCTTCGCATGAGGTGGCCAAAGTACTGGAGTTTCAGCTTCAGCATCATTCCTTCCAAAGAAATCCCAG
>SJYQ01001814.1:442816-467044 GCA_006410935.1 Redunca redunca | reverse complement strand
AGTCTGACACTGTTTCCACTGTTTCCTCACCTACTTCCCATGAAGTGATGAGACCAGATGCCATGATCTTCGTTTTCTGAATGTTGAGCTTTAAGCCAACTTTTTCACTCTCCTCTTTCACTTTCATCAAGAGGCTTTTTAGTTCCTCTTCACTTTCTGCCATAAGGGTGATGTCATCTGCATATCTGAGGTTATTGATATTTCTCCCAGCAATCTTGATTCCAGCTTGTGCTTCTTCCAGTCCAGCATTTCTCATGATGTACTCTGCATGTAAGTTAAATAGGCAGGGTGACAATATACAGCCTTGATGTACTCCTTTTCCTATTTGGAACCAGTGTGTTGTTCCATGTCCGGTTCTAACTGTTGCTTCCTGACCTGCATACAAATTTCTCAAGAGGCAGGTCAGGTGGTATGGTATTCCCATCTCTCTCAGAATTTTCCACAGTTTATTGTGATCCACACATTCAAAGGCTTTGGCATAGTCAATAAAGCAGAAATAGATGTTTTCCTGGAACTCTCTTGCTTTTTCCATGATCCAGCGGATGTTGGCAATTTGATTTTTGGTTCCTCTGCCTTTTCTAAAACCAGCTGGTACATCAGGAAGTTCACGGCATGTGGGCATGGGCACCTGTTAAAACCGTTGCAGCAATCAGCTGATATCCTGAGGAGATATTTTAGGGCTATTCAAATACCTGTTTCTCCTTAAATTTTATCATCAGGGCATCTTGCTCCTAGCAGTTATTGTGGTGAAGTTCCGTTTCCCTCATTCTTTCTACGTTTATTATTTTGAGTTCTTCTGTAACAAAGACGTGTCTCTTCTCCCCATGTGTTTTTTATCCAGTCACTGACTGTATTATTATGGGCATGGGCGTTTGCGTTCTTCCTTGAGTTATAGTCTGGTTTAGTCTGTGGCTCAGGTCATTCCAGCCTTGGGAGCTTCAGGCTGGCTTCTGCGCGTCCCTTTGATTGTTTTGTTTGTTTGTTTTCTTTTCGTTTTGCTTAGCATTTCCTTCCTCCCTGGAACCAGGAGACGCTGCAGGCTCATTTCGTGTACTATCTGCACCAGCCTCAGAACTGGCCAGGCCTTGAAAGATTCCTGGTTCCTTTTATTGGAAATAAGATTAGAAAGATCTGGGCACTGAGTGTGCTTGTTGCTGCTAGATTGTCCATTTCTAGGCCTTGCGGTGCACAGAGCTAGTACACTGACACGGATATTCTACACACACACACACACACACACACACACACACGTCTATGTTCCAGTATCTATCTGTATACATGTTTAAATAGCCAAGAGTTCATGCAGGTATCTCTCTCCATGATCCAGGACTGTGGGTTCATTCCATTGTTTTCCATTTCTTCTCTGTCACTTCTTTCTTTCTCTGACTTCCATTCTCCGTAGTTTGTTTGCCCACTTAACCCCAGTGTAGCTAGTTTCAGAACTGCTAACTTACACCCCTGTGAGAAACAGGTTTACCAGCTAAACACTGTTGATGTATAACTCCCTTACCTTTAGCCTTGAAATAACCAGTCAAAACACAGTTTCCCAAAGCTAGTTAGGGCACTTCCCTCTTCCTCACTCCCTTCAGCAAGATTACATCTCACATCTGTATCTCACTCGTCAGTCATTCCGTCATCACAGTCGAAGCTCCATCCCGGGGCCCCCAGTGCCTTGGCTGAGTTGCTTCCTTGGTCAGTTTGCGAGCAGTGGAGCGCAGTCTCTGACGGACTTCCTGCGGCGGTCACAGAAGCAGCGCACACCGCAGTCCCGTCGCCCGGAGACGCCCGAGTGTCCTCTGCGCTCAGGCCTTCCCACCAAACCCTGGCAGCCACTAAGCTGTTTCTGACCACACAGCTGTGCCACTTTCAGTATGTCAGATAAATGGGATCTTTAGGTCTGGCCTGGCAAAATGTATTTAAAATTTTTCAGGCAGTTGTGTGAATAAGCAGTTCATTCCTTTTAATGCTGAGCTGTCTTCCATTGTCTGAATGTATCACAGTTTGTTTATCCACTCCTCCGCCACGGTATGTTCTGATGGTTGGGGTGATTAGGAAGAAAGCCGGTATAAGCATTGCCCACGTAATCTTTTGTAAACTTACATTTTCGATTCCCTTGAGTGTATACCTAGGAGTGGGTCAGATGTTACATGTTTAATTTTTATGTCTGTGTTTGCAAAACGTTTTTTTAACTGAGAACATAGAATGAACAGCGTTTTCCTTAGTGAGCATTTTGATTGCCCAATTACATGCAGGTTTTTTTTGTTGTTGTTGTTTCAGTCGACTGATTTTCCCCCTTAATCTCCTTGAAAAATTCAGGATCCTATTGATCAAGAGCATCTTTCTTTTGGTCCATACTTAGTGGTCTGATTAATTATTGGGCAGCACCTCTTCTAAACAAACAAACTCAGGGATCCTTTCATTTTTTCTTGCTTTAAAAAAAATATGCCTAATCATTGTACAGAGATGGTGGGGAGAGAGAAAGAAAGAGAGGAAGGAGACAAGGGCAGAAGACGTCATCTAGGGTGCTGGGGAGGGTGGGGCAGACAGGGAAAAGCCTCGAGGGCGTTGGTGACACCAGCCTGATTAGGGTAAAACCACACCAGCCCCGCTGCTGCCAGGGGACACAGACAGTGGCAACAGCCAGGTCCTGGGGTCGCGCAGCACCAGGGCACCAAGGCTGGAGGATCTCAGACTGAACACAAACCGTAAGCACAGTGTTTAAGAACAAGCACAGGGTTTTTGTACTTGCTTCGATTTTCAAATAGCAGAATGCAGACCGTTCGCTTCTGGCTCAGTGGTTTAACTCCAGCCCTGGGCAGGAATAAGCAAATATTGTTTCCATGTGACAAGTCTTTAGCTACTATTCGAAACACTTTCTTCCTAAAGAACTATAGTCAGGAAATGTCAGCCGTGTGTATCTGAATATATATCTTTGTGGGGTTGTCTTGGCCATGAGTTGCTTAAAGAAATTGAAAATATTTTTGCATTGAGTGGTTTAGGGAAGACCACACGATAGACTGCTAGTCCTGTTTGGGGGACTACATTTCTGCTGTTGAAACCCGAAAGTTCCTCAGGGCGGCCTCTGCTCCCCTTAGATGGCTGGTTTCTCATGGAGGTGCGTCCTCGCGTGGGGTGTTGGTCAGGCGTGTCTGGTCCTCGACGGCAGCCAGTCACAGGACAGGAGGCAGGCGAGTCTGCCCGCAGGGCTCACGATAGTCCTGCAGGGTGAGGAATGGCTCTGTGCCTGTGCGGCTTCCCCACACCTCCCTGGATGTTTACACAGACTTAGAAAAACAAACATTGACTATGATCCGAGCCAAGCACTCCATTTTAAAAATAAGCACATTGTGTTTCTGCAGAGTTTTTAACATACATTGAAATTCTCCCCAAATGCAATTACTCAGTAAATTGAGGGAAAATTGTACTTGGTTTTGTTGGGAACTTTGCCAAGAGCCGTTCACCATTTCAGCAACGCCCCTGTGGTATGCGCGCACCTGTATCTGTCTTCATTTGCAGCCGTGGCATGCAAGCATCTACCAGAGGGAACTGGGGATTCAAAACAAGAGACGGAGAGCCAAGTGTTTTCTCCTTAGTAGAGGAGTATTAGATGTGAAGACACCATGCCGACTAGGGTTTATAAAATGTCATTTACTGTCCGCCTCTCTCTCTTTTGTTCTTGTAGTATGACCGTATGAAGTGCATCATAAAGTCGCATACTTAAATTACTGACTCGAGGGGGTTGCCTGCTGCCTTCTCAGTCTCTCTGATGCTGGCCCCAGTGGGCACGTGTTACAGCCGCTCCGTTCTTTCCCTTGAAGTATAGAGACCGGGCCTATGGCTTGGCACGTGGAGGAATGTGCCACAGAAGCTGTGTTTCTGGAGGACCGTTTCCCAGCAGCCTGTCCCGGGTCAGAGTAGCACATTATGTGGACACAGCATTCAAAATAAGCCTCGTTATTCCTGAGAATATCGTGTACTTCTTTTTCTTCACTTTAACCTCGTGTAATTTGTCTTGAAACGTTATTTCAGTGAATATAACTTCCTCTTTCTCTCATTATTTACCATCTGTTATTATTTAGCCTAAATTATTTAATAGTTTAAATTTTTATTGAGATATAACTTACACGTGATAAAGTACACAGATCTTAAGTATAAAACTCAGTGGATTTTTCCCGTATTTTATTATGAACACTTTCAAACATTAAAAAAAAAATGAATTGAACACCTTCTCACCCTCCTCCTAGTTTCGGCAGTCAGCATGTTGCTGTCTTTGCCTCACCTTGCGTCTCTCTGTTGGCCCATACCTCTCTTCCCACGGGTCCATCTCACTGTTTGATGCTTTACAAAGTGAGCTGCAGACATCAGTAAGTCACCCCTAGGCATTTCACCATGCTTATGATAACAGGCTTCAATATTTGTTCACTCTCTTTGGGTAAACCTTGCATACAGTACCCTGCATAAATAGTAAGTGTGCTTCCTTTTTATACCTGCGTACATCTGTGTGCACACCCAGCCATGATGAACACCGCCGTCACCCTCAGCGTTCCCTGGTGCCTTCCCCGGTCCAGCCTGACCCCGACCCCCAGAAGACGGAGGATGTTATGGACTTCTTTCAACAGAGATTAGTTTAGCCCGGGTCTGGGATTCATGGGTGGAAACCTTGAAGGGGCACCGTGGGGCCGAAACTATTTTTGTCAGACGACTTAGATCTTCTTTGCCCTTTCCTGTCTCGCTCTCTAGGGAGCCTGCCAGGGTCCCTTTCCCGTCCCACTCTAGGGAGCCTGCCGGGGTTTCCACTTCTGCATTAATGTTTCACGTAGCAGGCCTGCTGCTCCTTGGTCTCATATTTCAATGAGGATGGTGAGCTAGGAAAGAATAAACACTTTAAAGCATGTTTTAAGGCAGTGTTATTCTCAAACCTACTGGACAAAATCGCCCTCCTCTTTTTATTACAACAAATATTTAATCATGCCCCCTTACTCGCCTGCAATGAAACTCATAGATTAAAAAACCAGCCTACACATATAATTTCAGAAAATCAATATAATGCCCTAGTGTTGCTATAAAGGAGAAATAAAAGAAAGTAATTCATAATGAATATGTATTTTAATATGTAAATTGAATGCAGAAGCAGATATGAGAGTCCAGCTGTCTTCTATTAGGTCAAACATTAAAGAGATTTGCAAAGATGTAAAACAGTGCCATTCTTTCAACTTTTCTTTTTTCTGTTTTGGAAAATATAATTATTTTTCACAAAATATGATGTTATATAGGTCAATACATAAAGTTTGTTATTGCCATTCTTAATGGATTAATCTTTAGTTGAAGGTGAAGCTCCAATACTCTGGCCACCTGATGCAAAGAGCTGACTCATTTAAAAAGACCCTGATGTTGGGAAAGATTGAAGGCAGGAGGAGAAGGGGATGACAGGGCGTGAGACAGTTGGATGGCATCACCGACTCGGTGGACATGAGGATGAGTAAGCTCCGGGAGGTGGTGATGGGCAAGGAAGCCTGGATGCTGCAGTCCATGGGGTTGCAAAGAGTCGGACACGACTGAGTGACTGAACTGAATTGAATGGATTAATGAATGTTTTAAGTGTCTTTAAAACTGAATATGAGAAATAGAAGTAGATATAATCAACATAAATCAGAACTTCAGGGGGTTCTCAATAATTATGATGGTAAGAGCTTAATAAAACTGAAAACGTTGAGAACCACTGGTTTAGCCTGTACTGGAACTTCATATACGTGGAATCATACAGGTGTAAGCTTTTGTCCAAAGTTTATGTTACTCAAAATAATGGTTTTGAGATTCATCCATGTTCTTTGGTTTGTGTGTGAAAAAAAGAAAGTGTTAGTTGCCCAGTCATATACAACTCTTTGCAACCCATGGACTGTAGCCCAGCAGGCTCCTCTGTCCATGGAATTCTCCAGGCAAAAATACTGGACTGGGTAGCCGTTCCCTTCTCTGGGGGATCTTCCAGCAGTTTATTCTTTTTCATTGACAAATAATAGTCCATTGTATGAATGTACCACAGTCAGTGAGTTTTTAAGTCTATGTGTGCCCATGAAAACATCATCCAGATGGTGTAAAATGTTTCCATCGTTGCTGCCCCTAGAAGTAGCTGGCATCCTGACATCCACAGATCTCATGTAAACAGACCAAAAAGGACACTCACTTTTATGTCCATGATGGTTCACACAGTGTTATGCCTGTGAGCATTTACTGTGTTGTGCACAAGAACAGGTTGTTCTTTTTCTTCACTCTAACGTCAGGTCTTGCTCTCTTGTCCACTTACACCTCTTCTTTCGTTATCCTGTACTGTCATGTGGAATAGTTTTTAATCCTACTTTTGTATTAATACATCCAGATGTATTCATTTTAAGAAGGCTATCAGGTGGCTCAGTGGTAAAGACTCCACCTGCTAGTGCAGGAGATACAAGAGACTCAGGCTCTCAGGGTCAGTTCCTGGGTGGGAAGATCCCTGAGGAGGAAATAGCAGCCCACTCCAGTATTCTTGCCTGGAAAACCCCCTGGACAGAGGGGCCTGGTGGCCACAGTCCACGGGGTCACAGAGAGCCTCACAAGACTGAACGCACGCACGAAGCGCCTGCAGCTCCGTCTTGCTTCCAGCACCGTCGGGCTTAAGGCTCTGCATGCTGAGCTGCACCAGTTCAGTTCAGTCGCTCAGTCGTGTCTGATTCTTTGTGACCTGATGGACTGCAGCACGCCAGGCCTCCCCATCCATCACCAACTCCCGGAGCTTACCCAAACTCAAGTCCATCGAGTCAGTGATGCCATCCAACCATCTCATCCTCTGTCATCCCCTTCTCCTCCCGCCTTCAGTCTTTCCCAGCATCAGGGTCTTTTCAGATGAGTCAGCTCTTCGCATCAGGTGGCCAAAGTATTGGAGTTTCAGCTTCAGCATCAGTCCTTCCAATGAATATTCAGGACTGATTTCCTTTAGGATGGACTGGTTGGATCTCCTTGCAGTCCAAGGGACTCTCAAGAGTCTTCTCCAACACTGCAGCTCAAAAGCAGCAATTCTTCAGTGCTCATGAAATGCATGGTCATGAAATGCGCAAAATGTATGGTCATTATACATTGTTTTAGTTTTTCTTCTCTATATCATTGATTTTTTGAAATTATATGTAAAGTGTGGTTATTTTATCTATGAATTTCACTTCAGAAGAGTGAAGTGGGCATTACTAAATATTTGTTGTTTAAAAGGAGTTGAGTGGATTGGATCCCAAATGGGTTGAGAGTACTTCTTAGATCATGTTTTAAAGTCTTTATTTTCTTCTTAGTTCATCATTCTTGCTGGAATATTGAGCCTAGTAGCAATAACATTATAATGCAAAGAATTAATCATTTGTTTCATAAGAACATGTCTTTAATAAGTGTATCATTTACTCAAAAAACTGGCATTTTTCCAAGAGATGACATTTCTGGCCATTTGGCCAAGATTTGCAATGATGGATAGAAACATCATGTTTAAGGATTGGCATCTTGAATTATGTGCAAGGTTCTAATATTGATTTATGGAGGGCATTATTCCTGTTGTATATAATTATATGTATCTCCTTGATATCTGATTTGCATTGGTTAATGTAAAATAAGCAGACTAGCTATTCATTTTTTTCTCAGTCTGAACATTTTCTAAATTCATGCCTCAGGAAGATCTTTTATTCCAAGAAAATAACCCAGCCACCATGAATTGCAAAGTGTATTATTACCTTATTTTTCACCTTGAGAAGTAGAATGGTAGCAGCAGGTGAGATGTCTGAAGTCAGCCTACCTTGATTTTCATCCTGGCTCCACCAGACGGGTCATTTCTCTGTCTGCCTCCACTTTCTTATCCATTAAGTGGGATCAACTGTACCTACCTCATACCAATGGTACCTACCTAACAGAGTTGTAATTGTGAGATGGGGTAATAGAATGCGAAACACTCAGAATAGTGCCTGGCTTTCAGTAAGTCTCTGCGTGGAGAAGGTTCAAGAGTGTTGCTGAGGAGAAAGAGAACAAGGGCAGCCCAGAAAGAGTTTGAGAGAATGCTTTTCTAACATTCTCCAGACGTTCCCACACTCAGCCAAGCGGTGCGGGCCCCTGGGGTGGGAGATTTACAAGGGCGAGAATGGAGGCTTTTCCTCTTTCTCATTTTCTGTTGCTTTATTGCAATTACCTGTTGTAACAAAAAGTGGTATCTACAACTGCTAGCATGTACTTAGTGCTACTGTCTGCAGGCTCGGTTCTGGTCCAAACACTTTACGTCTACCAGTTCATTTCACCTCCTGGCCACCCGCCGAGGCAGGTGACATCCTCCTTGTCGCTTTACTGAGACGCGAGGAGACAGACCCAAAGAAACACTAGAGAGGGGACCAGGATCTGACCCAGGCATCTGAGTCCCGACTCTCTTCCTTTATCTGTTTTTTATGATATGCACCGTTTTTTAAAAGCCTTGACTGAATTTGTTACAACGCGGCTTCTGTTCTGTATTTTCGCGTTTGAGCCGTAAGGCCTGTGTGCTCTTAGCTCCCTGACCAGGCATCAGTCCCGCACCCCCTGCATGGCAAGGTGGAATCTCAGCTGTTGGACCACCAGGGAAGTCCCTAGACTCTCTGTTCTCAGTTATGATGTGTTGCCTATTAAAATGAAACAGAACAAAAGAACTCAAACTTTGGAATTATCTAGAAGGCAGCAAAGCATAGAGCAAGACAAGTTACAGTTTTCCTCCGTCCAGGCCATTGATTGTCGTGGAATGGCTTCTTACAAAAAAAAAGGAAAGATGATTATTGCACATTTATTTTGAGCCATTTACTCCTTAGTCCTTTGCGTTCCTTTCCCCCCTTTAATCCCCACGACCATAACAGATAGGTACAGTTATTACAGTCCATGTTCACAAGCACAGGGGCTAGAGGTGCCTCACTTGCCTGAGGTCACTCATCAAGGAAGGGGGACAGCCTGGTGCCGTCTTGGGCTCTGGATGGCCGTCTGACCATCACTGCTTCCCCCATTTACTCTTCAGGTTAACAACCAGCTCTTTAACTATATTTGCTATTCTCTTTAAAGCAGCTGTGAATATAGCAGATAGCAGCATCCCTTTCCTATCCCGGCAACGTATCAGCTGAAAAGCAGGAGCTTTGAAGCTTCTGAAGCATCACAGATATGCCCTTCAGGAAGCAGAGGGCACAGGCCCCCAGACTCCAGGAGAGGGGAAGGTTGTACTGGGCAGAGTCAGTCCACTTAGCGTGCTGGTGACCTGTTTCACTGTCATTCCTGAACCTTAGATTTCAGTGAAACTAAATAAAAATCAGTAACCTCAAAGACAGTATTTCATCAAACAGCAAGTATTCCTTAGTAGACTCTCAGTGCTCCTTGGCCCAGCAGCAGTTTCTGCGGGGGAGCCCCAATGATTGGATCAAGCAGGCGTGTGCCATACACTCGGAATGTCCAGAGTTGCCTCTTGGAAAATCCAGTGCCCTGGGAGTCGGGGGTGAATTACACGCCTCTTCTCACATGCTGACAGAAGTTTTCACACTTCGCGTTGCCCAGGGTCTAAAGCTGTAGCACTCTGCTATAGGAGTGTTGAGAAATGGACAAGAAGTGGCCGCCGCACCTGCGTGTCAACCCACGTCATCTTCGCCTGCTTCTTCTTCCAGGTTTCCCTCCCCCTCGCTCTGGTCCTGCTGGGTGGCCTTGCTGTGGGAACTCAGGACCGAATGGAGCAGGTTGCTCACGTGTGCCGAGTGACATCTGTCTGCAGAACCACGGCATGAAAGTTGCTTTCTCTGGGTGCCCGAGTGTGGCTTCCGTTGGGCTTTCAGCAGTAGAGCTTCTGAAATGGAACTTTTTATTTTGAGATGATCGTAAACTCACAGGTACTTGAAAGAAATAATACAGAGAGAGTCCACGTGCCACTGACTCAGCCCGGCAGTCAGGAGATCTTGACAAAGTGCACTGCAGTGCCACGGCCGGGGTGCTGGCATTGACCAGGCAACAGTGGCCCACCTGTCCTGTCCCAACTCCCCAGTACGCCTGCGTGCACCCTGTGTGTGTGATCATATCACGTGTAGGCGCCTGTGTCTTGTCAGTCAAGATGCAGAATGAGCCCATCGCCACACGGGCCCTCCTGCTGCCCTCTGATGGCTGCCCCGCCTGCCCCGACTCCACCTCGTCACCCTCGCCTCCACCCCTCACACCCAGCGCCCTGTTCCCCATCTCTATGACTGAGCCATTTCAAAACTGTTACATAAATAGAATCATACAGTATATAACCATTTGATATTAGTTTCGAGACTGGACCTCTGCATAATTCCCTTGAGGTCCATCCGAGTGGCTGTGAATATTCGTAGTTGGCTCATTTTTGTCGCTGAGTAACATTCCACGGTGTGCTCAGTGTTCACCCACTGAAGGCCATCTGGGTGATTTACGAATAAAGCCGCTGTGAACATTTGTGTGAACACAAGCTTTCACTTCTCAGAGATACAACATCCAAGAGTACCATCAGTGCATCATACGGTAGCTTACGTTTGGTTTTATAAGAAGTCGCCAGGCCGTTTCACAGAGTGGCTGTGCTGCCAGCGGCGTCCGAGTGGCCCCTTCATCTGCATCCTCATCCACGTTTGGTGTTGGCAGTCACTGTTGTTGATCGTAGCCATCCTACATCTAGGTCTGTAGTGATACCTCACTGTGGCTTTACCTTGCCTTCCCCCGATGGCTAACTGACGTGGGACATCTTTTCATCTGCTCATTCGCCATCTTCGCTCATTTTCTGGCTGAATTTCTGTTGCTGACTTTCAAGAGTTCTATACAGTCTAGATACTAGTCATTGGCTGGACATGTGGGTTGCAGATACTTTCTCCTAGTCTGTATCTTATCTTTTCAACCTCCCAACAAACTTTGTTGCAGACAAAGGTTTTAAATACTGATGAGGCCTCATTTATAAGCTTTTCCTTTCCGTGGACCATGCTATTGGAATCAAGTCTAAAAACCCTTCAACAAGCCCTGGGTCCCAAGGAATTTTTCCAGTATCTCTTTCTAACAGTTTTGTAGTTTTACATTTTATATTGAAGTCCATGATCCTTTGGGTTAATTTTGTATAGATATGAGGATTAAGTCGAGGTTAATTTTCTTTTTCCCTGTGAATGTCCAGTTGTTAAAAACACTGTCCTTCCTCTGTTCAACTTCTGTGACTTTGTTAAAAAAAAAAAATGCAGTTCCTATCTCTCTGTCTCTGGGTTAGTCTCTTTTCTGTCTCGTTGATCTCTGTGCCTGTCCATCCACCGGCTGAGGACTCGTGGAGGCTGGGCAGGGCCCTGGTGCTGGCGGGCAGCAGGGTCAGCTCCTGTCCACGCTCTGCCCGCAACCCCATTCCTGGAGAAAAGCGCCACTCAGTCCCGGTGGTTCTGGAATCACCTGGGTCATCGCTCTGCATGGGCTGGCTTTCAGGAAATACAGGTCAAGTTACAGGGTGAGAAATAGTGCGAGGCGTTGGTTTTCATGAGCTCCTGTGGTCTCGGCTGTTTCGCCTTTTTCAGGCCAGGTGGGTTTCTGTTAGGCTGAGGCGTATCCGCTGAGCGCAGGCAGCGGCACTCGGCTCAGCACACTGCGCGACCGCAGGTGGCCGTGGTCTGCTCGCCGCTGCGCCTTCCGGGGCATCCCGCCGTGTCTGCAGAGCAGGCGGCCCACGGTCCTTCCGTCCGTTACACACACGTTGGTCCTGGCCATTCCAGCTGATGTTATGAAGTAGTTTCTCCCCTTCCATAACATTTTTTATCCTTTTGATTTTTTTTCTGTTTAATTCTTGCACTCAGCTGTTATTGCCTCTTTAAATGGAATAATCCTTGGGTTAGTGTCTCTGACTCTCCCTCTCCTACAACTTAACTGCTCGTGGCCATTGGCACCAACTGGCTGAGTGAGTCCCCACTCGCTGTCCTGCTTGAGTGTGAGCTGTCTCCCTCCCTGTGTCATCAGAGCGCCCTCCATGCAGCGCCCGCTTGTGCCCCAGGCTGAGTGCCGGGCGCCTGGGCTGTGGGTGTGATGGTGGAACCACAGTGTGCGCTGAGCAGGTGTTGAATGGATCCACAAGAGAGCAAGCGGGTGGGTGAGTGGTGTTGGCTCTGGCGGAGCTGCTTGTCTTTGGGGAGAGACAAGGTGTGGGCAGACGGCTTCAGCCCAGTGTGCGGAGGACAGCCATGGACGTGGAGGATGGGGGTATGGGGGCTCTGGGGAAGTCAAGGAGATTCCTGTTTTTCATACGTGCTGTGCCCACCTCCTGCTTCCCAGTTACATCCTGGAACGTATTCTCTCACATCGACGTGCAGGTGATTTAGCGCCTCTGGTACCGTCACCCGAGCCGACTGTGCCGGCCCTCTGTCTCATCCACTGTGTCTAGCTCCATGTAATGTAATGAACCCAGCCAGGCCCTTTGCTGTGTAGCTTTTCTCTGCTGGGCACTCTCCTCACCCAGCTCACAGAGGCGTCTTGAGGCTTCAGTGGGAATGATATATGACATATAAACCGGGGCTTCCCTGGTGGCTCAGCTGGGAAAGAATCCGCCTGCAGTGCAGGAGACCCTGGTTCGATTCCTGGGTGGGGAAGATCCCCTGGAGAAGGGAAAGGCGACCCACTCCAGTATTCTTGGGCTTCCCTGGTGACTCAGCTGGTAAAGAATCTGCTTGCATTGCGGGAGACCTGGGTTTGATCCCTGGGTTGGGAAGATCCCCTGGAGAAGGGAAAGTCTACCCACTCCAGTATTCTGACCTGGAGAATTCCATGGACTGTATAGTCCATGGGGTCGCACAGTCAGACATGACTGAGTGACTCTCACTCACACACACACACACACACACAAACAGCATGAATTCTAAGCATATAGTCACTGTGTATGATTGTTTATATATAATCATTGCAAAACGTATGACTGACCCATAGTAAATGACATAAGAAAAGGAGGTATTTTTCTAATTTTTTTTTTCTAGAAGAAGTAAAGCAGAGACCTAGCTCATGTACCAGTAGCCTGGTTTCCTGGACAAGGATGAATCTGGAAAGGACAGATGACAGAAATTGACCTTGGTTTTGTTACAGAGACCCAACATGGTCATACAGCAGCCTTGTCGAATCTGCCTTGTAGTGAAGCTTCTCGAAATCTCCATGGCAACACGCAGAGGACTGTGGCGCATAGAGCAGCACGTACCTGTGTGAACGTCTAGCAAGAGATGTGCGTCCTTCCCCACACCCCATGCTGGCTTCCGCTCTGTGCGTCCCTGCACCTCAGACACCTGCTTCTTTGTCCCCAGTCACGATCGTCTTTTCCTCCAAAATCTGATTCTCACTCACTCCTCCGGCATCACCTCTCCTCCCTTTGGCTCCTACACAGGAGGAGATGGAGGTGTCTCCATAAGGCTGCAAACTCTGTGCTACGAGGAAGACCTTCGAGGCTTAAAGCAAGTGTTTTCTCCCAGACCTGAATGAAGCCCGGGTGTGATCTTCAAGTGACTTTCACCCCTGCTTCATATTCAGGAGGCTGTGCACTCACTCGCCCTCCTTAGCATGCACTTAATAGATTTCCCTGAGCCTTCTTACAAACAGTCTAATGTTTGAGTAAGACTTTACGGCTGTCAAAGTGTTTACTCACATAATCCAACTTGATCCTCACCTTGTGAGGTAGCCGGGGCCGGTAGCGAGGTTGTCATTTCACGGACAAGGATGCGTCTTCTGACGCGAATCTGCCAGCTGGCGGTGGAGCTGGGGCCCGAGGCTCGAGTCCGCGTGCCTGTCCTGCCCCTGGAGTCCCCTCGGGACCACCCCTGTGATCTGCAGCCTGGGCTCAGAGTGGGTGCTCCAAAAGTTCTGACCGAGTACCGGCCTGCAGCTTGTCATGCCCTTTTACAGTGTGCACTTATGTATTATTTTGCTCTAATTGTCTTAATCTTAGGGCCTTTGCAGAAAGTTGTCCTAAAAGTATTGCTAAAAATATGTGGCGATTTGAAAGGAGATGTGGTCTGCCCCCCACCTTTCTAAGCGTTAACAGCACCAGTTCCCTGTAGAGAAAGGGTCAGCAGGAGATGGCAGACGTTGTTTGGTAGCTGGCATTTCCTAACGTGATTTTGCTTTACACAAGTAGCCTGCACTCTCTCTTGATAATTCTCTCATCTACCTTCAGGCGGAAGACGGGCTTTGTTTCTGTTTTGTTTTTAATGTATGCACACAGAAGTCAAACGGGGCATGCATTTTCCCTGCCGTTATGATGACCGTCTTGGTAGCAGCCAGTGGTGTATAATAGGAAAATCTTTCTACCTTTAAGCAAATTTTGTTTTCCTTATTAAGAAAGAAGGTATAAGCTAGAAGTTTCTGTACATTGGTCCATATTTTTATAAAATTTTCTTAAAGGAAATCATGAAAAAGCAAGGTGATAATATATTTTGGAACAAGCCCTCATGACTTAGATTTTTTAAACAATGCCTTTGTTAAGTGTTTTGGACTTGGGACAGAATGTCTCCATAAGGAGCTGCATTTCCCACTGCATGGTTCTTCACATGGCTGGGCTGAAGTTCACGTTATCTTTTTATATCTGAAAAATATAGGCAGAGAATGTTTTTGTTTCATCCAACGGTTATTTCTACACATGAGCAGACGGCTCGCCTGCATCTATATTTATGCTCTGACAGCATGAGTGTGTGTTTATTTCATTATAGTCAAGCACATCACATATGTTTTTAGTCAGTTGAAGTATAGTTAGAGCAACCATGAATCTAAGATGATCCATAAACTAAAAAACATTTCATCTTAACAGAATAGACTTGGCTGACTTTAAGCATAAGCTTAAACAAAATGATGAGTTCATAATTATTTAATGTAAACTGAATAAGGTTGAAGGGCCCTGTGGGGTCGATTATTTCAAAGTGCTCCGATGATTACACATCATAGACCGCCTTCCCGGGAAAGCGCTGTTCAGGTGGGAGGCTAGCTGGCAGCACCATAAAGCACCTAAATGGCTTCAGACTAAAGAATCTGTTAGTTTTGTAGGTTTAACATCCTTGACACTTAATAGGATTTGGGATTCCAGTGTAGCAGCAGCTTTTATTGCAGACACTTTAATTGAATGCCTCAGAGTAAAATGAAATTAGCAAAGACGGTATTAAATTATGGATGCCCCTTTTTTATCATTTGGATAAGAATTCTGCCCAGTTTCTTTTTCTAATTATATTATTTCAAACTGATTGATATAAAAACTTAACACACTGTCTTTAAGACTGGGTATGCCATCTGGTCCAAGAAATTCCAAATAGGAGTGTGGAGTTGACGTTGGCTAGATCGCCTCTCCTAAGCTTCAGAAAGGAGTCTCATTTGGGCTGGTATGGTTTAATAACAGCCTGCAATAAACCCCCATTCTTGAGTGGACAGGGGTCAGACACCAGAGCTTCACGTGACCCTGCAGGCAGGTGGGAGACCCTGAGCAGCAGTTGGCATCTGCTGGTGACGTCGTGCTCTTCTTAGTGTGGCAAGGGATAGGTGTCCAGTGCCCTTCACAGTCACGGGCAAAGGTAGCTGAAGCAGACCTGCTCTGTCTTTTCTAACTTATTGGGCTGCACCAGGTCTTAGCTGAGGCAGGCAAGCTCTTGGTTTTGCCACATACTGTGTAGCCCCTGACCAAGGATGGAACCTGGGCTCTCTGCACTGGGAGCACCAGGGAAGTCCCCAGACTCGGTTTTATTTAAACACCCATGAGTGAAAAACAGTTTTTGTATTTAGCTATTGTTGATCTTGATATTGCGTCTCTCTATTGTTTGGATGCAACTTTTAAGATGTTAGGCATCTTCTAACTGAAACAAAATCTAGGGGAAACATTGTCTAATTAAGAAGCTGAGGGCAGTCCACGTGGAAACTGTGGAAACAGACACAACATGTAGGAAAGCGTTGCAGATGAAATACTTGTTTTTCAACAGACCATTGATATAAATGCTCCATAAAGGAAAGGCAGAAGAAAACAACACATGTGGGGACTCAGTCAGCTGCTGCTCAGCCCCTCAGTCGTGCCGGACTCTCCATGACCACGCGCTGCAGCACACCAGGCTCCCCTGACCTTCACTGTTTCCCAGAGTTTGTTCAGATTTCATGCCCATTGAGCCAATAAGGCTATCTAACCATCTCCTCTTCTGCTGTCTCCTTCTCCTCCTGCCCTCAATCTTTCTCAGCATCACTGTTGGTGCTTCGCATCAGGTGGCTAAAATCCTAGAGTTTCAGCTTCCGAATCAGTCCTTCCAATGAGTATTCAAGGTTGATTTCCTTTAAGATTGACTGGTTTTATCTCCTTGCAGTCCAAGGGACTCTCAAGAGTCTTCTCCATCAACACAGTTTGAAAGCATCAGTTCTTCAGCACTCAGCCTACCTTATGGTCCAACTCTCACATCCGTACATGGCTACTGGAGAAACCATAGCTTTACGTATACAGGCCTTTGTCAGCAAAGTGATGTCTCTGCTTTCAATATGCTGTCTCGATTTGTCATAGCCCTTCCTCTACGGAGCAAGTGCCTTTTAATTTTGTGGCTGCCGTCACCATTCATGGTGATTTTGGAGCCCAAGAAAATAAAATTGGTCACCATTTCCACTTTTCTCCCTTCTATTTGCTGTGAAGTGATGGGACCGGATACCAGTTTTCTGAATGTTGAATTGTAAGCCAGCTTTTTCACTCTCCTTTTTACCCTCATCAAGAGGCTCTTTAGTGCCTCTTCACTTTCTGCCATTCGAGTGGTATCATCTGCATACCCAGTCGGCACAGACATCTATTTGATTTGAAAAATATGGCTGCCCATGATCGTAAGTACCCTTCCAAGCTCTAAGTCTGAAGAGTGCAAGGAAAGAGAAGACAGGCCTGAGAATTTCCCGAGCATCGCAGGCTCAGGCAGTGCAGCCACAGCTGCTGCGTCTTCACGCGTGCAGTCACGGCACCAGGCTGTTCAGACAGCAGCGCCCTTTCCTACTCCCCCCTGCAAACTGGTGCGTGCGTGCTAAGTAAATAAAGTGTGCGTCTCAGAGGCTCACAGCTGTAGAGACTTGCTCACTTGCGTTAGGTCGTGGATCTTGTCATCTCTCTGTGTCACGTGACGCAGTCGTGGTCACACACAACGTATACAAATATGACGTCTTTCAAAATTGGACAAGCTGGCGCCACAGTGGAGCGGAAAAGGCATATTGTTCTCCTGAATCGCCTCGTCTTCCTGTCTTGTTCCTCTTCCTTCGAATTCTTTCTGTCCGTCTTTGGGCTTCTCTCTCCGCTTCCTTCCTCCCCACCTCCTGGTGAGCAGCACTTGTGCGCTGGACAGAGCACGCGCCGCTGACCCAAGCACGGTCTTCTCTATGGCCGAGGCTGTTATCCGCCATCAGTAACTGCTGCCGGCGACTTGCTGCCGGTTAGACAGGCTTCCCAGTGAGCGCTGGCGCTCTGAAAGCAGGGGCATCCTCCGCAGCGGGCCTCCTCTTCCCCAGCCACCCTGGGGAGGCTTTCTCCTCTCTCCCTATGAAGACGTACCAGATACCTTTGGTTTCAGGATCGTGAATTCTGGCCTAGTGGCAGTCACCTATGAGAAGCACAAAAGAAGGAGAGCGGGCTCTGGTTAATGCCCTTGACGCCTCTCCACGTGAAAGAAGGCACGTGAGATCCCTCAGATGTCTGCCAAGGGCAGAGCTACTTCTGCGTCCCCTGGCGGGCCTGGGGGTCTGGACCAGCTATGTGCTTTGGTAACAGTGAGTTTCAAACAGTAAACGCCTTTACTGGTCTTCATCTCCTGGATGCGGAGACTATTTGCTTGCATTAGGGCTAGAGGGAGAGAAGAGGAAAGCTTGATGGTACCCGCGTGCTTTACACTTCACTTTTCCTTTAAAAAAAAAAAATATATATATATATTGTTTTTAATGCAACTGCCCTACAACTGGCTTCCCAGGTGGCACAGTGGTGAAGAATCCACCTGCCAATGTGAGAGACGTGGGAGACGTGGGTTCGATCCCTGGGTTGTTGGGAAGATTCCCTGGAGAAGGAAATGGCAACCCTCTCCAGTAGTCTTGCCTGGAGAACCCCATGCATGGAGTAGCCTGGTGGGCTACAGTCCATAGGGTCCCAAAGAGTCAGGCATGTCTTAGCATGCAGGCAAGCTCTCCTTACAACTAGTACTTCGTAACTCCCTTGGCTCTCTTTGCTCTTCTCCACCCCCACACACATGATGCTTCATGAGCAAGGAGTATTACCTGAACTTCATGTCAACTTACTTAAAACATAACAAAGAAAGTAGAAGAAACAGGGGATTAACATGTTCCCTTCCTTTGCTCAAACCAAATTGGTTGATGCTGTTCCCTTGACATAAACATTGCTTCTGTTTGCAGGCTGCAAATAAGAAATGCGACCTCTCTTGACAATGTATTCATTATCACTAAAATTCCTTCATCCCAGGAAAGACTTATTACTGAGATCTTTTTTTTTTTTAAATCCCACAAGGAAAACTTTTCTGCCGCGGAATATGGTCGTTAATCTTCTTTCTTCTTTTGCCCACTTAATTTTACTGTTCTGGCAGTTTGAATGCAAATGATGACTGGCAAAATTCTTTTTTCTCTAACTGTATTCATCTAAATTCTGATTAACTAGGAAAAGCACAAAGAAAGCAGTTATTTCATGTACAGGAATGAAATACTTGTTGCGTTTGTAGGAAGGGGAAGGTGACAGAGCTCAGGAACAAAGAATGTGCACAGTGAGGACAGGCCTGTGCTCCCCCGACGCTGCTCTGCCACAGGCGTGAAAAGCGTCTTCTCACCTGAGAGGCGAGCTACCCAAGAAGAAGAAAGAAATACCTGTAGAAACTAGTTTTGAAACATTGGTTTTTCTAAGGCAATGTTGCAAAATCTCTTCTAATTCCCTCTATTTCTGTATCTCAGGGATTCCCAAAGCACCTCTGTATAAATAGTAATAGATAATTCCCCTTTTTTTTTAAGCTGGCCCAATTCACAGGTGTCCTTTTTTTAAAATGTGCGTGCTCGCATGCTAAGTCGCTCAGTCGTGTCCAGCTCTTTGCGGCCCCATGGGCTGTAGCCCGTCAGGCTCCTCTGTCCATGGGATTTCCCAGGCAAGAGTGCGGGCGCGGGCAGTCACTCCCTTCTCCAGGGGACCTCCCCGACCCCGGGGTTGAACCGGCACCTCTTTCGTCTCCTGCGCTGGCGGATGGGTTCTTTACCACCGGCGCTCCCTCGAGCCAGTTCACCGTAATATAGTCAGCTCAAGAGGCACTCTTAAAACCCCTGTGAAGCTGACCCAGTTGGCAGAAATGTAACATGTCTGCTCTCTCTGCTGTCCCGCGTACATTTAGTAGCTTAGTGAATCGCTGCATCAAAGAGTCCCTAGACCCGGGAGGGCGTTTCGCTGGGGCCCCTGCCTCAGGAGCGTGGGAGTTCTCTGCCGTCAGTGCCAGGGGCAGATGGCCCAGCACCCTCTCTCAGCAGGCCTGCAGACGCAGGCACGGAATGCAAGCCGGATGCTCACAGAGCGCTGGGAGAAGCGCAGGGCAGCTCTGCACCGAGCTGGGAAAGCTGAGGAGTCGGCTGCCTTGGGATCGGGGTCCCTGGTACATGCAGGCGGGCAGGGGCAAAGCTGCCCTCCTTTGGCCAGCCGCAAAGCTGCACACCAGGGCTGGCCCCACGACCACCTGCCTCTGCGGGGCCAGAGGCAGGGAGATCCTCTGCCTCTTGACACCAGGTGAAGGACGTGGTTGCCAGACCCCCGTGAGCAGGGCGAGTGGGGCCCTCCCGGCAGCTGCCCAGCGGTGCGTACCCGCCTCGGAGCCCAGCTCTGGGCGCTGCTTCTCCCAGCCCTGTGTCCCCATGGCCCTCGTAGCGGCGGCGGCTCCCAGAGTGGCTGCTCTATGCCAGCTCCTTCCTGCTCTCAGGCTTTGGACACCTCTGGGGTCAGCACCGCGTGTAAATCCCCTCTGCTCACACCCCTGGCATGGCTGCTGTTTCCCTGACTCACAGACATGAGTACGTGGAAGTCTTTCCCCCAGAGTTCTTTCAGCTTCTTCACAGATGGCCACCTTCCCGCCCCAGCTTCCAGTCTGTGATGTATATGTCTGGCTGCTGGTTTGGGGGGCACTGGGCAGACAGTGGATCACAATAAAGTGGAAAATTCTGAAAGAGATAGGAATACCAGACCACCTGACCGCGTCTTGAGAAACCTGTATGCAGGTCAGGAAGCAACAGTTGGAACTGGACATGGAACAACAGACTTGTTCCAAATAGGAAAAGGAGTAAAGGCTGTATATTGTCACCCTGCTTATTTAACTTATATGCAGAGGACGTCATGAGAAACGCTAGGCTGGAGGAAGCACAAGCTGGATGAAGATTGCCAGGAGAAATATCAGTGACCTCAGATATGCAGGTGACACCACCCTTATGGCAGAAAGTGAAGAGGAACTAAAGAGCCTCTTGATGAAAGTGAAAGAGGAGAGTGAAAAAGTTGGCTTAAAGCTTAACATTCAGGAAACTAAGATCGTGGCATCCAGTCCCATCACTTCATGGCAAGTAGATGGGGGAACAATGGAAACAGTGTCAGACTTTATTTTGGAGGGCTCCAAAATCAGTGCAGATGGTGACTGCAGCCATGAAATTAAGACACTTGCTCCTTTGAAGAAAAGCTATGACCAACCTAGACAGCATATTAAAGCAGAGACATTACTTTGCCAACAAAGGTCTGTCTAGTCAAGGCTATGGTTTTTCCTGTGGTCATGTGTGGATGTGAGAGTTGGACTGTAAAGAAAGCTGAATGCCGAAGAATTGCTGCTTTTGAACTGTGGTGTTGGAGAAGACTCTTGAGAGTCCCTTGGACGGCAAGGAGATCCAACCAGTCCATCCTAAAGGAGATCAGTGGAATATGCATTGGAAGGACTGATGTTGAAGCTGAAACTCCAATACTTTGGCCACCTGATGCAAAGAGTTCACTCATTGGAAAAGACTCTGATGCTGGGAAAGATTGAAAGCAGGAGGAGAAGGGGACAACAGAGGATGAGATGGTTGGATGGCATCACCAACTCGATAGACATGAGTTTGAGTGAACTCCAGGAGTTGGTGATAGTCAGGGAGGCGTGGCGTGCTGCAGCTCCTGGGGTCCCAAAGAGTTGGATACGACTGAGCAACTGAACTGAACTGAACTGAGGCAGACAGCGGGCAGGAGGTCCAGCACTCAGCCTGCAGCCTGTCACTCCAGCTCCTGGCACCCCAGCCTCTGCCACACCTAGCACCCCCACGTGGGGACTCTCTCTAGGGTAACTTCCCTGGAAAGTCAGCTCTCCTGGGCATGGGCTGGGTATTGCTGGGAAGGTTGTATAAAATCTACATATGAACTTCACACCAATTCTGCTGCTTCCGTCCTGCACCGCGCCAGCCCCCACGGGACCCGTTGTGATTGCCTCAGTTCTGCTGATCCAGCTCCAGCTCCTCTAGAGACCTTTGCAGGATCGAAATCTTTCCCCCTCACCCCCCCCCACCCACCAGGACCAGTTGTCCTTTGGGGGAAGTTGACCCAGAGAGTGATCCCGAGTGGGGGTGCACGGCGTAGCAGAGGGTGACGGGAGATGCAGCGGTAGGCTGCATGCTGGGCCCTGTCTGTCCTGTTCCCCCAAACACCGGGCTATGTGAGCAGCTCTCTGTGAGGACCCAACAGTGGCCGCTGCTGAGGAGCCTGCAGAGGCCCAGCCCGCATCCTGGTGCTCAGTGAGTGGCCCACACAGAGGCAGATACCGGAGGAGAAGCCTCAGAGGCTGCGGGAGTCTCTGGAGTAGGACCAGGGAGCCAGCGAGGGGTGGCATGGGGGCCGCTGTGCCTCGGGAGAGAAATACAAGCACAGTGGACTCCCCCCCACCATCAGCGACTTCACTTTGCTCAGTTAACCTGTGGTCAATCGTGGTCTGAAAATATTAAATGGAAAATTCTGGAAATAAATAATTCATAGGTTTTAAATTGCACACTCTTCTGAGTGGAGAGATAAACTCTTGTGCTGTCCCACTCTTGTGCCCGGGCGGTGAGTCACTCCTGTGTCCAGCGTCCCCTGACCAACAGTCCCTTGCAGCCACTGGACCATCAGATCAGCGGTCGTGGTGTCCCAGTGCCTGCTCGCGTCACTCTCGGCTCACTTAATAGTCGCCCCAAAGCGCACAGGTAGTCATGCTGGCCATTTGTAGATTCTCTCACTGAGCCTAGTTTACAAAATAAACTTTATCATCGATATGTCCGTATAGGAAAAACCATAGTGTGTGCATGTGTGTGTGCATGTGCGTGTGCGTGTGTGTGTGCATGTGCGTGTGCGTGCATGCACGGGCGTGTGCATGCACGTGTGTGTTTGCGTGTGGCTGGGTATTAATACTGTCCCCAGTTTCGGGAGTGCAGCTGTCACCTCCCCTGTGGACAGGGAAGGGCCCTGCGTGAGTAGGCCAGCTTGAGCTTTCTCAGCGGCCCAAAGGGCTTTGATTCTGGAGCCTCCTCCTTAGGTTTGAATCTCAGCTCCACCCTCACTGACTGTGTGACTTTGTACAAGTTACTGCTGTTGTTCTTGCTGCGTCCCTAAGTTGTGTCTGATTCTTTGTGACCCCATGGACCGCAGCACACCAGGCTTCCCTTCACTATCTTTTGGACTTTGCTCAAGGTGGGCGATGCCATCCAACCATCTCATCCTCTGTCGCCCGCTTCTCCTCCTGCCCTCGATCTTTCCCTGCAGCAGAGTCTTTTCCAATGAGCTGGCTCTCCACAGCAGGCGGCCAAGGGATCGGAGCTCCAGCAGCAGTCCTTCCAACAAATATTCGGGGTTGACTTCCTTTAGGATTGGCTGGCTTGACCTCACCTCTGTCCAAGGGACTCTCAAGTTACTTAACCTTTCTGAGCCTCAGTTTCTAATAATAGTGCCTGGCACCCAAGGTGTTGCAAGGATTATTTAGCAGTTGTAAATTGTAAAGTTGAACAGTGCCAGCCTATAAAAAACATCATGCCAGTACTTTTTAAACAGGAACACCTGGACTGTGGCTTGTACCATTTGTGACTGAGCTGGTGAGCAAAGCCAGAATTTAGTTGAGCAGGAACATAAGGCTGTGAGATCCAGTCACAGTTAGTGGGACTACAGCTGGTGAAATAGGAGTCTGGAAGCAGATTGAACCCCCGGGAACAGGTTTGAATGATGGAGATGCCAGAGCTCCGGACACTGGAAGGGAGCTATCGAAGAAATGATGTCACGTGGAGCAAGCCATGGTACAGACACAAGGGGAGGCTGACTTGGAGGTAGCTGCTTGTTCCAAAGCTCCCCCAAGCCCATGGGTCAGGAGCCCAAAGCGGCAGAATCTTCCAGATCCTACTAACGGGGAACGGCTGCTGGAATTACTCCTGCCTGGTCTTCATTCCTTCAGGACCCAGCCCAAAGCTGAGTGGAATGATGCCGGAAGCTCCCCCCAGGGAGAGGGGATGGGAGCCTAGGCAAGATGGGGGCTCACACCCAGCACCCTCTCCGCTGAAGGAAGCCTCCGGCTCTCTGTCTTTGAAAGGGGATCGATTTTGAACTAGACCTTGGTCAAGGGGGATGAGTGCGGGATGTGCTCTGGGGATACAGTTCAACCCGGGAGCCTTCGGCCACACATGGAAGAAAGCTTCCAGATCCCTGGCATTGCTTGGAATCCAGCACAGACCCCAGAACAGGGCCCACGCTGTCCTGGACGCCCACTCCCACCCCTAGTGGCCACACCCTGACCTAAGGAGGAGGTGTGGGCATCCTGCTCGTCTCAGCCAGAGACAGAGCCCCCAGTCCGGCCTGCCTTAGTGTTCCTGCCTTCCTTTCCTGCATTCTTTTTCCTGTTCTTCTTCAGTCATTTCTAGTGAACTCGAATTAATTTTTAAATTTCCCGAAATGTCTGTTCTTGAAGGTATGCAGTGTATCTTATATATCTTTATATTCACTGTACCCCTGCCAAGCAGGCTCTGCAAAGAACTGACCTTTATTAGCTGACAAATAAACAGATCACACGGATCAGCACTTTTATGCTCACTTTCTTTCTCACTGAAGGTGTCTCATCATGGACCTGAATATCTCTACTCTCTCTTCCATTCATCCACCTACCCACCCACCCATCCATTCTTCCACCAACCCATCCATCCACTCACCCACCCTCCTATCTGTCTACCCACCCACCCACCCATTCATCTACCCAC
>SJYQ01001814.1:395442-442748 GCA_006410935.1 Redunca redunca | reverse complement strand
CACCCACCCATCCATTCACTCATCCGTCCATTCTTCCACCCGCCCACCGATCCATCCACCCGCCCATCTATCCGTCCTCTGTGGTTCTCTGTACATCTCACTGTAAGCTCATTTACTTAACATCAGTGCCATTGCTGACTCTTGCCCAGGTTCATTCTCTGAAACTTCTAACACATATACCAGCCTAGCTTTTAACATAGAAAGCTTAATGAGTACATGTTATTTGTAGCTTCAACACAGTGAAATGTTAACATTGTACTAATTCAAGGTTGTTGTTTTTTTTTAACATGGGAAAGAAAAAGATTCATTTCACAGTGATACACAGAATTGTGTGGGTGATTAAAAAAGAAAAAAGATCAAAGGATTCCAGAATCTTCCAAATGGGGCAATGATAAAATTGTCACTAAGAAGAGAGACATGCTGTTATGAGAAATATCTACCCAAATGTCCCTTTTTAAAGAGTTACTGTAACATGTAAGGGTTATAAGCTCAGTATTTTAGTCTGTCTCTGTAAAAGACAAGTAACACATTTCTAAATTTGAAGGCAACCCCTCCACTATTACAAGATCCTATAAATGATTCATTCACTTAGCTTTAAACCATGTTTTCTTATATCCCTCCGAAAAGACACGGTCATTATTAGTCATCAGCAGCATGTAAAATACATTTTCTGATGGACAGAAAGGCTGTGTATTTGAAGAGCTCCCTGCTCCATGAAGAAAAGCCCGCCCAGCCCCTGGTATGACCAGCCCTGCACATCCACACAGCGGTGGTCGTGCTGGGTGGAGGGGGGTTCCTGGGCCATGGACGGTCTTCCGGCCCCGCTGTTGTGTAGGCTTTGCCCAGAGGCTGGAGCCTCTGTCCCTGCAGCTCCCACACCCTTCGACGCTGTCAGTTCTACGGCTGTTCTCAGCAACTTGTTTTTTCTTTAGATTTGGGAAGCTATAAATTGCATCTTTTCTAACCTTCTGCTCCTCTGCCACTTAGCTATTGGAAGTGAGATTTAGAGAACAAGTAGGGTGTCAGCTTTCAGAACACTGAGTCCTTAATGGCTGTGCAGCGCAGCTCTTCTGGAATCGCAGGAAGGGAATGGGCTGAGCCTGGGTTGGGGGTGAGGGGTGGGGAACAGCGTTTTTGCACAGTTGCAGTCACCTTGGAAAACGTACCCGGGTCTGCCTAAGGCTGATTAGGACTGCCCCCCACCCCTTAAACGGGGCCCCTGGGAACAGGACCTTCCCTGCCCTCTCTCTGCTCTGAAGCCCTCTTGCTCTGAGGGTGTCCCCCAACGCCTTTGTTTGGGAGCACTGTCTGGTTTTGAATAAACACACCATCTTTATAAAAGTATTCCAATATGTTCGCTGAGTTCATTTGACATCTTATGATTTTTGCCTTCGTTTTTAAAAATATATAAATTATTTTACATGTACAGAAACAGTTTGCAAGGGCGCGTCCTGAACGCCTGAGCTGCCCGGCCGCAGCCGAGGGCGAGGAGCATTGTCCGAGCGCGTGCCGGCCCTTCCTGCCTCTCCAGCTCTCAAGCTGCAGGCAGCATCCCGGGTCTTGTGTTTCACGTTCCTGTTTTAGCTGCTGCTGCATTTTTATTTTAGTATGATTTTTCAAAAAAAGAAAAAAAAATTCAATATATCAAATGTATCTCAGTACAGCTGGGAATTTTAAAAATAAAGGCTAAGTTATCAAAGTGAGAAAATAACGCCCGGTGGGGGACCAGCTCTGGGGACACCCAGCATGCCCGCACGCCTGCCCGCATTTCCGAAGTGGACGGCATCCTCGCCCTGCGTGGCCGGCCTGGATGGCATCTGCCTGGGATCCTCTGTCTCTTGACTGTATGAATTCTTGGCCGCTAAATTTGTCCTTTAAGCAAAGATTAATGGGCTTCCTATCACAGGTTATGATAGCTGTTGCTGTTGCCGTCACTGTTAACCGTTCGGGATGAGCCCTGCCAGGGACTCTGCCGGGCGCCGTGCCTTCGTCCCCTTTCCTCCCTGCTGCGGCCATTCCGTGGGGCATCTTCGTTCATCTCCTCGCGTGGGTGACGGAGATGCCGTGAGGTCAGGCAGCTTGTCCTAGGCTGGCGGTCACCTCCTGCCTCCGGCATCGCCAGCTGCATGGTGCCCTCCCGGCATACGAGGTGGGGCTTAGCAGCCCGCACTCAGCTGGCTCAGTCCTCTGTTGTCCTTCAGTGGACAGCATGCTCTGACTGTGATCTTTTTTTTTCCCGTTCAGGAGTGTTGGGTATATGTGTCTTATAAACTGATGCCACCTCATATGCAAGGCCAAACAAGACTTGGCTCTCCATGTACAGCTGGCACCTCCCTTGGTGCTGCTTGAAGGGGTCATGTCAAGGCTTATAGATCGTTGTGTGAGTTTATGACAGAGGGGGAGTTTGAGGGCCTAGGAACAAATACGCAGTGCCCAGAACTCCTTCAGAAATGGGACCTGAGAGGAGTGTGGGGTCTGCAAAAAGCAAGAGGAGCACAGCTGACTGGGGACCTCTTCCTTGTGTCCCTCTCCGAAGCTGGCATTCTCTCCCTCCTCTTATTTATCCTGAAAAGGTGTTGCTGTTCAGTCACCCAGTCATGCCCAACTCTTTGCGACCCCATGGACTGCAGCAGGCCAGGCCTCCCTGTCCTTCACCAGCTCCCGGAGTTTACTCAAACCCATGTCCATCAAGTTGTGATGCCATCCAACCATCTCATCCTCTGTCGTCTCCTCCTCCCGCCTTCAGTCTTTCCCAGCATCAGGGTCTTTTCCAATGAGTCAGTTCTTTGCATTAGGTGGCCAAAGTATTGGAGCTTCAGCTTTAGCATCAGTCCTTCCAATGAATATTCAGAGTTGATTTCCTTTAGGATTGACTGTTTTGAACTCCATGAAAAGTTAAATTACATTAAATTGGAAAGTGACACTAATATGTTGCTGCTACTGCTAAGTCACTTCAGTCATGTCTGACTCTTTGCAACCCCAGAGACGGCAGCCCATGAGGCTCCCCCGTCCCTGGGATTCTCCAGGCAAGAACACTGGAATGGGTTGCCATTTCCTTCTCCAATGCGTGAAAGTGAAAAGTGAAAGTGAAGTCGCTCGGTTGTGTTTGACTCTTAGCGACCCCATGGACTGCGGTCCACCAGGCTCCTCCGTCCATGGGATTTTCCAGGCAAGAGTGCTGGAGTGGGGTACCATTGCCTTCTCCACGCTAATGTGTTACAACCCATCATATTAGCTTGAGAGCTGAAATCTAACCACACACGTGTCTTCTCTGAAGCATCACTCTGTCAAACAGCCCGTGTTCTCCCCGTGTGACGCAGTTACGGGGCAAAGCTGCAAGAGTGGTGGGTACCCATCTGTGTTCTTCCCTGAGTCAGGTAATAAAATCTGTGAGGTTGACGGATTATACTCGGAATAATATCAGCAAGGACGATAAATCTAACTTTAGATGTCATAAAATGTGTTTCTGGGAAGGTGATGATTCATGACCAAATGCACATAGACATCACGAGAGCGCTAAGAAATAGAAGTCATAACCTCTGGCTCTAAAAATCATGGACTTTCTGTGAACTCAACCAGCCTTTCTCTGGAAACCAGTAAAATGGAGCTTGACAACTGTGTGCCCTCTTTTTTCCTTCTCCGTGCCTCTCGATTTTCTTGGAGGTGTAAGTTCTGCTTCTTGTGATAAAAGAAGGTAAAATTAAAAAAGGAGGTAAAATTAAAAAAAAAAAGATTAAAGGAATAAAAAATAGTTCTGTGAAATGGAAAGGAGGTTCGAGTGTGAATGGGCTCATAATGGGAAAACTAATAAGGTCTTTAAGTATGAGTGAATGGGACGCCTGGCGAGCTTATGCCAGAGCCCACAGATGGCCAGGTAAAACGGAAGAGGCTTGCATAGAGAGGGAGAGGCTTTCTTGGCCAAGAAAGAGAAGTTCTTAATCAAGAAGGTAACAAAACGTAGAGCTGGGTCTCCCGTGCAGGCTGCTCTTGCTCCCCGCCTCCCCCCAGAAGCAAAGCTCCCTCCACAGACACCGTGCTTTTCTGCCTCCTGTCCTGGGGGACGTGGGCCCCGGCATCCCTGTCTCCTTCTTCCGTGGGCCCCGCCTGCTGTGAACATCCTGGGTGCAGCCGCTTCTCACCGTCTCCCCATGACCACCGCGGCCTCCTGGTGACCACCGAGGTCCGAGCGCGTGGGTTCAGCTGTGCCCTCTGACCCTGATAAAGACACTAACCGTTGCTTTTGCACTGACAGTTTTGCTGTTGACAATGCCGAGCCTTTTTCAAATATGCCTTCTTCTCTTTTCGTTCTTAGGTGAATTTTACGTTTGTTTTCTACATTTGGGCAGTTTGCCTTTCAGTCTTCTTGACTTTTTGGTATAACATTCTAAGCATTGTGTAGTCCAGTCAGTGCCCCTTTTCTGCTCCGGGAGCCCATCCAGGATCCTGCATTTCGGGACTTACCTGTCACATCCCCTTAATCTCCTACAACCTATGACAGTTTCTCCATCTTTCCTTCTCTTTCGACTTTTACACCCTTGAAGAGCACTGATTACTTGCTTTTCAAAGTGTCCCCAAATTTCGACTTGTCTGATGTTTTCTCATAATTAGGTTGGGGTTATTTGTTCAGCTGCTCAGTTGTGTCTGACTCTTTGCAACCCCATGGACTGCAGCACACCAGACTTTCTTGTTCTTCACCATCTCCCAGAGCTTGCTCAGTCTCCTGTCCATTGAGTCCACGATGCCATCCAACCATCTCATCCTCTGTCGCCCTCTTCTCCTCCTACCCTCAGTTTTTCCCAACATCAGGGTCTTTTCCAATGAGTCGGCTCTTTACATCAGGTGGCCAAAGTATTGGGACTTCAGCTTCAAGATCGGCCCTTCCAATGACTATTCAGGGTTGATTCCCTTTAGAATTAACTGATTTGATCTTGCAGTCCAAGGGACTCTCAAGAATCTTCTCCAACACCACAGTTCAAAAGCATCAGTTCTTTGACATTCAGCCTTCTTTATGTTGCAACTCTCACATTCATGCATGGCTACTGGAAAAACCATAGCTTTGACTAGAGGAAACTTTCCTGGCAAAGTAACGTCTCTGCTTTTTAATACACTAAGTTGGTCATTGCTCTTCTTCCAAGGAGCAAGCGTCTTTTAAGTTCACGGCTGCAGTCACCATCCACAGTGACTTTGGAGCCCAAGAAAATAAAATCTGTCACTGTTCCCATTGCTCCCCATCTGTTTGCCATGAAGCAATGGGACCGGATGCCATGATCTTCATTTTCTGAATGTTGAGCTTTAAGCCACCTTTCTCACTCTCCCCTTTCACCGTCATCAAGAGGCTCTTTAGTTGCTCTTCACTATCTGGCATAAGGGTGGTGTCATCTGCATATCTGAGATTGTTGATATTTCTCCCGGCAATCTTGATTCCAGCTTGTGCGTCATGCAGCCCGGCGTTTTGCACAATGTACTCTGCATATAAAGTAAATAAGCAGGGTGACAATATTCAACCTTGATGTACTCCTTTCCCAGTTGGAACCAGACCATTGCTCCACGTCTGGTTCTAACTCTTGCTTCTTGACCTGCCTACAGGTTCCTTGTGAGCATGGCCTTGCCCAGCAGAGCAAGGGTAGGGTTACAGATCTGGGGAGAAAGGGCCAGGGAGGTGAGCTCCTCCTCATCTGGCCCTGCCTCGTGACATCAGCATCAGTCGTTGCTGGTGACATTGGTCTCAGTCAGCAGCTTAAGGTGGTGTCAGCGAGTCCGTCCACTGAGAAGTTGGACCCACAGAGCTGCCATTGTCTGAATTCTTGGCTCTCCTTGAGCGAACTACCTTTACCTTTCTTTTTGTATCAACGGATCCCTTGTTCTTAACTAACTGAAATGTCCCAAGTGCAGATGCTTGCATCATGAAATCACTTCACTGTTATATCCAAAAGCACTCGTAAACTGGTCACGCCAACCTGACACATTTTGAGCAAAGGAAGACAGAGACGCAGAAGGTAATATCACACACATGGCTGTTTCATTTATGAGACATCGTTAGTAATTAGCTCTTTCACTTAATAGGGCTTTTCTTTAATAGCTGAAAGTGATATTTTATTACTATAACCTTTTTATTTTTACTTTGTGTTGGCTTTAATGAAAACTTTTTAAGAACGTGTCTACCTTTATTTTAGAGCACAGGGCCTGTAATTTACTTTCTTCTCAATATCACTTCAAGGTTATAATTAAAAGCATTAACTCCTGTTCCCTGACCCTTACAGGCTACTGAGTTGTTTAATCCTTCTTTGTAAAATTCAGTGACTGGCCTCAGCTCTGCGTTTTGAGTTCTTAGAGCTGCATTTAAATAGCTTGTGTATTCCCGTCGCAGACTGTCAGTATCCCCGTCTCCTTCATCCTCCTCTCTCAGCCCTGAGGCTCTGCCCTGAGTCTGGGCAGAGAAGCAAGGGCGATCCTGCAGCAGTGAGCTGCGCGGCCTTGCCCTGAGAAGGGCTCCGGAGTGAGGAGGCCTGGGAAGGTCCAGGGGCCAGGGCCATCCCCATCCCGTCTCCTGCCCCGGCTCCCTGCTGCGTCTGCTCTGGACTCCACAGCTTCCTCTGACATCCAGGAACACCCCACACCTGTCCCGTCCCAGGGCCTCCGCACGTGGTGTCCACATCCAGAGCCTCGGACCTGTTTTATCATTCCATCCTCAAAACCCAGCTTGTATCCCCCTTGGAAACTCTGGCTGTAACTCTCCGCTGACCAACTGGTGAGTTCCAGGAGAATAAAACAGCTTGTTGGCTTGTTTCCAAGTTGTCTTCCCATAGAATGAGTTGGGAGTGTTCCTTCTTTTTCTTTTCTCTAGCATAGGTTTACCCCTGTTGTTTAAAATTTTTTATTTTGAAATAACTATATACTCCCAGGCAGTTGCATCATCATTCAGAGAGGTCCTGTGCACCCTTCACCCATGGGTTATGTTTTACATGACTATGGTGCACTGTCAAAATGGGGAGGCTGAGCTGGTGTGACATGAGTGTCATTCCGTGTCCTGTATCACGCATGTAATTTCCCAGGAGACTGAGCTTGCTGTGATGTGAGTGTCACTCCGTGTCCTGTATCATGCGTGTGGTTCACCAGGAGACTAGCTTGCTGTGGTGTGTGTGTCGCTCCGTGTGTGATGTGTGGCTCCGTGTCCTGTATCACGCGTGTGGTTCACCAGGAGACTGGCTTGCTGTGGTGTGCGTATCACTCCATGTGTGAGTGCGGCTCCGTGTCCTGTGTCACGCGTGTGGTTCACCAGGAGACTGGCTTGCTGTGGTGTGCGTGCTGCTCCGTGTGTGATGTGCAGCTCCGTGTCCTGTGTCACGTGTGTGGTTCACCAGGAGACTGGCTTGCTGTGGTGTGCGTATCACTCCGTGTGTGATGTGCGGCTCCGTGTCCTGTGTCACGCGTGTGGTTCACCAGGAGACTGGCTTGCTGTGGTGTGCGTGTTGCTCCATGTGTGATGTGCAGCTCCGTGTCCTGTGTCACGCGTGCGGTTCACCAGGAGACTGGCTTGCTGTGGTGTGCGTGCCGCTCCGTGCCCGCTTGGGGCGCCTGTGGTCTCGCGTCGCCGCCTCTGCTGTCGGGGTGCAGAGCTGCCCCCCCTCAGAGGCCTCTAGCGCTGCCCCGTGTGGTCCCAGCTCCCTCCCACTGCAGCGCCCCTGCAGCCCACCACTCACGAGTCCTCCCTTGCTAAAGTTTCGGCTTTTCTGGAATGTCATGTAGGTGGAATCATAGCCTGTGACGTTTTGGGGTCAGCTTGTTCGCTCAGCGTAGCACCCTTGAGATCAGCCGCGTGGTGCGTGTCAGTCGGCGCTTCCTTTCTGGTGCTGTGCAGTTCCCTTAGTATGGCAGCAGCAAGGTTTGTTTAACTCTTCACCTGTTGAGAGATACTCAGGCTGTTCTCAGAATTTGGCTATTCCAAGTAAAGCTACTATGAACATTTGTACACAGGTTTTTGTGGGAACTTAAATTTTGATTCCCTGGTGAAAATGTCCAGGGCTCTAATTGCTGGGTCAAATGGTAAGTATATTGGTGTTTAGCTTTTTTAAGAAACTGACAACCAGTTTTTCAGAGTGGCTGTACCATTGTACCTTCCCACCGGCAATAAAAGGAAGATGCAGTTTCTCTACCCTACCATTTTCAGACTTTAGCTGTTTTCATAAGTATGTATTAATATCTCACCATGGTCGAGTCAAGGCTATGGTTTTTCCAGTGGTCATGTACGGATGTGAGAATTGGACTGTGGAGAAACCTGAGCGCTGATGCTTCTGAACTGTGGTGTTGGAAAAGACTCTTGAGAGTCCCTTGGACTGCAAGGAGATCCAACCAGTCCATTCTGAAGGAGATCAGTCCTGGGTGTTCTTTGGAAGGAATGATGCTGAAGCTGAAACTCCAGTACTTTGGCCCCCTCACACGAAGACGTGACTCATTGGAAAAGACTCTGATGCTGGGAGGGATTGGGGGCAGGAGGAGAAGGGGACAACCGAGGATGAGATGGCTGGATGGCATCACCGATTCAATGGATGAGTCTGAGTGAACTCCGGGAGTTGGTGATGGACAGGGAGGCCTGGCGTGCTGCAATTCATGGGGTCGCAAAGAGTTGGACACGACTGAGCGACTGAACTGAGCTGAACTGAACTGTGGTCCTAATTTACATTTCCTTAATGGCGAGTGATGGTACACACCGCTTCGTGTGCTCATTTGCCGCCTGTGCCCTCTTCAGTGACATGCCACCTCGTGCCCTTTGCCAGTTTCCTAGTTGTATCGTTTAATTTTGTTTTTTTCTTTGTACTGCTATAGACTTTTGAGGGTTCTTTATGTATTCTAGATATGTATCCTTTGTCAGATTTATGATTTACAGATATTTTTTCCAAATCTATAATGTTTGTTTTTTATAGGGTTTCTCATAAAACAAAAGTTTTAAATTGTGATGGTCTACTTTATTGATTTTTTTCTCTTTGCTTTCAATGTCATGTCTAAGAAGTTTGCACCAAGCCCTAGGTCCCAAAGAATTTCTCCTGAAATGTCTTCCAGAAATTTTATAGTTGTGCATTTTACGTGTGATCTCTGACATATTATGAGTTAATTTTCTCATAAGATGTATGGGGTTAGATCACAGTTAATTCTACTTTTCCCTTCGTTGCTGTTGTTCAGTCAGTCGTGTCCGGCTCTGTGTGATCCCATGGACTACAGCATCCCAGGCTTCCCCGCCCTCACTCTCTCCTGGAGCTTGCTCAGACTCATGTCCATTGAGTTGGTGATGCCATCCAAGCATCTCACCCTCTGTCGCCCCCTTCTCCTCCTGCCCTCAGTTTTTCCCAGCATCCAGGGTCTTTGCTAGTGAGTCAGCTCTTCACATCAGGTGGCCAAAGTATTGGTGCTTCAGCTTCAGTCCTTCCAATGAGTATTCAGAGTTGATTTCCTTCAGTATTGACTGGTTTGATCTCCTTGCTGTCCAGCGGACTCTCAAGAGTCTTCCCCAGCACTGCAGTACTTTCCGCTAGGAATGTCCAGTCACCCCAACCCCTTTGTTGAAAAGACTCTCCTGCCTCCCTTCAGTCGCATTGTCCCCTTTGTCAAGAGCCAGTTGGCTGGACTTGCGTCCGTGTGTTTCTGGGCTCTCTCGTGTATCTGCTGGTTGGAGTGTCTGTCCATCTGTTAGCAACACTGTTCCAATAACTGTGTTGTGGAGTAAATCTTAGCATCGGGTAGGGGAACTCTTCCTACTTTTTAAAAACTGTTTTAACCATTCTAATTTCTTAGTCTTCCATATTAATTTTAGAAATATCTTTCCTACATCTCCAAAACTATTTCCGGGATTTTGATAGAAATTACATTAAACCTATAGACCTGTTTGGAGAGCACTAACATTTTTACTTTTTCAGCCTATGAACTCCGTATGTCTTTTCATTTATTTAGAACTTTGTGTTCTTTCTTCAGTGTTTGTGGAGCTTTTTACATAGGAATCCTGTGTATATTTTCATCTTCACATGAGTATTTCTGTTGAGCAGTTATGAGCGGTGTTATATTTTTAATTTTGATTTTTGCGTGTTTGCTGCTGTTATACGGAAATATGATTGGTTTTTGCATGCTCATCTCATATCCTGAAGCCTTTGCAGAACTCACTTATTAATTCCACGGGCTGTTTCGTGTCTGTTTCCTGTCGATTTCTGGGTATTTCCGTGCAGACTATGCTATTGGCAGATCGAGAGTTTACGTCTCTTTCTGATTTCTGTGCCGTCTTACTTGTTTTGCTTGTTTTGTTCACATTTATTTATTTATCTGTGACTGTGCTGCGTCTTCATGCACACTGTCTTACTGATGTCAAATCGTGCCCTTTTAAGGCAGTGAAAGCATCTTCAGGTTGATTCCTGAGTCCTTCCCATACGACCTTGTCTTTGTTGGTTTCCTCCCCGTGTGATACCAGATGTTCAAG
This sequence comes from Redunca redunca, assembly GCA_006410935.1. Lineage (NCBI taxonomy): Eukaryota > Metazoa > Chordata > Mammalia > Artiodactyla > Bovidae > Redunca > Redunca redunca. The sequence continues at coordinate 432,289 of SJYQ01001814.1, read as the reverse complement.
GCTTGTCTTGTACGTTTCCTGCCCCAGATCCATCATGAATCATTTCTCCAGAAGGCCCTGGTTCCCTTTTGTGGGAGCAGCATTTGTGGACCACAGTCTGGCATTAGGGATTGGAGCCAGCACTTTAGGCCGTTGCGACAGACACGCCCGACCTCAGCCCCTGCTGGAGTGTGGCGCCCGAGAAACGCTCCCTCGTCCTCTCTGACCTCACCTTCCAGTACAGGCCTGTGGCCGTCTGTCAGACGAGTAAGTAAATGAGTGAGTGAGAGAACGAACAGGCGAACGAAACACCTCTCGTGCAATCCCTACTTGATGGCAAAGCAAAAAATACAATACAGCCATCCAAAAAAGAAGTGTTGTCAGAGCAACTAAAATCACTGCCGGCCCCTCCAGAAATTACAAACAGGCGGAGCCGGACTTCACTTCCCATCCGTCCTCGCCTCCGCGCCCCTGTCTCCAGTCGGCCGCTTCCCCCGCCCTCCCCTCTGGGCCAGTTCTGGATTCGGGCTCCCTTCTCACATGAAGCCCTCAGGCCCTCTCCTTCTCTAGGCCTCTGCTCTTACCCCAGAAAGCTCAAGAGGGCCCTGCAGTAAAGGCACAGGGAGATCATAAATGCTTTTGATTGTCTCTGCTGTCGCTGTAAACGTCACCACAAGCCTGTGTCCCAGCAGGGCTCAGCTGGTGGCTCGGCGGGCAGGGTCCGCCTGTCATGCAGCACACTTGGGCTCGGCTCCTGGGTCAGGAAGGTCCCCTGGAGAAAGGAGTGAAGGTTCACTGTCCTGCAGCCCGGGGGTCAGAAGGCTGAAACTGGCTAAAATCAAGGTGTCAGTGGGGCTGTGTGCTCTGGAGGGTCCTGGGCTCTTCCAGCTTCTGGGGCACCTGCGTTCCATGCTGTGGCCCCTTCCTCCATATTCAGAGCCCCTTGCATCACACCTCCAGACGTCTCCTGGGCTCGGACGCTCCCGACTCCTTTCACTTTTAAGATCCCGTGTGATTACTTGGACCCACCTGGAGAGTCCACCATCATCTCCCTGTGTCAAGATTCTTAACTTAGTTGCATCTGCGAAGTCCCTTTGCCGTGCGAGGTAACGTGCTTAAAGGTTCTGGGGGTTAGGAGATGGCCATCTTTGAGGCCACTGTCCCGCAACCCAGAGGAGGTTCACACAGCAAGCGCGTGGCGCAGGTGGCTGCGTGTTCACCTCCTCCTAGCTCTCCTTTCGCTAAGGTGCCCCCTCCTTCAGGAAACCCCAGAGGCCCTCACCTCTGTGTCACTCTGCGAGGGTTGGCTGTGGTCTTCCATTGTGTTCGAAGCTTGTGCCTGACTCATTGAATCACTCTGGGCCGGGGTGCTAGTTACACAGGGCTCGCGGCAAACCTGGGAGGCCTTTGAGAAATGCGGCCGGGGGCCAGGAACAAATGCGTCACCGCCCAGCATGGAGACGCATGGAGGCGGCGACTGCTTTGCATGCGGCCGTGTTGTGTTTGTCACGGAAATGAGCGCGTGGTCAGTAACGGTGGCAAGAAGTGGAGGCAGTTGGGAGAAGTGGCTGTTGTCTTTTTTCTGTTTTCATCCACTTCCCTCCTTTTCATTTTCGTTGGGGTGTCTGGGCACTGAGAGTGATGTCACCTAAAGACGCGTACCGCCTGCATCGCACAGGTGTGTCGCCGTGGTTCATAATGTCTCCAGTGCACTCAGACTCCCCCAAATGGCCCTCTTTACATTATTTATGGCTAGACCTTGGGCAGATCACCACTTACCCAGACAAGTCTGAAGTCACCGGCTCATTTTCTCATTTTAGATGCATTCTAATGCCCCAAAGAAAGGCTATTTAAGCTTTTCTGGGGAGGGTCCAAAGTTGGTAGTTCTTGAGAAAGAAACATTCCCCCTCCCCAAGGGAAAGAGTGTTTCCACGAACTGTCTTGACCCAGCCGGGCCCCCGGCCCCTGCCTGTTGTTTCCAGGGCTGATAGCTGTGACCCAGAGGACATGGGAACTTCCGCAACCATGACCGAGAAGGCCTGGCCTTAGCGTTCTACCAGGATAGGAAAGGGGACCCCTCCCCTCCAGCCTACACTCCTCAGGGGCATGGGGCTCCCACGGGGGTCCGGAGCATCATGGAACCGCCATCCCCCTGGTGGATTTGGGTGCCGGGACGGCCTCGCGTCCAGCGGTCACAGCTCCACTCCTTCACTGCGTCACCGCTTCCGCCAGGGCTGCCGTATGCCAGGTGCCAGCGTAGCCACTGGGGGACCAGACAGGAGTCCTAGCAAGGTGGGTGGGGGGTTAGAGGAACGGAGACAGAGAGAGAAAGCGAGAGTGGCCCAGGATGCAGTACTGAGACGCCCTGGACAGCGCTTTGCCCTGGGACCGAGGCTGGCCTCCCATTCTGGGCGGAGGCAGGTGGTGTAGCCTGGGGTGAGGGGCCCTGAGCACGGACTGCGTCGGGGCGGGGGGCTGGAGGGCGCTGGCTCAGCGTCTCGCTCTTCCCTCTTCTCTGGAGAAGCTATTGCACCCCCGAGAGCCTGCGTTTCTGCCTGTAGCGTGGGCATCGCGAGCCGTTTGGAGTGTGGGGTGTGTGCCGCTGAGGCGCTAGTTGTTTTTAGGCCCAGTCTCACTCGTCTCTCACACCTACGCTGGGAGGTGGGCCCCTTATTATCCCATCAGCAGAGCGGGCGTCAGGATCGTGCCGCCCAGCAGGCGGGCAGCTTGCTCAGTGCCACAGGGGTATCAGAGGAGCCCCCCTCTGCAGCCACACCCGGGCTGCTCGCCCCCGGCAGCCGGGAGGATGAGGGAGATGGCGCCTGCAGACTCAGCCCCGGGCAGGCCCACGGCAGGCGCCGAGTGGGAGACGCGAGGGGGCTTCCTGCTCCTTCGGGGACCCGCGGGCACCCAGGGAGAGGGACGAACAGGGCGACGACTAGGGAGGGGGTCAGCCCTCAGGGGCACCGCTCAGACAGCCAGGCTCGCCCCTGCTGGGGCCGGACACAGAGAGCCCCGTCACAGCCCTGCGGATGCCAGCGTCCGCCCCCCGCTGTGGCTGCTGCCCAGCTGCTTCCCTGACGGCACCTGCGGACTCTCTCCAGCCCCTCGCCCCCACGGGCCTGCGGAGGGGCGCGTGACCTTTCCAGAGAATTTGGTGTAGGGACCCAGGGTGTTAATAACTCCTGACCTTGTTTATGAATTAGCTACTCTCTGTTGAAAGTTTCCCACTTCCCTGAGTGTGTCAGAGCCTGTGTGTAACCGCAGACGGCTCGTGGGCCCCTGAGAAGGTGGAGAACGTCAGACATTGTGCTTACACACTGGTGCTTACACACAATGGTAGTTTCCAGAGGGGAAAGAGGTTACAAGAGAGTTGGGTTGACTTCCCTTCGCCGTCCAGGGCGTCGTATTCTTGAGCGTGAGGGTCTCTCCCTGGAGTCTGGCGAGCAGTGTCTCCGGGCCCCTGTTGCTGAAGGTCCGCTGCAGCGCTTGAGGCCCTGTGCACACAGCTCTGTCCCTGAATAACTACAAAGAGGGGAACAAAGAGTAGACTGCCTTTGTGATAAGCCAGGCTCTTTCAAGAGGAGCTAATGCTGTGGCTGACTTGAAAGGCGAGGCGTGTACGAAGCCTGTGCCCACGAGCGTTGCCCAGGGCCCCTCTGCCATCGTGGGTGTTAAAGGAGAGCGCCTCCTCCACGGCCGCCGCTCTGCCCCCTTGGTCCTGCCGTGAGGACACGATGCTGCTCGGTGGGAGCACGCCGAGTGGGGTCAAGTGCTCCGCCCACTGTGAGAGCCTTCCTCAGAAGAGAGCAGGGTGCAGACAGGGACTGGCCCATCTGGAAGCTTCGCTGGCCAGCCGCAGGCTTTCCTGACTCCACCTGCACGCAGGAACAGCTGGGTCTACCCCTCCTCTCCAGCCTGCCCTGGGAAGGGCCCACCTCCCCGAGCCCACACGGGTCACCTCACGCCCTGCAGAACTCTTCACCAGAGGCTTGTGCCCCTGGCTCGGCCACCACCCTGGTCTTAATGGTTTCGTACTTTGGGGGGGGGGTCTCTAACTTGGCTACTCATTAATTTTTGGCTGAATCACATACCGTTTTTATTAGACCTCCGCATAGCGTGGACTTGCCTCAGCTTTGTCTGTCATTTTTAGAGGGTCTCGGGGCAGCGCGTCTGTGACTGCTGCCCTTTTCTCACATGCCTCTCTGTTATGTTTTCAAATGGCTTTTAGTTTGAGTGGATTTTACACTCTGTTCAGAGTATAAGATGGGTGTTTAGGACACTCTTTGGACTTAAATGCCTAAAAACACACATTCCACACATTTTAAGTCTTGTTTCTTGTTCTTTTTGTTTTTAGCAGAAAAAAAAAAATGGTTGGTTGGAAATTTTTATGCTTTGACCTCAGCACCGTTGAACCCTTCCTCTGTCACTTCATTCTTTGCTGAATGACTGACCACACCAGGAATCCTGCAAGGCTGTTTATTTGTGTCTGTGCTGACAATTAGTTAGAATAACAAAAGCCCCCCGAGCGTAAATCGATTAAGTTATAGATCGACTGAAATGCTTTAGAAAACTAGCTAGAAATGTTAAGAAAGCCTGTTATCAGTAAATATATTTCTGCTGGGCAGCGTCCCCAATGAAATGAATCCCTCCCCGTCGCATCGTCACCCTGTAATTTCCGTGTTTCTCTTCCGTCTCTCCCGTCGTTCGGTGTCTGTTCCAGAGGGAAAAGGTCGGCTGTCTGTGACACGTCGATGCGTGTAGAGAAGCCGCCGTGGGTTTCCCGGCATTAAAGTCTTGTAAGGCGGGCCTTGCCGTCTGTTTCTCAGATGGGCAGACATGTCTGAAAACGGGCTTTTCCCGCTCTCTGCCGCATCATGACACCTCGGCTCCCCAGCAGTGGCTTTTGGGTGGTAGCGCATCAGATGGTTCGTGACTGTAATCTGATGATTCCGTCGCCTGGCTGTGTGTGTGTTTATAGGGAGGTCTGTGAACTGACACTCTAGGAAGTGGTTGCCGTTTAGCCGCCCCACAAACAGGACAATTGTCTGTGTTTCTCAGCTGATCACTTATTGTCTGTGTGCACCACACCTGGGAGCCGGGTTCAGCGCCAGCCAACACTGGATGACTGGCTGTGTGTCGGCCTCGTGTCCCTCACTGCCTCGATTCCTGTTTCACAGGGTCCTTTCGATGTAGGTACTCTTGCTTTTCTTTCACAGATGGAAAAAACCACCTAAGGAGCTTCGGCGAACAGAGTCAAGGCCAGATCTGGTTCCAGGCCTCGCTCCATCCAGGTCGAACTTGTCTGAACATTTTTAGGGGTTCGATCCCTGGGTCAGGAAGATCCTCTGGAGAAGAAAATGGCAACCCGCCCCAGTGTTCTTGCAGAGAACCCATGGACAGAGGAGCCTGGTGGGCTGCACCCCATGGGGTCACAAAGAGTCGGGCATGACTTAGCGACTGAGCTTAGCATACGGCGGCCACAGAGCAGGGCCCCTGAGTGGTCTGAGAGCAGGGAATGCTCCACAAGGTGCGGGCCGTGCCGCTCACTGAACTGGTGGAGGTTTGAACGGCCCTTCCCGTCTCTAGGGTCTTCCTCTCAGGTCACGGCTGGTCCTTCCCCGACCGGACAAGGGCCTCGCTGCACAGCCTGAGCGCTCGCGGGCCTGCAGCACCGGTACAGCAGGGCTAAAGTCAAATCCCATTTACTCCTTGTCGTCTATCCTGGGCTTTCCTGTTTCTACCAATGAACACAACTGAACTCACCACCTCTCTGGGTCTGAAATTTTGAGAAATAGGTTTCCCAAATTCTTGTTCACTTGCCTTTAAAATGTTCTTCTTGCACCTGGGGCAATCAGTGAGCAGCAAGTGTTTACATCTTGACTAAGTAAACACGTCATTCCGCTGCCTTAACATTTATTGAGTACCCAGGGACTCCTTACGGCCAACAACTCCTTAGAAGCAATTTTAGTTCTTGTAATTGTACAAATAAGGGAAGTTCATCAACTTAGAAGTTGTCTGCCTTGAACTTGCTGTTTCACGGTAAGGCTTGAGATCCAGATTATCCTAAGAGCACTAAACCTCAGAACCGACCCATTAAAAAGCTGTTTAATTAAAACAGGGAATATTTTAAATGTTTCGTTTTTATTTTTAAGGGTTTAAAAACTAATGTTCTGCATTTTTCTGCACTCCCGATTTTTAAAAAAATGTAATCGAATAACAATCGAAACCAATCAAATGCTGCTTTAACATCTGCAGTAGTAAAGCCACAGGCCCAGGTTTGTCCTCTCCTATCTCATGGGCAAAGTTCCTGTTTTCCTGAGCCCTTGACCGAGTTCCCATCATGATGTCAGTCGCCTGGCCACGTCTGGACTGTTTGATACCGTGTCAATACAGACCCGTGTTTACATTACCACTGGCTGTGTGTTAAAAAGTGTCAGAGATCAAAGCACTTATTGAGAACTCAGTATATATTCAAACTTTTTTATGAGAACAAAAAGGATGAGTTACAGTGGCCGTTTTTCTTAGGGTTTATTTATTAAGCTCCGGCTGTGCTGGGCCTCCGCGGCTGCGGCTTTTCTCTAGTTGCAGGGAGAGGGGGCCCCCTCCGTTGCGGCGCGCGGGCTTCTCGCTCCGGTGGCTTCTCTTGCTGCGGAGCGCAGGCTGTAGGGACAAGGGCTTCAGCGCTGTGGCGCTTAGGCTTACTTGCCCTGTAGCATGTGGGCTCTTCCCCGACCAGGGAGCGAACCTGGGTCCCCTAAATTGGCAGGCAGGTTCTTAACCACTAGACGGTCAGGGAAGCCCACGCTGAACGTTGTGATGAGCGTTATGGAAATTCTGGGAACCTCTTGGAGCTCCTCTCTCTGCGTCCATAACCACTCTTGCTGCTGCTGCTGCTGCAGTCGCTAAGTTGCGTCCGACTCTTTCGTGACCCCATGGGCTGTTTGTAGCCTGCGAGGCTCCTCTGTCCATGGGATTTCCCAGGCCAGAATGCTGAAGTGGGTTGCCATTTCCTTCTCCAGAGGATCTTCCTGCCCAGGGATCGAACCTGAGTGTTTTTTGCCTCCTACATTGACAGGTGGGCTCCTTACCACTGAACCACCTGAGAAGCCCCCAAACCACTCTTAGCACTCTTAAGGGCAAATTGTTAGAGTGTTCCCTATCACTTCACATGGTATATAAATATGTCAACTCTAAGCTCCATGGGACATGGGCAATGTGTGCCTGGTTCAGGTTGGATTCCCTCCACTCCACTCAGGCCTGGGAACTCAAATGGTTGCTGACTCATTAGCGATACAGTTGTTTGGACCTGTCCCCATGGCAACCCAAGGGAACTCAGACCCGCGCTTTCCTTTCCTGGCCATGAGCAGGCATACCCCCAGCTGTCTGCATCAGTGACCGACCTGGTGCTTCTGGAATCGACACGACAATGTCACTTCTCTGACAGCAGCTGCTCCCGTGGCACAGGGAGCGTGCCGCCCCTTCAGCACTGGCTGGTGCGGGAGAAGCACACTGGACCAGCCCCCAGAACCCACCCACCGCGTGCATCAGCCCAGGCCTAGGAGCCCGCCCCCGGGAGCCTGCCCCCTCCGTGTTTCTGACCAGTGCTGACGGCCAAAGACTGCCAGCAGCCCCTGGGAGTCATCTGTTCTGAAATGGAGAATTCTTGCTCTGCCCACCGCCAGGAGGGTCAGGTGGAAACCAAAGCCCTAGGGAGCTGTCCATTCTAACTGGTCTTCTTCTGCACAGCCACAGCGCTTCCTCTGTCAGGAATGTCCACATTAAGGGCAACTGGCCAGCGACAGCTCCCTGTGCTCAGAGACGGTGGCGGGTGTGTGACCCTTCAGCTTCTTTTCTTATGGGTCCGACACTCTGGTTTCCTGACTAAAGCTCGTTTATTCCCTGCTCTCCACCAGGCGCTTTCATTTCTTCTTATTTTCTGTATCACTGCTCCAATACCTTGGCCACCTGATGGGAAGTGCCAGCTCACTGGAGAAGACCCTAGTGCTAGAAAGGACTGAGGGCAGGAGAAGAGGAAGAGATGGTTGGATGGCATCATCGACTCAGTGGGCGTGATTCTGAGTAAACTTCAGGAGACAGTGGAGGACAGGGAAGTTCTGTAGTCCGTGGGATCACAAAGAGTCAGACATGACTGAGTGTCCAGCAGCAGCAACATTATTCCATGGAATTTGAATTATAAGATGTCATTTTGAAGTGTAGAATTGAGTTGGGAAAGACTAAGGAAATAATTTTACATAAAACAATACATACAGTTATTTCAATAAAGCTAAGAGAAAGGAAAGTCTCTGGCCTAATACTGTAGTTTTCCTATTAAAATCAATGTCAGTTTTAAATGGGTACTCTGGAATTCCATTTAGTGGAAGCTATGTTGCTTGCCATATGGAAAATTGTTGAACTGTGCCAGTTACTCAGCATGCCCTGCATTCACTTTGAGATTCTTTTTTCTTTTGATAACAAAAGTGATATTTACTATGGAAAACATTAAAAAAAAAAAACAAAAATCAAAAGAAAATAACTTGGAATCTTTTTACTCAGAGCTAGCCACTGACGGTTAGGGTCTCCCAGGTGCACTAGAGGTAAGGAACCTGCCTGCAGTGCACGAGGCGCGAGAGACACAGGTCCAGCCCCCTGGGTCAGGAGGCTCCCTGGAGGACGGGCGTGGCCACCCACTCCAGGATTCGTGCCTGGAGAATCCCAAGGACAGAGGGGCCTCCATCCATAGGGTTGCAAGGAGTCAGACACAAATGAGCCCAGCACACAAGACAGCCACTGTTTACATTTCACATCTACACATAGGTAGGCTGACATATGGGGTTATTTTCCTATGCACAAAGGATACACATGCTTTAGGTTTTTTGTTTTTTTGTTTTTTTTACGCTCAGCTCAGTTCAGTTCATTTCAGTTGCTTAGTTGTATCCGACTGTTTGTGACCCCATGGACTGCATCACGCCAGGTTTCCCTGTCCATCATCAGCTCCTCGAGTTGGTGATGCCATCCAACCATCTCATCCTCTGTCGTCCCCTTCTCTTCCTGACTTCAGTCTTTCCCAGCATCAGGGTCAGCTCTTCACATCTGGTGGCCAAAGTATTGGTATTTCAGCTTCAGCATCAGTTCTTCCAATGAATATTCAGGGTTGATTTCTTTTATGATGGATTGGTTGGATCTCCTTGCAGTCCAAAGTATTCTCAAGAGTCTTCTCCAACACCACAGTTCAAAACCATCAGTTCTTCGGCACTCAGCTTTCTTTATAGTCCAACTCTACATCCATACATGATTACTGGAAAAACCATAGCTTTGACTAGACAGACCTTTTTTGGCAAAGTAATGTCTCTGCTTTAATATGCTGTCTAGGTTGGAAAATTCTGGAAGAGATGGGAATACCAGACCACCTGACCTGCCTCTTGAGAAATCTGTATGCAGGTCAGGAAGCAACAGTTAGAACTGGACATGGAACAACAGACTGGTTCCAAATAGGAAAAGGAGTACGTCAAGGCTGTATATTGTCACCCTGCTTATTTAACTTAAACGCAGAGTACATCATGAGAAATGCTAGACTGGAAGAAACACAAGCTGGAATTAAGATTGCTGGGAGAAATATCAATAACCTCAGATATGCAGATGACACCACCCTTATGGCAGAAAGTGAAGAGGACCTAAAAAGCCTTTTGATGAAAGTGAAAGAGGAGAGTGAGAAAGTTGGCTTAAAGTTCAACAGTCAGAAAACGAAGATCATGGTATCCGGTCCCATCACTTCATGGGAAATAGATGGGGAAACAGTGGAAACAGTGTCAGACTTTCTTTTTGGGGGCTCCAAAATCACTGCAGATGGTGACTGCAGCCATGAAATTAAAAGACGCTTACTCCTTGGAAGAAAAGTTATGACCAACCTAGATAGTATATTCAAAAGCAGAGACATTACTTTGCCGACTAAGGTCCGTCTAGTCAAGGCTATGGTTTTTCCTGTGGTCATGTATGGATGTGAGAGTTGGACTGTGAAGAAGGCTGAGCGCCAAAGAATTGATGCGTTCAAACTATGGTGCTGGAGAAGACTCTTGAGAGTCCCTTGGACTGCAAGGAGATCCAACCAGTCCATTCTGAAGGAGATCAGTCCTGGGATTTCTTTGGAAGGAATGATGCTAAGGCTGAAGCTCCAATACTTTGGCCACCTGATGCGAAGAGTTGACTCATTGGAAAAGACTATGATGCTGGGAGGGACTGGGGGCAGGAGGAGAAGGGGACGACCCAGGATGAGATGGCTGGCTGGCACCACTGACTCGATGGACGTGGGTCTGAGTGAACTCCGGGAGTTGGTGATGGACAGGGAGGCCTAGCGTGCTGCGATTCATGGGGTCGCAAAGAGTCGGACACGACTGAGCGACTGAACTGAACTGAACTGAACTGAGGTTGGTCATAGCTTTTCTTCCGAGGAGCAAGCATCTTTTAATTTCATGGCTACAGTCACTATTTGCAGTGATTTTGGAGCCCAAGAAAAGAAAGTCTGTCACTGGTTTCCATCGTTTCCCCGTCTATTTGCCATGAAGTGATGGGGCTGGATGCCACGATCTTTGTTTTTGAATGCTGAGCTTTAAGCCAGCTTTTTCGCTCGTCTGCTGTTACATGTGCTGAGTCTACACCAGAATGTGCTTCACTTCTAGTAACAGAAACCCTTCCTTACTGTGCTTAAGCACGAATGGCGAGCATAACCTCGTGAAGTGGGAGGTCCAGGGATAGGAGGCCTGCAGGACGGTTCACTGGCCCCATCAGGGCCTCAAGATCAAGGACACAGTGCTATCCATTCTCTCTGTCCTGCCATCAACACGTCAGCCTCACGCTAAGGTTGTTCCCGTCACGGCCATAAAATCGTCACCATGAGCATCTATCTGGGGCAGCAGGCTTCCTTGTTCCCACCCAGTAGCAGGAGAAAAAGCCCGGCCCCCAGCCAAAGGATGGACATCCTGCCCGTTGAGCTGATGAACTCACTTAGGTGCGGCCACCCCAGACCAGTGACAGCCCAGGTCCACGCCACAGCCCGGCTGGCCGGAACCTGGTCTCCTGTGTCCATGGCTAGCGGGAGGGACTGGAGAGCACCGGCTGGGACAGACCAGTCTGTGTGGCGTGGCCCTCTCAGCACAGGGCTGCTGCCCCAGAGCGGGCTGTGAGGAGACACCGGACGTCGGCCCACTGGTGACCTCACGTCACCACTGAATATTTTATGATCAGGTGTAAGAGTCGTATTAAAGGATCACGTGGGTCACTTTCTCGTCATGACATTCCGGCTGTGGGCTAGCTTGCTCTGATTCTCACAGTCCCAGCCTTCCTGCTGACTTGTTCACATGCTCCCTCCCCTTGGGGTTGGAAGGGCGGCCACCGGCAGCCCCCAGGGCAGCCGAGGTCTGACCGGCCCCCGCACAGTCCTTCCGCTGACCTCACGGGGAGCTCGGGTCCCCTGGCAGCTCCTCACTGCCTTGAACAAAGCCGGGGTGGCAAGCCCACTGCTGGGAGCAGGGCTGGCTTGACTCCTCATGATGTGGCTGCCTGGGGAGGCTTGGGCACCACCCAAACTCAGGGTCTCCCGGGAAAGAGGACACAGAGCGTGGACGCCTGGTGCCCGCTCCACCGTCTTTAAAGATGGTCTTCTTCTTAAGCATTACAGCCGTCACCAGAGTTGTGGATGAGTTGAATGTTGTTATATATCTTAGTTTCCATTTAAGAATCAGTTCCTTTCCTATAAGTGCCCTGTTCAGAAAGAGTTTAATAGGCAGGGATGAAGTCTTCTGGGGAACTGACCCTTATTAATGTAATGTTCTGTGAAGTTTGGGAATTTTTGTGGTGTTCTTTTCGGCAATAGATAGATTTCTCTTCACAAGTTTTGACTTTACTACAGAAATTTAAAGCTAGAAGAAAAAATGAGCTTATATATATAAATTCTAATAGACGTAAACTTTAATATTTCTATTTTTTAATGTACTTTTTTATTTTCAGTACCCTTGAAACAATGTCATAAATAATACAGAGAATTAGTGGATATATTTTGGAGAATAATTCTGAGGAATAATAGGCATATTTGAAATTACTATTGCAAAAATCAGATGTTAAAGAAAAAAGTTATGATATATTCAGTTTTTAAATTGTACTATTAAATGTGAAACTTCATGTGTAATAAATAATTCGTATTTAATATAAGGTGCCAGTGTAACATATACTAAAATAAAATGGAACAATTTCCATGGTTCTATAAAGGAGTAATAAATAATTATAGTAAAGCTTTTGTGAAATATTTTTATGGGACTAAAAATTGAAAACTTCTTAATAGGGAAATTTTCTTAAATGAGAAATGGGGTAAGTTAGTCATAGAGACCTCAAATCTAATATATCCTATGGGAACCCTGAAGAAGCAGTAACTCCTTAAGATAATCTTAAAAAGTGTCTGAAAATCAGGAGATTTCAAAAAAGGTTTTTGGAGGTGGCAGGAAGAAAAAGATTGTTATGTTAAAATTTCTCATGGCAAGTTATTTATTTTGCATGTTTTTTGATGTTACTGGAATAGCGATCTCAGCTTACCTGAACCTGGAAGGGCTGTGACTATGTAGGATTAAAAGCGAACAAGTAAATCTGTTCACCATAGAGTCACACAGCTGTGGGGGGGGTGACACGATCCACTCAGTGTCCCAGGGTTCTTCTAGTGTCTTGAACATGAGGGTGTAGGCTGGAGGACATTGGGTGCTCAGACTGAAGAAAGCGCTCTTCAGCAGACAAGGAAAAGATCACTTACCTTTGTTTTTTTGTTTTTTAACACAGGGTCTTACCACCTCCCAACCTCCTTAACTAGTAAAAAGAATACAGAACTATAACATGGGCAAAGCATACCCATTTAATGAAAGGTCGCTCAGATTTGTGAAATTTTTGTCTTTATTNCGCCGCGGGGGCGGGGGGCGCCGCTGGGTGCGGGGGCGCCGCTGGGTGCAGGGGGCGCGGCGACTCACAGGGCGGGGCGTTGTGCAGCGAGTCTAGCTCCTCTGGCCGCCGCTCATGGTTCAGGGTTGATCCAGTGTCTATAGCTGCTTTCCTTGAAGTGACTGGCAGGACATGTGAACCCGACCAGTAATTCTAAATGCAAGATCCTATTTATTTGGGGGAACTTAAAGACAAAAAATTTGTTTTGCTTTGGTACCCTGTTAATGTATGTGTTTTTTAGCAGCAGAACCTCTTTGGGCTTATAAGGAGTCGTATCCATGAAACTTACATGGGACAAGATTAGGCCACAGGTTGTGTTCTTTTACTTTAATTTTTAAAAAACCTTTGAGAAAATGCAGATTTTAAGTTTTGTTAAAATTAGGAGTGTGTCTTAAGAATAACTAAAAGCGTGGATCAGAGGAAAATGCACACACTTCCCAGCTAGATGTTCAGTTTATTTAAGGAAGTTTTAGTTTGAAGCACTTAGTTTACATATTTGGGCTTTGAAAGAAGGCTCCAAAAATTGTCCTTGCAAGAGCTGATTGCCAGAGAAGGGGGGAATGATTAGAATCGAGAACTTGGAGCCAAAAGAGCTCAAAGGTAAGTCTCAGAAGTGCCACCGATGTCTGCAGCGAGAAGCTTCATGTTCGGAAAGGCAGGGACTGTACTGTTGAGAAAACACAGCTGGGAGATGGTCGTGGAAAATTTCAGAATACTATGATCGCGTCGTAATGGAGTGAGTTAAGTGAATTTGTCTGTATAGTGGTAGATTTCATCTCTTTACACAGCTCTTTGGAGAACAGCTCTCCCCTTCAGGTGGTTTTGTGTCATAGCTGAGCTCGACCACAGCGTCTGCCTCTCCTGGTCCCCAGTGATGCAGTTGCTTTAGGCCCAGCACAGTTTCTGGGAGAGTGTAGCCAGCACTGGGGTCAGGAGGCAGTGGGCATTAACCGAGTGTGCCCTCACCTGCCCTGCACGTGGCCAGCAAGTGCTCCCAGGGGGCCACCACCCTGTTGTCAGCACCGTAATTCCTGGGAGTTGAGTCCTCAGCTCCAGACCACAGAGGGCGCAGGTCTGGCCCTCAGTGGGGCCTCTTGGGGCTGTGGAGAGCTGTGTCCACTGATCGAGGTCGGGCTCCCAACGTCCAGTGTAGGCTGCTCTGCTGTTTAAAGGACCGTGAACCAAGAATCACAGCAGTAAAAGAATGTGATTTATGAAGACTTTTCAATGCTAATTGGAGAAGGCAGTGTCACCCAACTCCAGTACTCTTGCCTGGAAGATCCATGGCCGGAGGAAACTGTGTTATTATATAGACTGTGATAACTTTAGTTATTTCCAACTTGTATCATTAGAGCCATTTATTCTGTTTAGCAACGCTGATTCCACACTCAATTGTAGAGTATGTACTAGGCTAATAAAAATAAGCCAGATTGGTAGGATTCTGAGTCAGAAACAAAAAAAAGTTGACCTTAGTCTATTAGGAGAGGGGGCCTGCACAGATATTCTGGCTAACTTGGTGCCAGCCTCGCAAGCCGTGAAGCAGCCACGCCCTGCGGTCTCGTGCAGGGCCGGAGAGTGGCCGGCACGGGCGTGCGGGTCGCCGTGGTGACACAGTGCCGAGCCTCGGGTGACTGGAGTTTGCGCGCTGTTTAACAGCTCCAGTGTCTAACCAAGAAGCGTTTTAGAAGCGGCGCATAAATATTATCGCTAACTGCCTTGCGTTTTGTTCCCGTGTGTATTTTTACCTTGGTGTTGGTACCAGGTAAAATGTGTAGAAGGTGAGATATAAGGAAGTGATGGTATGGACACACTTATTTTAAATCTCGGGAGAGGACCTGCATTCTGTCTGCTCTTGTGTTCTTTGCTGTTTGTGGGGACCAGATAGAACGTGACAAGTAAGGAGACTGAGGGGACAACCTCGTTTTAATTCTTGAGTGAACTGGCCTGTTGACATACTAGGTTTCCCTAAAAGTTAAACGGCACCCAATCGTGCATTTTCTCACTCGAGTTCTATTTAGAAAACCTCTAAAGATCAGAAGTCTTGATAAATCTGCAGAAGACCCCGGAATTGCTTGTTTACTTATTCTCACTGTTATTTATTTCCGTTTTAAAATTCTGGACCATGCTCTGCCGCTTGTGGGGTCTTCGCTTCCTGACCAGAGATCGAACCCACGCACCCTGCGGCGGAAGCACAGAGTCCTAACCACGGGGCCTCCCGTGGACTGCCAGGAAGCCCCCAGAAGCAACTGCTTAGAGGTTTCTCCTCTCTGGACTGTGGGGGGACTCCCTGCCAGCACCGTGTGAAATACGGAGGGTGCACCACCCCCACCGGATTTATTATGGAATTGTAAATAAATAATGAGTAAAACTAAAATTATAGAAAACTAAACTCCGTAAATTTCTCATGGAACACTCCTGAAAGATCTGTTCACGCAGACGGTAAGATGCAGTGTGTTCTTCAGACCTAGACATCTTTTTTTCTCTGATGTACGCTTCTTAAAAACACCAAACAAGATTGATGAAAAATTTTAGAAACTTGCCAGCCAGCATTTATGAAGAATCTAAAGATATTACAGCCAATTATCATTTAACGATGATAAATTTTCCCTTGGCATCAGGAGAATAAAGTAGGGAACCTTTCTGTAGTGAATCTGATCAAGGTGGTAGGCTACTGGCAATTAAATTCCTGGTGGTTTGCACTGTAATTAACTTAAAAGTGGAGAGAGCCACACAGCCCACCTCTTGTCTGCAGTTGTCGTACTAAACTGTTCCTGTTGCTGGGACAGCCTGGCGTCCAGCTGGAGCAGCTCCCAGGCCGGCCTTGCCTGGACCCACCCAAGTGAACGACCCCCTATCACCCAGCCGGCAGGAGGAGATGATGCATTTCCCCGCACAGCTGTGCGCTTCAGAGTAACCTCACCACCTTCTCAGTGGCTGAATATTTTGGCTACACGAGAAGCTTATGGGAAGCAAAAAGGTTGAGATTAAAAATAAAATTTTGAGGCAGCACGGCAATCCGAGTGGCCATGCAGCCCGACTGTGGTACCCCTGCTGCTCCCCGCTCTCCCCCTGTGCGTGGTTAAGAGGGTAAGTCACCGCGTCCTGCCAGGCATTTCCTGCCTGCCAGGAAGGGGAGGGCGTCTCTGGGCTGTCCGCCGCTGCTCCCGGGGAAAGCCTGCCGCAATCTCGGGGTGGGTTCACTTTGAAGTTTTCATGTGACGTGAAGCCAGCAGATGTTGAGGACGCAGGTGGACCGCTGAAGCACCCTGCGTGAATTTTTCATGGCCGACTCCCGCAGCTCACGTGCACGCCAGGAAAAGAATGGGCTGTACTCGCCTGAGAGGACGCGTCTCCACTCTGAGGGCAAACCAGGCGAGCTCCATACACCTATCAGCCCGCGCTCAGCTTCCCTTTGAAGATTTTACATCGAGCTAGCTCGTGTGGATCAGATCTCCCAAACTGAATTAATCTGTGAATAAGAGCTTCTTTTTCAAAAAAGGAAAGACAGAGTTTAGGAGATGAGACGAGTGATTAACCAACTATTGTTTAAACGCCATCATACGTGCCTTAGACCATCATCAGCTCTGACCTAATCTTCAGAATGTCCAGCATAACGAGACTCCGCGGGGGACGAAGCTTAGATTAGAAAAGAAATGACTGCCTCTCTCCTTCCCGCTCTCTCACCTCTCTCATTTTGATGCCTCCTCTTCAAACAACGTTTGCAGATGGGATATCATTTCAATGGATCCTCCTTGAGGCTGGCAAACCCTTGCTTTTAATTCTGAAGACCACTTAACATTCTTTTGTCCTCTATAATGCTAATTTAACTGCAGACCTCATATACGGTTAGTAGTTGAAAGTGAATTCCTGAGAATAATGTCTGCGAACACTCGTCCAAGAGGACTGCCCTGTACAGCACGGCTTTCGTGTGCCCGGATGAAATTCTGTCTTGCTTTCTTCATGCCTCTAACGTCACAGGGAGAGAGGGGGCCTTTGAGCTACGCCTTTCACTTGTTCTTTGACAGGGGCTGGATGCCCAAAGTGATAGGAACGATTTGAAATGTTTTTAGAAAGCAGTCTGGAGGTAGTGTCTTATTATAAACGACCACTTTCAGATCCAGCAATGACTTTATGGGTTACATGGTGCCTCACCACCAGAATGTTCAGAAACATAGAAACAGGAAGCGTCCCTCACAGCGGAATTTACTCACTGAGCTTGCGTGTGCTACGTCCCTGCAGTCATCTGGCTCTCAGTGACGCCCTGCGCTGCAGCCGGATGCACACACGCTGAGCTGTGCTGTGGGGTGAGCGCGCATCGTACCCAAAGGCGAGGAACCAAAGGTGAAGAAAACAGCATCGTGAGCATCCTGCGAGTCCCGATGGCCTCATTCCAGCTTTAGCCCGTGTCTCAGGACACAGTCTATGCTTGGCGAATGGACACCCATACTGTGCTGTCCCAGGACACGGTATAGGCTGGCGAATGGACACCCACACTGTGCTGTCTCAGGACACAGTCTAGGCTTGGCGAATGGACACCCACACTGTGCTTGGTCCGCCTGACAGTGCTCAGTTCTCTGGACAGGCTGTTCACCCCCTGACCACAGAGGGCAGCTTGTCCTGGAACGTGGCTGATGAAGAGCACGGGAGTCAGTGTGGCCGTTTGCGTTTCTGTGGCTCCTTTGCGCGAGGCTTGTGACTCAGATCTGTGACTGCCCCCGAGGTGTATTTTGTATACAGTTGTCTACCCTGTCAGAGTTAGTTAAAAATCCACAAATACATAAATCCACCTACCAGGCAAAGGTGAAACCGCAGCCCATTGGAAGGTTCTGAAAGCAAATGGATATATGAAGGCAACTGCCCGCCTGGAAAGTGAGAGTGTTTAGATCTGCCTTGGTGCAGCTTGCACGCAGTGTGTGGTGGGCCATCCGCTGGTAGACCCCCGTCTGCACAATAGCACTGACGATTAGTTCTCTTCTTATGGTTCCAGTTCAAACACACAAGTGAAGATGCCAGTTCTAGTGTGTGTCTCCATGGTGGTGGATGAGGTTTGGAGTAAGTGTACAGCGGGGGATTCTCATCCAGACTTGAGAAATAAAGGTCAAAGTGATTAAAAATAACGAGGCCCTGATTCTCTCCCCATGTGCGCAAGACAAAGCTGGGGTTTTTTTGTTTTGTTTTGTTTTGTTTTGTTTTTTGTCATCTACTCATTTTCTCTCCATCGAATTCCCACCTTTTCTCATCCCAAGCTGTCTTCCTTTTCCCCTTCTGTGACTTATTTCAGTCTGACTTTGTCCTTGGTAAATCCTGGGGTGTTGGGTTCAAGCATGAGTTGAAATTTGCCCTCAGCTTTCAAGCACCTTTAGGGTGCCCAACATCTCCACTCTCCCACGTGGGCTACGATGCCCCCCAGGGGGCACAGAGACTCCCAGAGGGTGAGCAGCCGTGTGTGGTTCTCAGGGCAGCTGCTTCCAGCTGCTTCCTCATCTTCTTTGTAAAGATCAGATCATCCTGGGGATTGATTCTCTGGTAGTCCGGTGGTTACAACTCGGTGTTCACGCTGCCTGGGTCCAGATTCGAACCTTGGCTGCGGAGATAAGATCCCGCAAGCCGCAGCATGGCCGATGATAATAGTCAAAAGGTAAAAATAAAACCCACACCGTCCTGAGGACGCCCCAAGTGTCAGGGGACTCTTCTCGCCATTTTCTCTCTGCTGTGGGCGCGTGTCGCACCCTTCCTGAACCTTTAGTTACAGGCGTCATCTGAGGGTACAAACTCCAGGTGCCAAACAAAGGGGTGATTCTAAATGTCGGTGTCAGAGCTGAGAGAGGGAAGCACTCTAATAGCTGGGAAGTAGAGCCTTTTATAAATCAGGTGTTTTCAATTCCCTGCTGTCTACAAAATGAGGCAAACCCAAAGGCCCTGTCAGCTGACACTTTACTATCAGTAATCTTCGGTGATCGATCGCCAACTGACAGAAAGCCCGCCTGCGCTCAGTACGGGCAGGCATTTCCAGACCTGCAGTTTGGGGACTGCCCCGCCCCACCCAGCGATCAGTGAGTGGAAGGGGCGGCCGCTTCCGGCCCTGTCATCAAGAGCTAGCAGGCCGCCTTCACGCCCCCCCTCCCCTGCGGGGCCCACCATGGCGGGGCCACCGGGGACGGTGAAGCCGCCGGCAGGGCAAGCTGAACAGCCCTGGGGAGTCACCCCAGCTGCGTGAGACTCAATGTGAGTGGGAAAGGGCTTCCCGGGTGGCTCGGTGGTAAAGAATCCACCTGCCAAAGCAGGAGACACGGGTCTGATCCTGGGTCGGGAAGACCCCCTGAAGGAGGGCATGGCAACCCACTCCAGTATCCTTGCCTGGAGAATCCCAGGCTCCTACAGCGAGGGTCACAAAAGAGTCAGACATGACTTAGCAACTAAACAACGACCAGCAGAAAACTGTGTGCTAAGCACTGAGATTGCAGCTTGTTACTGGAACAAAAAGCGGTCTACTTATCTGATAAATTACTCTCTGACTTCTGGTATACTCAGAGGAATTTAAACAACAGAGAGATATTTCTAAAACAGAATTCCCTCCATTTTCATCTACTTTTTTATATGAGCAAAATTTCCCAGCCTTTATTTCTACAAAAAAGAAAAGTAGGGTTAGAATGAGGGTAAGCCTTGCTATCCATCTCATGCATGTCCTGTGATTTTTCCTCTTGTATATAGTATGCATCAAAATGTGTTATACCTGTATTTTTTTGGGGGGGTGGAAGTAATAATTGTAACAATAGCTCAATTTAGAGCATGAGGTTTTTTAAACTCCAGAAGCCTTTGTTTGCTGGGAAATTTTTAATTTATATATATAGTTTTTCAGAGGCTATGATAGGGTGATCAATAAAATACTTTTAATCATTAAATACAATAAAGTAGGATAAAATTCTGTTGGAGGAATATAATGGAAACACAAATTCAGAAAGGAAAAAAAAATGGAAAGTTTCTGACTATTAAAAATTAGAGCTTGTTCATAAATTGTTTAAATGGGTGCTGATGTGTATCAGATCCTTAGACCTACTCTATCAAATATTTAGGTTCCTTTGGATACATATAACAGAGTACTGCAATGGTTTATATTATTAAAATATACTAGAACATTAAAATATTAAAATACACCAGAAATTATGTTCTTTACACTCCTTCAAGTCTGTGTTTAAAAACTTTAGATGTCAGCTTATGCTATGCAAATGACAACACAGTTTTTAAAAAGTTCTTTTAGATGGTGTAACAGCGAAAACTTTTCTAAGCTATTTCAGATTTGGTGATAATTTATAAATAAGCTGTTGAGTGACTCCTTGAGATAAAGATAGGTGTTTCACATACGTTTTCCTCCTGAAATGCCACACCTGCCCTGGGAGTTAATGATCCACCCATTTCAAAGCTGAGGCGCGCGCGCTAAGGCCCTAAGAAGTTAGGCTGTTGATGGAAAGCACAAGAAGTTAATGGAGAGTTGAGAATTCACGTCAAGGTCTGTGTGACTCCCAAACACCCTAGTTTCTCCTCTAGGAGGGAGGCTGGGCCGGGCCCTTGGTGTCAGCTGTGACTGATGCGGGGAGCCCCAGGGAGAGGCTGCATGCGCGGGCCAAGTGGCCGCTCCCCAGGGCAGCACCCCCTGGTCTGGAGGTTCTCTGCCAGGAGCTCTTCCACACCTGGCCGCAGAGGAGGAGGCTGTGTTTTAAAAAGCGAGAGCTTCTGTTCCGACCCCAGAGCCACTCCCGCCAGCCATTCAGTCCTGGTAAAGACCCCAGAGCCACTCCCGCCAGCCATTCAGTCCAGGTAAAGCCCGTGTGCTGTCCAGCTGAGGTCGGCTTGGGTGGCCTGGACTTAGACCCCACTCACCTGGGAGGTGACATGGAGCCATCGAGGACCAGCGCTCATCAGGGCGATAAATCTCAGCGTCCCATAGCTGAGTGGTGGTGTTTCCTTCCTAACACGTTGGACACCGCGGGGGCTGCCAGGCAGGATGTGGTTGGTCTCAGTGTGTTTCCCACAGGCACGGTTTTGCTCCCCCACTTCCCGAGCGTTACTGTTGACCCGCTGGGGTGCATTTTGCAGAGTGAGTTAATGAGACGCCCCCCCCAGGAATGAGGGGAGTACATGGGGGAAGTCCATTCACCAAGCAGATCCTGACCAGCCAGATGCGGTAAATGAGCCATAGTATTCATTTACTTCTCCCAATTATAACATGGTTATTTAAGGGCACAAATAAATTAGGCAGTGATTTGCCTAATCAGATTTTTTTACAGACTCTTCCACAAAACTCAGCTTTAAGAATTTCTCCAAAACCCCTCTCCTCCTGCCCCCTTACTAACCGTACCACTTCAGGTGATTATATTCAGATATGTGTTTATTTTTGGACTGCACTGGGTCTTCATTGTTGCCCTCAGGCTTCCTCTGGTTACAGCAACTGGGAGCGACTCTTGGCTGTGGCTCGTGGGCTTCTCACTGAGGTGCTTTCTCTTGTTGCCGCACGTGGGCTCCCGAGCACAGGCTCAGTGGTGCACGGGCTTAGCTGCTTCACAGTATGTGGGATCCTCCCAGACCAGGAATCGAACCTGTGTACCCTGAAGTTGCAGGTGGATTCTTATCCACTCTACCACCAGTTAAGTCCCAATAGCCAGATATTTAAACACTTGACTCTTGAGGCAGCTGGAGAACTGTCAATAGAAGTACCCCTAACGACTTTTACCCTTGACTTTGGGGTCCGGTGTCTTAACCCTAGCCAACAGCCACATCCTAAATTTAGGTAACTGAGAATTGAAGAACATTTCACTCTAGGCTCATAATATGCAAATAACATTTCAAAACTTAATAACATTTGGAGAGCAACTCAACATTATAACTCAATATCGTAACATTTTAACTTACTGTATACTTATGCAGTAAGTATCTTCCTAGTTGTGACCAAAGATAAGGAGTTTTTAGACTGCACAGACAAAGAGGCTGGAAAATTGAATTTTCTGTACAATCATTTATGATCTCTAACATCTATTCACTGTCCATCTTGTCTGGGGAAGTCCCAGGCAAAGTCATAGTTACCTGAGATGAGACCGCAGACCTAGTTGTTAGTTGTAGACGTGGTTTTCTCAGTTGTTGAATAAAAACGACACACACTCCCAAGTACCACTTCTTTTTACGAATGAGTTCAGTATTCGGAATCCAACAATTCAGAAACATCTGCTTAGCTTCTCTTCCTTGGGCCTTTTTGAGGTTTTCCAACTCCAGCTTGTAGATTATTTAGACAGCAGAATTGTTTCCAATTTATGAAATCGTGTTGAAAGTCCTTGATCTGGTTGTTGCCTTAAGCAGCCAGCCTGATGTTTGGTCATCTTCTGATAACAGCTCAGGTCTGCTTTACCGCTTAGGCATAGTGTTTTATTACTGATCACAACAAATGATGTTCTTTTGGCTCTTACAGAAGGCAATTACAGCAGGCAATTAAAACTGTAGATCTTTACACGGTGGCTGAGAATATTAAATCAAATCTTAAGAAAATCAGGTAAAATGTTGTTAAAGAGAAAGGCCACTTAGCTGCTATGAAGACCATTACCAGATCCAAAGTGCCAGGTTCCCCCGCTCTTCCAAGAACACTTTGTATCTGGGATGTAAAAAAGACGAAATTTATGTCATGAATAATAGGAGCCAGAAACTGATCTTAAGAAGTAGACCCTTTCTGTGTTCTAACTGGTGAGTCCTTCGCAGTGGTCTCTGCCTGCGATTCTTTGTTATTTCAGGCAATCATCCTGCCTGTGCCCTCTCACCTCTCGTGATCTTCAGGAATATCCTGCTTGGCACAAAGTCAGTCCCGACTCTCAGAGCCCCGTGTAGCTCGATACCTGGCAGAGACAGGGCGCCCGCGAGTGTAAGAAGCGTGGCTTCTGATGGTCAGTGTAACTTGCTGTTGGCCCAGGAACATCAGGCAGGCGTAGCTTCTTAAGGTGGATTCCGAGGACTGCTCTTTTCTGTAGTTTGATAGGATCACAGATATGTGAGCTCGGGATTTTCCGGTTCACCTTAGTTGCAGATGAGAATGACCGTCTGGGGAGCCTGAAGGATGTACTGTGTGGTTTTCCCAGGGAGCAAGACACAAACAAAAACCCAGAAGAGCGAAAACTCTGGTGAAAGGATGAGTGTTTTTTCACTTTGGTCCCCAGCCTGGACCCGGGAGTAGGAGTTAGTTCCAGAAGAGCGAAGTCGGTGGTGGCGACCCCATCAGCTGACCCCGCGGGTGGGTTGTCTGTCTGTTTGCCTGTTCTACTGATAATGGAGTTCCTGAGCTGTATCCCAGCTGGAATTAAATGACCCTCTCCCTGCAGCTGCCTTCATGTCCCTTGAAAGATTGTCCACACGCTAACTTATCTCCCCATCAGGGTGTCGCTCAGTGGCTGTATTGATTCAGACAGGGCTGAATCACAGCAAGGCTTGCTCTCATTTGGGAGGGTTTCCAGCAATAATGTGCCCCAGAATTCAGCCTGCTCCCTTTCTATCCCTTCAGACTTTGGGAAGCACCCTGATTAGTCAGAGTGTCCTACGTGTGAAAACCATACAGACAGGCTGCCCTTTGGTTAATAGCTCATTTAAGAAAGTTTCAGTGGTTTACTCAGGAAGACCAAACTCAATAGAGGAAAACACCCTCAGAATAACTTATGCAAAAAAATGTTACCATCATAGAGAAATATAAAATGAATAGACAATAGTCTTTTGGAGAGGGCGGTGGCACCCCACTCCAGCACTCTTGCCTGGAGAATCCCAGGGACGGGGGAGCCTGGTGGGCTGCCGTCTATGGGGCCGCACAGAGTCGGACACGACTGAAGCGACGTAGCAGCAGCACCAGAGCCTTTCGTTCCTTTGTTCATTTTCACCACAGCATTAAAAGCATTGTGATGATAAACATGCTCTTACAAAGATGAAGGCAGGAGTTCTGCTCTCTCGAGTTCTGTCCCGGCGTTGACATCAGGGGCTTGAGTCCACCTCTGGAGTCTGTACCTGAGGGACTGGGCGGTCACCAATGTGCCCCCACCCTGCTGGCCTGATGGTCATTAGACATCTTGAATCCCTGGCCCAGAAGAACACTCAGGATGCACAGAGAAGGAGCTGGACCGTCCTTGCGGGAGCAGCTGGCACCCTCTGCTGTTCCGGAGTCACCCCGTGCAGCCCCGAACACCTGAGGAGGGACAGTCAGAAGCACTGCAGGGTCGTCTCCTTGGCTTCTCATTTTTCTTCCAAAATGTATAACTCCCATTTAAGAACTTCAGACTTCCTCCCTGGTATTTCATTCAGAAAACGCTGAGCACCTAATATCTACCAGGCATTATACTTGACGCTGAGAAAGCTGAATGAAGGACCGAGACTCGTGGTTCTGAGGACGTCCCCAGCAGTCCAGAGGGATTAAGACCCCACACTCCCAGTGCAACGGCCACGAGTTCCGTCTGATCAGGAAACTAAGATCCTACATGCTGCCACACGTGGCCAAAACAAATAGGACCCACGCCCTTCCTGAGTGCGCTCTTTCTTGAGGAGAGGCGGATCCATGCGCAGATGTTGAGGATACCGCATGGTAAATGCCAGATGGAACGTTTCTCTTCCAGGGCCGGAGAAGCGCTCTTAGCAGAGCTCTGTCCTCACATCTCCTGTTGACGGAGGGACGCAGCACCAGCCAGGCGGTTACGGGAGGACATCTGGGGTCGGACTGTGCTCCGTGGGGTTGGGGACCACCAGACCTGCCGTCCTGGTGGCCGCTCCCCCGGCTTCAAACCCGCGTCTCCTGCGCCTCCTCCCTCCAGGCGCACTGTCTTCTCTCCACCAGAACGTGCTTTCCACCAGGCCGGGTGGGGGTTGTCTGTTCCTCCTCGCGGCTCGAAGAATGCGTGGCAAGTAATAGGGACTCTGTAAAGACTTGCGAATGAGTGAAGCAAATCCATTGCTTTCTTCCCTGTCTTCACGCTTCACCCTGCGCGACGGACCACTGTTTGTACTCTCTTGTTCTTTTTCCCTTACCATGTATTTCTTTGGCTGTGTCGGGTCTTAGTTGCGGCTCGCAGATGCTCTGTTGCCACGTAGGATTGTCTGCTGCAGCTCACAGGCTCTGCGGGTGCGGTGTGCGGGCCAAGCTGCCCAACGGCATGTGGGACCCTAGTTCCCTGACCAGGGGTGGTACCTACGTGCCCTGCACTGCAAGGCCGATTCTTAGCCGGGGAACCACCAGGGAAGTCCCTGCGCCCTCCTGCCCTTGACCTCTGCCACCTGTGGCTGCTTAGGTGCCTTCTCACCGGCTGTCCTCTCGTGCTCCTCCAGCTCCTGGTCTTCGGGGGTCTCCAGCTCCTCTGGTTCTCTCCACTCCCGCACGAGAGGCCTCTCCGTTGTCTCATCCTTGGGCGTGACGTTTTGTTTGTTTTCTGCTGCTCACTTCTCCTCGGAGGACTCACTGATTCTGTAACTATCACCTTCGGTCAAATGTTCTCTCCCAATACTTCTCAGCGAACAGCCCTTGCTAAGTAGAAAGTTGGATGAATGATTTTAAGTCCATGATGACTCTGCTGCTGCTGCTGCTGCTGCTGCTACGTCGCTTCAGTCGTGCCCGACTCTGTGCAGCCCCATAGACTGTAGCCCACCAGGCTCCCCCGTCCCTGGGATTCTCCAGGCAAGAACACTGGAGTGGGGTG
Source organism: Redunca redunca (assembly GCA_006410935.1). Taxonomy (NCBI): domain Eukaryota; kingdom Metazoa; phylum Chordata; class Mammalia; order Artiodactyla; family Bovidae; genus Redunca; species Redunca redunca. The sequence continues at coordinate 406,634 of SJYQ01001814.1, read as the reverse complement.
CCACTTCCTTCTCCAATGCATGAAAGTGAAAAGTGAAAGTGAAATCGCTCAGTCATATCTGACTCTTCACGACCCCATGGACTGCAGCCTACCAGGCTCCTCCATCCATAGGAGTTTCCAGGCAAGAGGACTGGAGTGGGGTGCCATTGCCTTTTCTGCCATGATGACTCTAAAATCCTGATTATCTTCTAACTATTTAACTTCTTTGCTTGACTTAGTAAGATGCCCTGACATGGAAGTCTCGCTCCCATTCAGTTCAGTTCAGTCGCTCAGTCGTGTCCACCTCTTTGCGACCCCATGAATCGCAGCACACCAGGCCTCCCTGTCCATCCACCAACTCCCGAAGTTCACTCAGACTCACATCCATCAAGTCAGTGATGCCATGCAGCCATCTCATCCTCGGTCGTCCCCTTCTCCTGCTGCCCCTAATCCCTCCCAGCATCAGAGTCTTTTCCAATGAGTCAACTCTTTGCATGAGGTGGCCAAAGTACTGGAGCTTCAGCTTTAACATCATTCCTTCCAAAGAAATCCCAGGGGTGATCTCCTTCAGAATGGACTGGTTGGATCTCCTTGCAATCCAAGGGCCTCCCAAGAGTCTTCTCCAGCACCACAGTTCAAAAGCATCAGTTCTTCGGTGCTCAGCCTTCTTCACAGTCCCATGCACCTCCTCAGTTACTGATTGTTTTCTGGTTAATGACTCCTCTTGGCCCTCTGGTCTCCAGCTTCCCTCTTTCTGTCTCTCCCTCTTCCAAGAGATTATGCACCTACTGATGACAGGAGGAGAAGCGATCAGGAAGTTAGGCCCTGAGAACAGAATCTCAGGTGGTGCTGTTGGACATTGTCACTTGGAAATTAGCCTGTGTCCTTCTACTTCCTGCCTCAAAGTCTGTTCTTTTCTTAAATTCCCTACAAAGTCATCTCACCTGCTTTCTGTGTTCCCAGCTCTCAGCTATCCCTGATCATGTAGTTAAATCCCAGATTCTTCGGAATGCCCACCCATCCACCCACCCCCTGTTTGGTTCACTCAGCACACCTGAGTTCACTCACTGCTCGGTGAGCGGCAGCACTGTGCTGGCCCCTGACGGCATGCTGGAATCCAGGCAGGCCAGAGCCTGCTGTCAGAGCCTGTGCTGCTGGGGGAGGAGCCCAAGCAGCACTTCCACCTGCGCGTCCTAGGCTGGAGGCGGACGTTCCCCACACGTCCTGAGTGTCCTTTTCTAATCCTTCTCCTGCTTTAAAAGGTAGCGTTGGGAAAGTGAAAGTGAAAGTCACTAGTCGTGTCTGACTTTTTGTGACCCAATGGACTATACAACCATGGAATTCTCCCGGTCAGAATGCTGGAGTGGGCAGCCTTTCCCCTTTCCAGGGGGTCTTCCCTACCCAGGGATCAAACCCAGGTCTCCCGCATTGCAGGCAGATTCTTTACTGTCTGAGCCACCAGAGAAGCCCAAGAATACCAGGGTAAGTAGCCTATTCCTTCTCCAGGGGATCTTCCCTACCCAGGTCTACGCACACTGTAGACAGACTCATTAGCAGCTGAGCCACAGGGAAAGCCCAAGAGTTCTGGGGCGGGTGTCCTATCCCTTGTCCAGCAGATCTTCCTGCCCCAGGAGTCGAACTGGGCTCTCCTGCATTGCAGATGAATTCTTTACCAACTGAGCTATCAGGGAAGCCCTCTGGTTGGTAAGCATGAAGTTAATATGTGCGAGATGTGTGTTGAGGCAACGCTTTGTGTGAGAGGAGTTCACAGTGGTTCTTATTTGTGTGACTATTAGTGTAGGCTTATATAGAGAAAACTGGAGAAGGCGGAGAAGGCAATGGCACCCCACTCCAGCACTCTCACCTGGAGAATCCCATGGATGGAGGAGCCTGGTGGGCTGCAGTCCATGGGGTCACTAGGAGTTGGACATGACTGAGTGACTTCACTTTCGCTTTTCACTTTCATGCACTGGAGAAGGAAATGGCAACCCACTCCAGTGTTCTTGCCTGGAGAATCCCAGGGACGGGGGAGCCTGGTGGGCTGCCGTCTCTGGGGTTGCACAGAGTTGGACACGACTGAAGCAACTTAGCAGCAGCAGCAGCATATAGAGAAAACATGAAAAAAATTCAAGAGACAGGTTACGTTAGAGATAAATAGAACAGATCAGTGGAATTACAGCCTCCAAGCCGTCAGTATCACTTTTCCCTTGAGTGGGGTCCTTCTTCGGGCAGAGCTGACCAAGCCCTGTGGCCTGATACAGCGCCGGAGTGTCACCTGTAACTTAAGAGATGGACTGCTTTACAACTGGACCATTAGTGTATGCTCTTCATCTCTAAGCCGTCCAGTATGCGATCCATAGAAACTGATTTTCTCATAACTCATGTGTTACATGCCTGACTCATATACGTGTGCACAAAATGACTTAGATAAAAAAGGTAGAACTCCCGTCCTAGCTCAGACTGCCACAGCAAGACGCCACGGACAGGGCAGTATAAACAGCACGTCCCAGAGCCAGGCGCAGGGTGCTTTCTGGGGAAACCTTTCTCCCTGCTTGCAGACAGCTATGTCCTCTGTGTACCCGTCCGGGGAGGGAGGGAAGCAAGATGCCTGGCGTCGCTTTCTTTCTAATAAGGACACCAGTCCTATCAAATCGGGGCTGGCCTCCATTCCCTCGTTTTACCCCAACTCCCTCTGCAGAGGCTGGACCTCCGAAGCTGGTCACAAGGAGGGCTAGAGCCTCCACGTGCGGATATCAGGGCTCCCCAGTGGCGCGGCTGGTAGAGAATCCACCCGCGGCGCAGCCGACACAGGAGGTGTGGGCTCAGTCCCTGGGGCGGGGAGACCCCTGGAGAAGGAAGTGGCAATCCTCTCCAGCATTCTTGCCTGGAGAATCCCCCGAACAGAGGAACCCAGCGGACTGCAGTCCCTGGGGCCGCAGAGCTGACACCACTGGGCACGCACAGCCCACGTGGGCTCTAGGGGAGGCCGTTCAGTTCACAGCCGCCCCCAGTTTCTTCTGCCTCCTGTAGCTTCTTTCCTGAGGTCTTAGATCGGGAGTCCAGACTTCCCATCTCTGGGATGTGTTTGCTCCTTGCCCGGCTCTCCTTTAGTCCACACAACACCTTAAAAACCCATGAACCAGTATTTAAGCATTGAGAGAAACTTCTGACCTCAGAAACTGTTTGACAAGTTGCCACCTCCCCCAGAGAAGCGGTCTCCCTAGCTGAGCACCTCCTCCTGAGGCAGAGGCTAGGGTCTTCCCGGGGAGCACACTGTTCTTTGTTTGGGGGAAACATTCCTGTGGAATGTTGCATTATCCCAGGTTTAAAGCTGCGAGACGGGCGGCTGTTTCAGAGTGAGAGGGAAGTCTCTGTCTGGGGGACTCGGGTGTTTGTGTTGACAGACCCCTCTTTGCAGAGAATGTTTTGGAATCTCCCGCCACTGCTCTGGGGCGCCTGAGCTCTGACCCGTGGGCCCTTTCTGTGATGGTGGGGGTCCTCTCTACTTGAGCCGTGCAGTGTGGCGGCCAGTACCCGCAGGGCACTGTCGAGTACTCGAAATGTGACTAGAGTGTTTGAGCAAGTGGATCTTTAACTTTACTAATTTATTTTAATTTTAGTAACCCCATTGTGTCCAGGGGGTACATTAGACAGAACAGTCCTGTGAGAACATGTAACACTCTGTATACAAAAGGGCTCCCGCCGAAGCCACCTGCGCGCACCGCCTTTGCTCTCTGTGTGCTCCTGGGATTGTGTAGAGGTGGCGAGGGCTGTCGTGACCAGTGACACTCGGCTCCAGCCCCCTTGCTGGTGTGAGCGGATGCACACCTGGGTTCACGCGCCGAAGGTCTGCAGCCACGGAGCGGCTTCCCCTGGGCAGGCTTCTGTTGGCAAAGACGGGTGGTCAGTCACTCCTCTGGGGCAGCTGTGCTGCGCACCTCCAGGGTCTATAATAATCTGTGTTAACGGCGCCCTGAAGAAGTGGCCAGCTCACGGCCAGTGTGGGGTACTTGGCAAGTGACTGATGACCTCATTACAGTTCCTTGCAGAATATCTCATACGCCAAGTCTTATGCTGGGCATTTCACAGTCAGGGAAGCCAAGGGTGAGAAGGTCATCTAATTAAATAGGTGATTAAAAGAAGCATGTGAGCCGTAATAGAGAGAAGCCCAGGTCACCATGGAAGCCCCAACGTGGACATCCAGCCCCATCTCGGGGACCCTGGGAAGCTGGTCCCTGAAGGACGATGCTGACTGATACCAAGGGTTGAGCAGGAGTTCGCTGGCACAAGAGCTGGGGGGGGAGGCCGCCCTGATAAGGGCACAGCAGTGCCTGGGGTCAACAGACCCCACTCTGTTCATGGCTGGAACATACCACCTTCCAGGACGAGAGGCAGGCTCTGTCCGAGCAGAGGCCCAGAGAGGCCTGTTCAGGAAATGTGAACAGGCTTTAAAAATCCAGAAGATTCCACGTGGACACTGAAGAGCTGGTGGCCCTGGACCCACATGCCCTCAAGACGGCGGGGAGCCAGAGCAGCTGCCACCCAAGTCTCGTGGGCAGTCCCGGCGGTCCCGGACGGCCGCCCTGACAAGGACGCCAGCCAGGCGCCAGTTACTGTCCTTCTCATAGCAGGGACGTCTTCTGCGGTGCCTGGTCTCCATCAGAAAGAGGTGAGCGGAGGTCAGGCAGAGAAGCTGGGAGCATCTCACAGTGCTCGGCGGAGTTGTCCCTGCTGCCTGGCTGCTTGGTGCCCTCTGCTCTCTACTAACTGATGGGGTTCACCTCCATCCAGGACCCTCAGGTCGGGACTCAGTTACTCCGGGGCCCCAGAGATGGATGGGTTTCCGGGAACCGGTTTCTACCCTGCGTTCACGCATGGACTGTCTCCCGGCCTGATCTGCCTGAGGAATCGTCTGCAGCAGAGGAGCGGGGCATCCCCCACTTTCTCAGCTGCTTCCCCTACCACTCGAGGGAAGAGGCTTCGTCCCACCAGAGGCTAGTCTTTCTTCGTGCATTGCTCTGGACCGTCAAGCCCTCCACTTGTTGGACGAAGAATAATTTCAAATGCCGGGGTCAGTGCTGAGAAAGCAGATGCCCTTAATAACTGGGTAAGAGAGCTCTTGCAAGTTGGGCGGCTTACAGTTCTTAGCTTTTGATAGAATGGAAGGAGGACCTAGGCAAGCTGTCAGCCAACAGATCATGAAAAATGTTTGATGATAAATTACTGTGTGACTTTGGGCATAGCCATCAGAATAATGTCAAAGAAGTGACTGACATTGTTACAATGAAACTTCCATTCTCATCTACTTATTTATGAAAATAAGTTTTCTTGGTGCATACATTTATAAAAACAAAAAACAGGAATAAAATTGATGCTGAATGCTTTCTCATTTTAGCTGGAAGTAATATTCATCCATGAATACATGAACTAATTAAAAAGAGAACAGTCTCATTCATCTCATTAAGAGGTGCATTTCCAGTAGAATCTTACTTTTATATTCAGTATTTTTCAAAATTTGTAAGGATATATGTTGGTTTGATTTATTAATAATAATTATAATTGATAACCAACCTAGAAAATTTTTTAACATAAGAGTTTTAGAATTAGAGGAATTTGAAAAAAATGAAATATCTCTCCTTTCTTATGTAGAGAAGTGTGATGCCATGATAAAAGACTTTCAAACATAAAACATACTACAATGAATAGAATTCTGTCATGGACTGAAGGAGAAAAAAGAATGACATAAAATTTCTAGACATTAAAAGGAGATTTTTAAATGAATGTAGGTTGTCATCATTTTACAAAGGAATCTAGGTCCCTTTTAGGTGCATGTGAAGGAGTGATCTGAAGGTTTATTTAAAACACACTAGAAATTAAATGTTGTTCTTCAGTTGCTTAGTCATGTCTGACTCTTTGCGACCCCATGGACTGCAGCACGACAGGCTTCCCTGTCCTTCACCATCCCCTGGATTCAATGTAACCACTTAAAATGTAAGCTTAAAAGATGTGAAAGGGATACAGGGGATATAGTTTCTCAAAATTCCCTTATGGTTGATATGGGCATAAATATGTGAAGTCCATGTTCAGTGAAAGTGGTAGTGAGAGGTCTGTGCTTAGTTTGGAAATGAAAGTTGAAACAGGTAAAGAGGTGGGACAGGGGGTGTGGAGCTGAGGACCGCTGACTGCCCTCCTGAAGGGCCCGGACAGTGGAAATGGGAGGTCCACTGACAAAGGAGAGGTCACAGGAAACTCACAAGTGCTGGGCCGATGTATTTAACAATATCATAGGGAAGGTGACAGAAGGGAATAAAAGTCTCGTTAAGTAAATGACACTCTCCTTAACCCTGGACACTCCAGAAAGTTACTGGGCTGGTTCAGGACCTTTTTTAAGCGCCCAGGTGATGTTACTATAGCCATCCCTGAAAATTACCAGACCAAACCCAAGGTATGGTCCTTGGACCATAATTATCATATCATCTTGGGAGCTTGTTAGAAATGTGAAATTCTGAGCTCCATCTTAATGGCTGCTTTATCAAATTCTGCATCTTAACAGGATATTTAGGCAATTCCTATTCTAAACAGTAAAGTTTGAGAAAGCCAGGATGGCTAGCATTCCCAGGTGATGCTGCTGGTGGAACAGCCGAGTTCTCGAGGGGTGCTGTGCAGAGGTTCTAGAGCAAAGCTGCTCCAAGTGTGTCCGGAGACCAGAAGCGTCAGCATTACCTGGGTACTTACTAGACACGCAGAGTCCCAGTCTCACCCTGACCTAGTGACCAGCACCACCGGGGCCACGGCCAGGAACCTGTGGCTCAGCCGGCTCTCCAGATTCTGATAGTAAGACCCGAGAAGGACTGCTCTAGAGAGAACCTGCATGGATCTGGATTGCTCTGAGCCTCCAGTTAGTTCAGGGAGATGGCTCAGAGTTCAAGAGAGGAAGGACAGCTTAGTGAGAGACTTGCTGCCAAAACTGTCATCCCAAGCTTCACTCGTCTCCAAGCCTGTGGCCGCCCATTCTGCTGCGGCCCCGAATGCATGACGAGTGGGAAAAGTCACCTAGACACTTTGAGGAAGGTCTCAGTCACCTCCCCCGCCCAGACCAGCAGCCCAGCCCAGCTGACACGCCGGCCGAGGGCGAGGAACACACCCTTCCGTGCTCACTCTGTGTCACTGGGATCGACTCCCTGACAGCCCGACAGCAAGGCATCCAAGTCTGCACGGCAAAGAGAGCGTGGTGTCGGCACACCAGGAAACGGCCGGGCCTTTGTGGAGGCGCAGGAGAGCACGCGGCAGCAAGGAGAGGAGGGGGCCCGCCCGGCTCCCTGGGGCGGGGCGCCTCGAGTGCCCGCCGAAGCCCCTCCCCAGTCACTGTGCAGCAGGGAGAAGCGGGACAGCCAGCAGCCTGCAGCGGGACTCGATCGTGGAGGGGCTTGTGCAGACCGGCGCCTCCCTGGGCTCTCAACTTCCAGGCGCTGGCTTAGCGTGGGGCCTGGTGCCAACCCAGACAGGAGGACAGACTCGCTCTCCTCACTCTGTTGACTTCAGGATTCTGCAGAGTGTGGGCTCACCTTGCTTTGTCTTCTTGACCAAGTTGAATACCCTGGCTTCAAATTGTCTTCTCTTTGACTACAGATGGGATATGATTTATTAACTTTGTCTCTAGCAATTTTTAAAAAGGAACTTTTATTATGGAAAAGAAATTGTTAAAATTTTATCACCTGCAAAATAGAACTTGTCTCTTTCTTCTCCAAATTAACTAGAATTGATGATATTCCTTCATTAGTTTTCATTCATTTTTTAGCACATCTGATTTTTTTAATTCATAATGCTTTTGATGAAAATTAATTAGTTTCTTTTAGAACTGAAACAATATTATCATAGCCACTCAGACATTGTTATACAAAAAGGCCTTATTATAAAGCCTGGCCTCCACTCTGAAGGTTTGAGTCTATTTTGTAGAGAACCCAGCTCACGATGAAACTGTAGAGGCTTTCTGGTTTTTTCCCTGCTGAGGATTTGGGCCTCAGTCTTTCCATCTGTAAAATGAGGAGTCTGAACCCTGTGAAGTCTAAACTTCTGTTCTATTAGCCCAACAAAGCTAAATAAATTTTTATAGACTAGATGTGGGAAGAATATATACAAGGGGTTCTGTGACTACTATGCTGATTAAACATTTTCTCAGCCCTGTAAAGAATACCAATCAAAAGCTGACTGGTGCAGCTCTAGGATTTTTCCCCAGCAGGAGATCCTCAGGCAGGGCCAGGGGGTGGGAGGAGGGGAGTGGACTCCATCAGGGGTCAGGTCCTGGACTGCAGGGACTGGGACTTGCTCACCTGGCTCTCAGGGGACACTGAAGCTTGGCGTCTGCACCTTCACTGATCTTCTTCCCCAGATAAACGGCTTCCTACAACTTACTCTCTTTTGCAACACAACACTGTGAAACCAAACTTCAGCAAACCCAGGGGAGAATCCCTGTTTTCACCTATAATTTCAACAGCGAAGAATTTGGGGAGAACCACCTCAAAAAACCCCTCCATGCCAACAGCAGCTCCCAGCATGAGTCCCAGCCACGGGACATCGCTGTCCTGACAGCCTCAGAGACAGAAGTCAAACCTACCTTCCTACCGTGTTTCTGATTTGGTCTGAGTGAACAAGAGCCTTAATTTGGATAATATGTGCGATTATGTATTCAAAACCCATTAGGAGTAAAACCTCCTGAATGAGTCCAATCATTGCTTAACAGATAAGTGTGCTTTTCCCCCGCCACCACCCCCAGAAGAGAAGGGCTTCTCACATAATACTTGCTCAGCCGGAATGTGTGTCTCAGCAGAACATCCGTGGTCACACAAGACACGGAGAAGGAACCGGGCTCCGCGGCCCAGCCCAGGGAGGCTGCCCATTGCCGGGCAGCGTCAGGGAAGGAGGTCTGAGAGCTGGGGCGGGGCAAGAGTGGGGACCCAGCAGGTTCTCATGAACAGAGTGGTCTGAGCCGGGAGGCGAAGCCGCTTAAGCCAGCGGGTGAAAGAGGATAAAAACATCATCTGGGTCTGTCAGTGGTCGGCCAGACCCATGGAAAGAACAGAGGGATGCGTGGACTGTGGAGCTCATCAGATGGCCTGCAGTTTGGTTGTGCTGAAAGAGGTCCTGCTGCTGCTAAGTCGCTTCAGGCGTGTCCGACTCTGTGCGACCCCACAGACGGCAGCCCACCAGGCTCCCCCGTCCCTGGGATTCTCCAGGCAAGAACACTGGAGTGGGTTGCCATTTCCTTCTCCAATGCATGAAAGTGAAGTCGCTCAGTCGTGTCCGACTCTGTGCGACCCCATGGACTGCAGCCCACCAGGCTCCTCCACCCATGGGATTCTCCAGGCAGGAGCACTGGAGTGGGTGCCATTGCCTTCTCTGAAAAGAGTCCTAGACCTGCCCTACGGGAAAGCAGGTGTTGGCTCAGAGTCCCCAGGCAGTGGGTCTTCCTTCAGCATTTACATGGGATTCTCTGTGCACAGTTGTTTGTTTGTTTTTTTTTTCAAGTGCAGACTAGTCAATTAAAAAGAAGCTCCATTTGCAGTGAATATTTATTTAACACTGAACAGGTCACTTGCTATATGAGCCCCCCAAATAATAAAAGTAAAACATCTGAGTGAATAGGGAAAATTACTGGCTATGTTTAGGAAGTGACTGGATCCTCAGTATGAACAGGCTGAAAGTGGAATAAGTTTAGTGGAAATGGTATTTTATTGGAGCTGCTCCCCTATACACAACTTTACAGAAATCCAATTTAATAATTTCAGATCATATTCCCAATTACTTGAAGAAGGTTGGGTTTGCATGTCTTGATGACGCGTATGTATTTCTGTTTGAAGTAAATGAGAGGAGCTTGCACATAGCAGGAGGAAAAAGAGCCCAGAAGTTTTATTAACAGTGAGTTTAGGTTGCTGATAGATGACACACTCCCTTATTTCCATGAGCTGAATAATAAAAAGGCTCACAGGGACACACAGCCAGTCACATGTGTGTGCATACACACACCACACTTAGGCACGCACGGGAAACAGAATACGCACGGACACAGCCCTTGGGGGTATGCCGTTAATAGACTGTTTACAGGGACCTCAGTAAAGTTTTCCTATAAATTATGTTTATTGCATAAAGTGAGCAGAGTATTAGGTGTGAATTCTAAATGTGCTCAGGGAATTCTACCCTCTGATTTTAAAAAGAGAAGGACGGTTGCCTAAGGAACTTGATTACCTCCTGATAGGTCATTTTGGAATATATATACCGTGTTCATCTCGGACCACAGTCAGTGTTTCCATACAAACCACTCTCCCTCCCGCAGCCGCCCTTGCTCCTCACTCTCTCAGCACACTGCTGACCCTGAGGAAGAGGAGCCAGCTGACCCCTCTATAAATTCCCTCCAAGGCGGTGTGTACCGCCTGGCTCTTAACTCGCTTCCCGCCTGTTTCCCAGGGGTCTTCCTGCTTCTGCTCATGCCTGAAACGCCCCCACTTCCTGGAGCCTCTCTTCTGGGAGGCCTGGCCCTGCTGTCTCCTGCCCCCTGCAAAGTGCTCATGTGTCCTGTCTCCCTCTTGCCACCACCAGGCTCCCATCGGCTCGCCTGGACTCTGCACAGGCTTGTGCTCCTACTGAAAGAACTGTACAAAGCTTGGTACCTCCTTGCATATTTCTTAAAGATATTAAAATTTTTACTAAGCATAAACATTTTCAAGAAACATCTGTTGTTGACTTAACTGACTGTGGTTTTCCCAGGCGGCTCAGTGGTAAAGAGTCCACTTGCCAATGCAGGAGCCTCAGGAAACCAGGTTTTGATCCCTAGATCGGGAAGACTCCCCTGGAGCAAGGAACGGCAACCCACTCTTGCCTGGAGAATCCCCGGGAAGGGGAGCCTGGTGGGCTATAGTCCATGCGGTCACAAAGAACCAGATAGGACTGAATGACAAGCACACGTGCGTGTTTTGAGTGATTATCATATGCCATTTTTAATATTAATAAAAACAGGACATCTTTCTTAATTTCTAAAAAGTGTCTGAGTTCTTGACCAAATCTGAGGGACTAACTGAAAAAATATCCCATATGTGCATGATTATAATTCAAAATTATACAATACATTTGGAATTTTTACTTGTTAGAGTGAAAATTATCATTTTATTAAAATGCATTTCAAGCTTGTTAAAAGCAGACAAAGATACTATCTAGCACGA
>SJYQ01001814.1:356156-395425 GCA_006410935.1 Redunca redunca | reverse complement strand
CACGAATAATAAGCTTTTAGGAGACAATGTCTCTCTTGAAGACATGATATCGTCTTTCTAATTGAATTATTTGGTGATATTAACATTTTAATGAAGGAATTATCCTATTTTATATTTCTTAAGAAATTGATATTTAATTTCTGCTTCACGTTAATAATGTTATAAGTATTTAGCATATTTTAAATCTGAGTTAGAACTAATTTATATTTCATATTTGCATGAAGAGAGAAGCAGAATGCGCTTTGCTGCACTGTGCGTGTGTGTGTATTCTTGCTTTGCCACCAGCATTCGCTTTAGTGGAGCTATAGTTTGAAAATGCTAATCCCAAGAGAATAATGATTTAGATAAGCGGTATCTTTGATGTTAGAATTTGCCGATCATACAGGTGTTGTGAGGATGCATATTTTAAAAAAAGAGCCCTGCTCACTAAGCACGGCCTACTGGCATTAGGCGTCTCGGCACGTGTGTTTATGGGAAAGCCTGAGAATGGCTCCCCACACCCGCCAGTAAAGCTTCCTCACAGGCGGCCACTGTGAGCCCAGCAGAGCTGCCCTTTGGAAAAGACTGGACCCGGAAGCAAAATGGCTAAATGGCTCCTATCGCCCCCTGGAGGGAGAGAAAAGGATTTAAAGTATGGTTGCTAAAGGAGACCTGCAAAGGAGAGTGCGTTCTGATATCCCTGACAGATCTTGACGAATAAGAGAAGAGCATGTTCCTAACAGGAAGCACGTGTTTGCAGTGTATTTTAAACTGTTTAATGGTTCTGGGGCCTTGAGAGGTTGCTTGTGGAGTGGAAGGTGAGTTAATCTGAGTGAACGAAAAGAGAAGGAAGTGTTGGATGGGAAGCCAGCCTTTTTGTGGACCATCGAGTTAGAGGAAGGCCCTGCTGCTGCCCTCCAGGCCCTCACGTTCATGATTAACTGTGTTCAAGGGTGTGGGTCGACTCTTGTTTTTCTCTTGGGATCATTATTACGTCATTTTGAAATTTGGATGATGAAGGTGGCTCTAGCTAGTGTCCTGGATGTAGAAAGTCTCTGAAGGACAGCTCACGTGTTGGGAAGATGCATTCGGAAGACGCGGTTACCATGCTGTCATCAGCCGTCACAGCTGGAAACACATCCATTTTAAGAGTCTGGCAAAATTCGTGAGAGCTGCTATTTGATTAAAAATCTGTTTCTTGAAATTTACTTTAAAACATGCTATTTAAGCAAAGAAAAGCCTGTTTCCTTAGTCTTCAAACACACGTACCTTTGTCATCACAGTCGCCTACCCTCAGGGATCAGCCCTTATGAGCGCAGGGTGTTGGCTCCTGGTCCCGCTGACTGGTTCTGTCTTCTTCCCGGCAGCATGGACGGGACGTGTCTGCCATGTGGGTGATGCCCAGTGTGGGTGCCGACTTTGCCATTTGGAAAGATGGGAAGAAATCTCTTGTTCAGACTAAACTTGGAAGCAGTTTGCAGCGCTGAGTGTAGATTCTGGAGTGTGCTCATTTATTTGACAATCCTGGGTGGCGTATACACAGCGTCAGCTGTCGGGGATATAGCGATAAACATGACTGTCTTTTAGGCCCTCCCAGTTTAGTCTGTCTTATGTTTTATAGTCCTTAGGGTTTTTTTTTTAATCAAGTGAATTTAAATATTGAAAACTGTGAGGAAATTTTTGTAATTAGATTTTGAATATGTGCATGTGTTTGCTTTTTTAAAAAAAAATAAAGTTTAACAAATTTCTTAATTTGAGAATATGGCATAGGGATTATAACTCCAAGGAATAAAGTACTTGAGGATGATACAGTAAAATCTCACTTTCTTAGAAAACTTGTTGGGGCCAAATATCCGCGGAATGCTAGAGGAGCAGGGGTTCAGGCCTCTGCTCATCCCTACCTCGTCTCACGACTCCCCGCAGGAAGGGTGTCTCAGACTCTCCCTAAGCTAGAGGAAAGGGGAGACGGCGCTGCCCGGGGTGGTCAGGATGAGCACCAGGGCCCGCAGGAGACCCGCGTCCTCCTCTCGCCGCAGTGAACGGACGCAGCCTGCCCCCGAGCATGGGTCCTCAGCCCAAGAGACGCCTCGTCCGTGCGAGGTGCACAAACACGCCTTACAGAGAGTTTGTGCAAATTAAGTCAGATGACATGACGAGAGCTCCTCGAGAACGGCAGACACTCAGCAGATGTTCATCATTTCCCCTTATTTCCTTACCCACGTTCTCAGTATGTACTTATCACCATTATCTGTTATTAGCCACTGAAGATGATCTGGTTTTTATAGAGCACATAGCAACCATACTCCCTAGTGCTGACAAGAAGATCTTTCAGTGGGAATGGAATGCAAATTTAAGAAATATTCTGCTCATGATATTTCAGAAAGTCACAATTATACTCGAGAACCTAAATTTATTAGAAAACATAAAAGCAACAGTGTGGGTTTATTCTACAATATTTTCTACTGGAAACAGAAGAAGATTTGAGGGGTTTCAGTTCAAATGGGGGAGGAAGATTCTTCATAGCCTCTTCCTCCTCCTCCAAATGGTAGAAACAGGAACAAAGAGGGATAGATGGTAGATAAGTGAACGATAGACAGATGATAGAGAAATAGGGGGTTGTTGTTCAGTCACTCAGCTGAGTTTGACTCTTTGCAACCCCATGGACTGCAGCACGCCAGGCTCTCCAGTCCTTCACCATCTCCTGGAGTTTGCTCAACCCATGTGCACTGAGTCGGTGATGCCATCCGACCACTTCATCCTCTGTTGCGCCCTTCTCCTCCTGCCTCAATCTTTCCTATTATCAGGGTCTTTTCCAAAGACTCAGCTAGATAACACAGAAAAGAAAGGAAAGGGGATATATTATGAAGGATTTCTGGAGAGAGAGAGCAAACAAGAGTGCATGGAAAGGAAGCCTGGAGACGCCGGGGCAGCAGTAGAGGTGGGAGCCGCAGGCAGCACGGCGGCGGAGACGCAGGCCTGGCGGCCCCGCAGCAGCCCTGCCAGCAGGCCCCTGTGCCCGCGGACGCCTCGCTGCCCCTGGCGGCCCCGCGGCAGCCCCGCCAGCAGGTCCCCGTGCCCGCGGACGCCTCGCTGCCCCCGTCTGCTGTGGCCACAGGTGAATTTCCCCACAGGCGAGAGCTCTGAGTACTGAGATGGTGTAAGAGAGAGAGAGGCCAGTCCTCTAGCTCTGAAGCCAGGAGGAGAGGCTAGAACTCACCCCCAGAAGGCTGCCTAGATAAGCACGCGGGTCAGCAGCACCGTGACCCCCTTCTCTCACTTCAGTGAGGAGATTCTGCCATGAAGTCTCAAAGGCAAAGATGAACACAACCCCGGGGGACCCTCGACAGCCAGGAAACACCGCGGAAAAGAGACGACACCAAGCTCCACAAAGGGTATTTATGCAAGGAAACGTTGAGAAGAGCAAGTCAGATAGGAGGTGCATGCTTTAGGAAACACAGGAGAGAACGTTCATCAGTAAAAACCAGAGAGCCTGGGATTTCCCCTGGGGCCTCAAAGCATATCGTAAAGATGAAGCAGTAAACTGTCGACACTGAGGCAGGAAGGAACGAATGTGCTGTGTTTGGGTATCCAGTGTGAAAGCTATCTCCAACATTTACTTGCTAAATGCAATCACTTCCCCCTCCCGGCCTCTGCTCGTGATTCTGCGGGTCACGAAACAGGAGGATGAAGCCGGAGGATTATCTCCCCCGGACCCCTGGTCAGCTGGGCGCTGGGTTAGGAGTCTCCTTCCAGGGTGGCTTGTCCTCATGGGCCTTTTACTTCTGGTGTCTTCAGGGTAGTGGCACTCTTAGGATGTGAGAGGTGCTATCAGTCGGGTTCCTTTGGATTTCAGGGAGCAGAGGAGCTCCACTCAAACCTTTTTTTAAAATTTATTTGTTTTAATTGGAGGTTAATTACTTTACAGTGTTGTATTGGTTTTTGCCATACATCAACATGTGGCGGATTCAAACCAGTTTCTAACAGCTAGGTGGCATCGCGTGTGCCCCCGGAGGGCAGGGCAGCGCCTGCAGCGGCCGCAGCGCCAGCTGAGCCTGGCTCCTTCCGCCTCTCTCTTGTTTGTTTCTTTGTTTAAGTAGAATCCAAGCATCGTTTCCTTTGATGCCTCAGTAAACCCGGAGCTGTGGCTCCAGTATGTCGCTTCTCCCCTGCTCGCAGGGGTTGGTAATCCCACATGGGCATTTCTGGGTCTGGGGAGGTTTGTGTGCTTCAAGCTGAAGAGTTTTAGTTGGTCCCCTGCTGCTTGGTTGCCTCCAAAAAGAAATGGAATGAGTAATTTGAACACAAATGGGAGAAAGCAAGACTCATTTCCATCCCAAGGAGAACTTGAATGTCTCCACCAGAAGGGCTGTCTGTTAACTTGGTGCTCGTTCAAAACCTTATTTGGGGCTAACACTTCTTTATAAGACGGCTTCGTGTGCCTGGAGTAATTCACGGAGATTGATTTGTAAAACATTCTGAATCAATTAAGGCTTTAATCAGCAAAGAAGAAAACTTCACATGGCTTGTGGACTAATTTTACCATCTCCCATCAAAGTGAACCTAAGCTGAAAAAAGAAAACAATTACGAGGATGCAATTATCTGTCCTGATTGCTGAATTAGGAGAGTTTGTGTTTATCCTTCCCCATGTAAAGGTGGGTACCGTCTGCGGAGAACAGCCCCAGCAGCTGTCGGGGTGACAGGCACCCCTCCTCGCAGACCCTCAGGTACTGAGGTTGACTTGGGTCCAGAAGACTCCAGCCATCAGCTTTGAGTGACCCAGCACAACACAAAGGCCCCTGGGTACTGTTTTGTGGAAATGTTTTTGAAAGCAAGTTTCCAAAAGCTCCTTGCCAACAGCAAGGATTTCTCGGGAACCCCTTGAATCCACATCTCATTTGAGTTACTACATCTGCAGATCCATCTACTTACGCAATGATTAGGAAATTGGTTTCCTTTATTTAGACCAGAGCTCAGCTGTGGCTTCATGTTGGAATCACAAGGGGAGCTTCGGAAAGTCCCAGAACCCACCCAGGCCTATTCCACCAGAATGTCGAGGGCGGGGGAGCCAAGCATGGGCACTTTTCGAAGTTCCCCAGGTAATTCCAGGCTGCAGCCAGGATCCCTGACTGAGACAGCGTTTCCAGGAGAGCACAATCCCAGTCGGTGCTGCTCTCACATGGTGGCTGTGTCGTTCTAAACTAGAATAATTTTTGACATTTTATTCTTCTCAGTAAAGGGTGTGTGGCTTTCCAGGTGGCTCAGCAGTTAACCCACCTGCGAGTTCAGGAGATGCGAGAGCAGGGATCTGACCCCTGGGCTGGGAAGATCCCCGGAGGAGGGCATGGCAACCCACTCCCGTATTCTTGCCTGGGAAATCCCCTGGACAGAGGCGCCTGACAGGCTCCAGTTCATGGGGTCACAGAGTGGGACACGACTGAGTGGCTGAACGCAGCACACCGTGACACAAAGGGTGTGTGTCAGATATAGAATTAAAGGCAACTTCTGCGGCCTTATCAGACTTTCCCTCCCATACTACAAACCCGAAAGACCCCTTCCTCGGACACTTTCTAATCCCAGGTTTGGAAACTGTGGTCACCTGAACTACATGTTATGTAAACCTTAGATAACCAGTGACTCTCATTTAGTTTTCTCCTTGTATTTATCAGAAATGTCACCCTTTTTCTGACAAAACTAGGATTTGAGATGCTGGTGGCCCTCTCCTTGAGGGCATCTGGTCTTAGCCCCGTATATTGCAGGGCCCCTCAGAGGGAGGGCAGGGAAGTGCTGGTGAGAACAGCCCGCCTGTCCGCCGCCATCCTCAGCCACTCCTCCACCTCTGTCTCGGACTGGAGGGCTCTCCTTGGCAGTGTGAGCGGAACACCTCAGGAGGAGACCCTGGCACTCCCGTTCGTCCACGGGGTGCTTGTCTCTCACGTCGTCTTGCCGCTCATCACAGAGCTTCCTCCGAGAGAAGTTCTGGCAGAAACTTTTCTCAAAGTTTCCATCAGTGTCTCCACACCCCATTGCTGAATGGGTCCTTTTGTTAAAAAAAAAAAAAAAAAAGATTGTGATAAAATATGTATAATATAAAATTTACCGTTTTAAGCAGCTCTGAGTGACATTGAGTACTTTCCCACTGTTGCACAACCATCACCACAGTCCACTTCTGGGGTTTCTCCATCTTCCCAGACTGGAAGCTTTTCCCTCTACACAGTCGCTCGTTCCCGGCGCTCGTAAATTCTGTTCTCCTTGCGGTCTCTGCGGATTGGGTTGCTCCTCCTCTGCGTGGAATCCTGCATTTGCCCTTTGTGGTAGACGTCTTTTGTTTAGGATAATGTTTGCAAGGTTCATCCAGGTTGTGGCAGGTGTCAGAATTTCCTTCATCTTTAAGACTGATTAACACTCCCGTGTATGGATGAGCCACATTTTTACTTACCCATTCATCCATCAGTGGACACTGGGGTCGTTTCGACTTTTCGGCTGCTGTGACTAATGCTGCTCTGAACACGGATGTGCAAGTGTCTGTTCAAGTCTCTGCTTTCAGTCCTTTTGGCCACAGCCCAGAGATGGACTTGCTGGATTGTATGGCAATCCCATTTGACTTTTCAAGGAACTGCCGTATCGTCTTCCGCAGCGGCTGCACTGTTTACAAGAGGAGCACACCTTGTCTGTATTTCCCCCCACGTCACCATTTAGCTAAGCCCCATCTCTCCCCAGTGAGGGAAGGAATGCAGAGAGGAGGGGGAGAGAGAAACGGATCAGGAGTGAGCATCTCTCTGCGAAGAAGCCTTTTCCTCAGGATTAGCCCCCGAATGTAGCAGTCTCCTTTGCTCCTACTTGAACCGCGTCTCCGGCTGCTGGCCTTCTGGGGTTGCCAGATTTGTCCTCACTTTTCATACATTTATGAAGCTTCCCGCCACTCAAACCTCTTTCCCTAGACATCAGACAGGAGTACAAAGAATACCCTGGCCTTGGACTTGGGGAGCGAAGCGTGTCCGAGGAGATGAGACTTACAGGAAGCCCTGCTGGAGCCACTGTGGAGGGGCGGGAGAGAGGGGAAGGAGGAGAGGGTAGAAATGGAGGTTTGGGTGGACAGAGCCTCCTGATGAAGGGAGGTTGGGATTAGCCTTGAAGGAGTGAGTCTGACAGAGAGACTGGGGAGAGCAGTCCTTCCTTCTCCCTTTGAAGGGATGTTGGAAGGAAATAGTAGTAAGAGCACGGGTTCAGACATTTTTCTGCCATATGACCTGCCATTTACCGAAATATCTGTCTGCATGAAGAAATGATGCAGCTGCCCTCAGCAGGAAGCCAAGTGGCCTCAGTTCTTGACACTCTGGTTTTGTGGGCTTTCTTCTGTGTAACCCACATACAACCCAAGACCCTACCACTGGCATCTCTCCAGAAGTTATTTTGAGGGTCACAGGGAAAGGAAGCCTTTGTAGTCAGAAGTGAATAAGTTTTAAATATGCACTTGAAAAAGAAAGAGAACCACAGTAGACAAGGCAATACATACACCTGAGAGGGGGCTCAATACCTGCTTGCAAGGAAAGGGAGCCACGGTAAAGGATCAGAAGGCAAAAAGAATAGAACATCAAGACTGTATTGTATTAGTTGAGTTAGATACGTTACAAGTATCACACAGCGTCCTTTTGAATACCGGGAGGCTCATTTCCCTCATCGCGTCCAACCACATCAGAACCTCTCTCACGTCTCAAACTGCTTTGAAAGGCTGATTCATTCACATATTCATTAATTCAGCAAATATCGATTGGGTGTCTCTCTGCCTAGACCTGTTCCAGGCTCTGGGAGTCTGATGGTGACCCTGCTCTGATGAGCCCTGTTCCGTGGGGAAGACAGACAGCAGACAAGTCAAGAGGCGCCTCGCCGCAGCCTTTGCAGACGTGATGAGTGCTTGGAATGATGAAAGAGGCAGGAGCAAGCACAGGGGCCCCAGAAAGGAAGGGGGCTCTGAGGTTCAGGGGGAGGAGGCCACAGCTGTGAGCCCACCGTCGCCACCGCGGGGAGCAGAGGGACAGACGGTGAGCGCCAGGGACCAGCACAGTGCCCACACTCACACAGGGAGCTTTATGGATGCCCCCCACCTCCCACGCAGAGTCCATGGCCCAGAGATTAGTGCAGGAGAGAGACTGAGCTTCGATCTGGGGGCACACAGAAACCACGATGTTAGAATGAGGAAGCGTACCGTTCCCTGTAAGAGAACCACAAGACGTGTTTGCAGGGTGGTGATGATGGAGAAGCAGTAAGAGAGAAAGGGGTCAGGACCCCTGTGAAGACTTGGTTTGCCAGCTGAAGAGTCTGGATTTGACCCCATTGATCATGACAGCTGGGTCACCAAGAGGGTAGATGGCTTGGAGCCCACAGCACTCAGCTCGCTGGCCAGCGTGGCAGCAAGGCTGTGGGACCCTGACGGACTCAGGCTGGAGGGTGCAGTCACTGCCTTCTTCCTCTGCCCTCCTGGCAAATTAACAAGGCACAGTGGGAGACTGAAGACGTGGCCACTGTGCGCGGGTGTTCGTTCCTGGCACTCGTGGAAACCCGTTTCTCCAAGTGATGACTCAAGAACTAAGAGAAGTTAAGGTCCAGCCAAACACAGAAAAAGCATGTTTGGTGATTCTGTCATGTTGGATTAAGAATTTGTCTTGGTCAAACAGTCTGAGGATATGAGTTCAAACTGGCTGAAGAAAAATAAAAGGGCTTTTAACACAGGAGAAAAAGAGAAAATGAACTCTTCATTGAAAGCATATTTTTCCCAAGCATATTAAGAAATTAGAATTTGATTATTTTGGTGGGAAGATATATAGAAGCGTAGGTCCTTTTGATTAAAACATCTTAGAAAAACTTAAAATACGTGTCTGGATCTCTGGGCCATTCTCCAGTGCTGAGGCAGCAGGCTGTTCTAGTCAGTTTGGGGGATAACGGTGCGTTTCATCTCAGCCGTCATCCGTGGGCCGTGCCACCGCCATCCGTGGGCCGTGCGGCTGCGCCATCCATGGTCCGTGCCACTGCCCGCCATCCGTGGTCCGTGCCACTGCCCGCCATCCGTGGGCCGTGCGGCCGCCATCCGTGGGCCGTGCCGCCCGCCATCCGTGGGCCATGCGGCCGCGCCATCCGTGAGCCGTGCCGCCGTCATCCGTGGGCCGTGCCACCGTCATCCGTGGGCCGTGCCGCCNGCGCCATCCGTGGGCCGTGCCGCCGTCATCCGTGGGCCGTGCGGCCGCGCCATCTGTGGGCCGTGCCACCACCATCCGTGGGCCGTGCGGCCGCGCCATCCGTGGTCCGTGCCACCACCACCCGTGGGCCGTGCCGCCGCCATCCGTGGGCCGTGCCGCCGTCATCCGTGGGCCGTGCCGCCGTCATCCGTGGGCCGTGCCACCGCCATCCGTGGGCCATGCGGCCGCGCCATCCGTGAGCCGTGCCGCCGCCCGCCATCTGTGGGCCGTGTGGCCGCGCCATCCATGGGCCGTGCCGCCGCCATCCGTGGTCCGTGCCACTGCCCGCCATCCGTGAGCCGTGCGTGGTCTTCCACTGCATGCGCGTTCTGTCCTTTGTTTGCTTTTCTTTCACGAAAGAAATAAATGTTTTCTGGCAGGCCATTACTTATCCTTTATATCTTTCTAGAGATGATCAGAGTTCACAGATTACATAAAACCTCTCATAAAAACCCCATTACGTAACTCGAGAGTCATTTTGGCTTGAATGTTTAGCAGGATGTTAATTCTGGCGTATTTAGCTGCCACGATGAAGGATTGTGACTGTGTGGCTGTGTAAAGTTTAGATGAGTCATAGGTCAGCCTTATAAATTGGAAGGAAATATAATCAAGTAACCTGACAATTACCCACTAGAAATGTTATCGTTTATTGCTTATTAATGAACAATAAACAAAACTGTCACCAACCATTGATTCTGAAAAAAACACACCGCTCAGTTTATTTCAGTGGCTGGCCTCATCTGAGCAGGGAGATTTGTCTCAGGGAAGCACTGCGATTATTAAATACCATCAAGCAGACCCTTGATATAATGAGATTAAAACTGTCTGTACAGGGGAACTAGACTTTATTAAGAAAGAGAGAGGAAAAGAAAGCCACCCCACCAAGGCTGGCTTTACAGACTGGGTGACATCTGGCTCATAAGTTTGCTCTTTTTGTTGAAAACACAATTTGCATTACTATTAGATGAAATAAAATACACGGACGCCTTCGCCGCCAGGTAAGGTAATGTGCTCTGCCACTCTGGTCAAACCCAGTTCTCTCCTCAGCACTCTTCTTCCACAAGAATTTGCCGATACTTTTATGCTGCATTCTACCATGGCAAATGGGAGGGATTGGGGGCAGGAGGAGAAGGGGACGACAGAGGATGAGATGGCTGGATGGCATCACTGACTTGATGGACGTGAGTTTAGGTGGACTCTGGGACTTGGTGATGGACAGGGAGGCCTGGCGTGCTGCGATTCATGGGGTCGCAAAGAGTCGGACATGACTGAGCGACTGAACTGAACTGAACTGAACCATGGTAAACAGTCTAGACATTCCTTCTGTTTTTAAAGTTGGTATGAATGTAAATCTGTACTCTTGTTTATTTCCTCAGAAACTAAGGGCACTTAGGTTGCATGCAGTGTGGCATATATCTTTTTCTCCGTAACATGAGTCAAATTGTGAACATTTCTGCTGACGTGCACCCATGGGAGGGTGTTCAAGAGCTGCTGTCCATGAGAGAGGAATTTATTAAAGGCCTCCTTTTAGCCGTCAGAGTGAAGCATCTACCTTGCCTGCTCTTGTTGCCTAACATTCTGAGGTGAATAAATGATGTGTACGGTGCCACTGCTCTGTATAAGAAAATGTAAATTACTATATTACACATCACATTGTCGAAAGGCGGCGACACAGAAGGGAGATAGAGGTTGACTGACATTCCTCCTTCAGGAAAACAGAGCTGCTTCTGGGGACTCTCGCAGGGGACTCTGCTTGGCTGCAGAGCATTGCCAGGTGAAGATTTTCTTCAAAGAAAACACAAGTGGGAACTGGCGTTGTGTGTTTGGGCACAGTTGTGCTTTTCATTGCTCTAAGATTTCCATCAGGGGAGCAAAGCCTGGAGGGAAGTGGGCGGCCGGAAGTCAAGGGTGGCTCTGAGCTTTCGGAAGCCCCATCTCCTCTTCTGGATAACTCCTCCCGCCCCCCGTGCTCAGCACTCCACAGGCCAGGTGTGTTCCCCCAGTCAGTGAGAAAAGGTGGGCACGCTGCTTTCGACTCTTTGACAGGTGAGACTTTGAGACCTCACCTGGAGGAGGACGTGGGCTGTCTCGGGCAGTCTCCTGAACACAGGAAGGCTATGCTGCCCAGTGACAGGGAGAAGGGCTCACGTGTGGGGCTGAGGTCAAAAACTAACAGAACACATTGCGTGCAACCTTTATGAAATCATACTTGGATTCCTTTTGTTCCCATGGGGTAAAAAAAGAAAATGCTGTTTAAATAATTTTATTTGAAAGAAATGCCATCTGATATTTATCATTCCCTGAGTATTACAACTTAAGTGTCTCATGGATTTATTTTGGATCATCCGTCTGAGTGTAATATGAAAGGTTCTGGGTAAATGGAGTTCTGTCATTGTGTCATTAGAAGTAAAAATGATCAAAATAATAAAGGGCATTTTAAAATGCATTTTTATTTAATACAGAGCTTTTGTCAGCACTCAGAAAAGTTTATGTAAAGCTGTGTAATACTTTGCTTTTAAGATTCCATGGAGATATTACGGTCCAGAGGCCAGGGTTTCTGTGTTTTTGTATATTAAAATTAACTCTCTCATCCTATAAATTTATTCTAATATACCAAGTAGTTGCCACTTCACATTGTTGTGACCGGCCTGTGCCCCTTTTAAACTACGGAAGCTGACCTTGTGTGCCAGTTTCCAGGGAAAGATGGCAGTTACGAGGCGTAAAATGCGTGCTCCGTGAGGGTGTGACTGTCACGCCAGACGAGCTGGGCTTAGAAGGGTGCAGTCACCTTTAAAAGGCATCTTTAATTCCTGGCTTCACTGTCGTTTGGTGTCAAGGTCACTGCCGTTAAGACATTCTCCTTAGACCAGTCTTGCCCTGCCTGCTTGAGGGAAGTCTCCAGCTGGTACTATTTACCTTTTTTTTTTTTTTTAAAGAAAGTAAACTTCTAATTTTAAATATTAGACTTACAGAAGAATTACAGTTTGTACAGAAAGTTTTGTATACATTTCATCCAGTTTCCCATAACATTAACATTTTATGTGACCGTGATACATTTATCAAAGCTGGGAAATTGACACTGGTACAGCGCCATTAACTGATATTTAGATTTCATTCAGATCTCATGCTTTCCCACCTGTGTCTTTTCTTCTGTTGCAGTGTCTGCTTTGGGCTGTCATGCTGCATTTAGTCGTCATGTCTCCTTCAATCTGTGATCATTTCTCGCTTTTTCCTTGTTTTCCATGACCTTGAAATTTTGGGGGGAATCAGATATTTTGTAGAATTTGGTTGGTATTGAACTGAATCTGTAGATCAAACGTGAGAGAATTTGACCTCTTTCCAACAACTGGCCTTCCTATCCATGCATATGGTATACTTCTCCATTCATCTCTGTCTTCTCTGACTTCTTTCATCAGTGTTTTACAGCTTTTAGCAGACGGATCCTGCACAAATTTTGTTAAATTTACACCTAAGTATTTCTTTTCTTTTTTGTTTGTTTTTGGTGCAAGGGTAAATGGTGGTGTGTTCTTTTTCCTACAGATTCCCGTTGTTCATTGCTGATATACAGGAATATAGTTGACTTTCATATATTAATCATGTACACTGCCATCTTGGGAAACTTCCTTATTCTAGGAGCTTTTTCATGAATTCTTTAAGAGTGTCCACATGGACAAGTCATCTCATTTGTAAGTAGAGACAGTTTTCTCTCTTTCTTTTCAATCTGTATTATGCCCTTTTCTTGCCTTTTTGTACAGGTAGGAAATGAATAGATTGTTGAGTAGAGCTCGTGGAGGAGACATCCCTTCCTTGTTCCTGATCTCAAAAGTCCTCTCTGCTAAGTATGATGTTAGCTGTAGGTTTTTATGGATGTCCTACATTTGGTTAAGAATGTTGTTGTTCAGTCACAGCATCAGGATCTTTTCCAAGAAGTTATCGCTGGCTCAGAGTTATTTAGCACACCCCTGAGTAATTGTCTACTAGAGAAGACAACTTTCTTCTTTTGGAAAATTGCCCAGGCAGTTGTGTTGTTCAGTCGCTAAGCTGTGTCCAGCTCCTTGCGATCCCAGGGACTGTAGCACGCCAGACTTCCCTGTCCTTCACTGTCTCCTGGGCTTTGCTCACTCTTAATGTCCACTGAGTCAGTGATGCCATCCAGCCATCTCATCCTCTGTCACCCACTTCGCCTCCAGCCTTCGATCTTTTCCAGCATCAGGGTCTTTTCCAGTGAGTCAGTTCTTCACATCAGGTGGCCGAAGTACTGGAGCTTCAGCTTCAGCATCAGCATCAGTTCTTCCAAAGAATGTTCAAGGTTGATTCCTTCAGGATTGACTGGTTTGATCTCCTTGCAGTCCAAGGGACTCAAGAGTCTTCTCCAGCACAATTCAAAGGCATCAAAAGGTTAAGAAACTTTCCCTTTTTTACCATTTGTTGAGTCTTTATCATGAATGGACGTTGAACTTTATAAATTTCTTTTTTCTCCATCTATTGAAATATACATATGGTTTTTCTCATATAGTTTTAATAAGCTGAGTTATTAATACATTGATTGTTGTTTTGATATTGAACCCACTTTCCAATCCTGGGATAAATTCCACTTGGTAATGATGTATTTTTCTTTTCTACACTTTGTATATTCCTGTATTCTGTTTCTAATATTTTGTAGAGAATATATACATCTATATTCATGATGGGTATTCATCTGCGGTTTTCTTTGCTTGTAATGTGATTCTCTATTTGGTATTGGGGTAATGCTGGCCTCATAGATGAGTTGACATATTCCCTTTCTCTTCTGTTTTCTGTGGAGTTGGTATGTTTGGAAGATTTCACCAGTGGTACTATCTGGGACTGGAATTTTGTTTTGTTTCATTTTATTTTTATTTTAGACATAAGATCATGTTTTTCTTCTTGAGTGAGTTTTGCTCATTTGTTTCTTTCAAGGAATTAGTCCATGTCATCTGAGTTATCAAGTTCATTGACATAGAGTTGTTCATGGTATTTCCTCACTATCTTTCCGTGCACGCAGTATCAATAGTCATCTTCCCTCTCTCATCCCAGTATTTTCGGTCTGTGGCTTCTCTCTCCTCAACCCTCCAGCCTAGTTGTTTATCACTTTTTTTGGTATTTTTTAAAACAACAACTTTTGGTTTCTTTGACTATATCTCTTTTTTGAAAACCCTTATCATGACTGCTGTAGAGTTTACAACATACACTTTAAAGTGATGTTTTGCTGGAATACTCTTGCCTCTCAGGCAGCCCTGGGACGCTGGGCAGGGACTGAGTACTCTTGCCTCTCAGGCAGCTCTGGGACGCTGGGCAGGGTCGTGGCCTTCACGGCGTTCCTGCTGCCTCTCTGCATGCCTTGCTGGGCCGGCCCGGGCTCCGGGGTCTCTCTCAGAAGCAGCGCTCCCCGCCCAGGGGGCTCCACAGCGTCCTCCTGCCGGTTCTGTGGCTCTTTCTCTGACTCGTAAGCCCTCTGCGTTTTCTTGAGGGGGGTGGTCTGGGGAGATGGGTAGGGCAGTGTTGATGCTAACTGCCACCCCTGCCTTCTCCCAGCTGCTGTAGGGTGAAGGCCACGGTTTTGCGGTCTCCCCTGCAGAGGAGGGATTTTGCTCTTGACGGGACAGAAGAGGCAGGTCTGGGCGGGCTTTCAGCGGCGGCTGCTCTCTGCCCCGCCAGCACCAGGGGAGGCTTTCTCCGGACCGCTGCCGGCCTTCCTGGTGAACGCCTGTAGGGCTCTGGCAGGGGAACCTTGACGGGACACCAGCCACGCGCGTCCGTGGCCCTCCGGGCGGCGCGCTCACACTGGCCCACGTGTGTCCACACGCGTCCGTGGCCCTCCGGGCGGCGCGCTCACACTGGCCCACGTGTGTCCACACGCGTCCGTGGCCCTCAGGGCGGCGCGCTCACACTGGCCCACGTGTGTCCACACGCATCTGTGGCCCTCAGGGCGGCGCGCTCACGCCGGCCCGCGCGCGGCCGCAGGCGTTTCATCACAGCTTCTGCTGAGTCTCCCTCTGGCCTCAGTCCCTTCCGTGGTGTCTGTCCCAGATAAGCAAATGCAGGGCTCAGATCCTCCTTCTCCCTGGAGGTCCCTGTTTCTTTCCAAATTTGGAGTCAGTTGTTTGCCCTGCAGCTTCAGTTCTCTGGCAGTTTCAAGGAAAGCCATTAGCTTGCGCTTTGTCCAGCGTTTTTCTTGCTGTGATCGTGGGAGTGGTGCTCTTTGTATGTTTTACTGTATCGAATTTCTACCATTTACCTTTCAAGTCACTCAGAAAAATCAACATCCCTGCACTTGGTTTAATACCTCAGATAATCCCAGTTCAGGAATTAAACCATCTGACAAAACACAGAGGAGATGCTCTTGAAGCTGTTTGTCCTGCTGTCTTCTCAGGCTTCTGCGGAGCCAGCAGCCGGCAGTGGGAAAGAGGATTGGGGTGGCGGGGGCCTTCTCCCACTTCCCCACTTCTGCTTCTCCTCTCCCTCTCCCAGCAAGCCCAGCCCTCCCAGGCTGGCGACCCAGGGACAGAGGAGGGAAAGATTGACTAGAGGTGGGGGTGGGGAGGAGTAAAGAGAGGATGCAGGGAAGCTCTGACTTGGCCAGGACTTTCTTCCTGCAGTGTTTTCCCGTGAGAGCCCTGGTGAATCTGAGACCCCTTCCTGCTGGGCGTCTCCAGCTGGAGGTCCCGCAGTCGAGAAGGACGACCTCCTCCAGCCTGCCGGGCCCTGTGTGCCCTGCCTGAGCCCAGGTACCCAGTGTCATGCTTGTACTTTCCTTCCTCTTTCCCTTTCCCTGCCAGGTCTGAGACAACGCCAAACTGGCTCATACATGATCCGTGAAGCACTTCCACCTCTGCAGCCGTGTTGCCATCGGGGGAGGGTGGCTGCGTTCCCAGGGGCAGCTCTTACACTGGAGGCACTTTGGCCGGTTCTTTTGCCTGGTCCGGTGCCAGCCAGACTCCAGCGTGCTCTTTCCCCCAGATTGCCAGGGACACATATCCCAGGTCTGCCAGGGGCCTCCTGCAGCCCCAAGCACTTGACTCGAGGTGACTGGAGTGAGGGTCAGATTCTCAGTGTTCTGATAACTGTCTCCAAAAGTTTTTTCTAATCTCCAGCTCCTTGGGTGCTACTTTCCCCAGTCTCTGTAGGCTGCAAATGTGCAAAGCAAGTTTCCGACATCTGGTATTGCAGGTCTTATTTTGAGATCTTGCGCTGTGGAACAAAGAAGTCATTCCTTATATTTCTCAGGGCCTCAGTAGAACTGAGACAGGAGAAATTCAATATTGTCATCCTCTTACCAGCTCTGGTTCTATTTAAGAGAATGGATGCTTGTAGTAACTGCCGGTAGGACATTGCTTTTTCTCCAGATGTTATTTTCATAATTTTAAAATGTGAAAACAGATGAACCATAGCATCCTGAGACACTTCAGGTTTAAGATATTGAAGACAACATTTCAGATTTCAGAACTCAAAGTACAATGCTACCACAGACCTGCAGTGGCCAAAGGAAGGGTTGTTTTTTTTTAAGGGACATGGACACTTACTGTCTTTCCTTTTGGCGCGGTGGCACTTTTAATCAAGACAAGTGACCATGCTTCTGCATGAAGTAGCTGAAGTATACCATCATATACTTAAAGCAGTCTAATGCTTTACTTTGTGGCCCCAAAACAGTTTTGGAGGGTTGAAATATATCCTAATAATAATAGGCATTTGTTAAAAAAAAAAAAATCTACATTGTTCTTTTTGTGAAGCTAAGACTTGTTGAATAAGGTAAATAATTCCCCTCTCTCTCCCCCTCCCATGGGTCTTATGTATAAATTTTAATTCTTAGATTGAGAGGCAGCATGCTTGTAGATGAAAGGGCACAGTTAAAAAGTCCACCTTCAGACTTAGAACTGCATTCACATTCTGCTTCCCTGGTGGCTCAGACGGTAAAGTGTCTGCCTGCAATGCGGGAGACCTGGGTTTGATTCCTGGGTCGGGAAGATCCCCTGGAGAAGGAAATGGCAATCCACTCCAGCACTCTTGCCTGGAAAATCCCATGGACAGAGGAGCCTGACAGGCTACACAGTCTATGGGGTCGCAAAGAGTCGGACACGACTGAGCAACTTCAACTTCTTTACATTCTGACCAGAACAGACCTCTAACAGGGTGAATTGGAATGGTCCCCTGACTTAGCAGAGCCCCAGAACCGTTAGGCTCTTCCGGCCTTGAGCTGCTGGGCCTCGTCCCCTCTCCACGGTCCCTGTGCCGGGAGTCAGCCTCTGAGACGCGGTTCCCTCCAGGCGTGGGAACAGTAACCTGTGTCTGGCAGAGTGTGGCGAGGGCTCCCCGGGCACACGGCGGGCCCCCAGCAGAGGGCAGCTGTGACGATGCTGTCGGTGTCGGAGGTCTCGGGCAGAGCCGGCATGCTCCCACTATGGCTTGCTGCCTGAGTTCACATCACTTCCGGGGATGGGGTTAGTCGATTAGAGACATGAACGATACCGATGGAGACTTTCCTCTGGTTCCCAGTTTTAAAACTTTAGGCGATTTTTCTATTTTAATTTTGGCTATAAAAGTATAAAAAATGAGAGAATATGGGAAAAGTAAGAAAAAGAAATGTAGTATCACGTGTGTGCTATCGTAGGGTGTTAACCACTGTCAGTTTGGGGGGTATATCCTTCCGCATTTTTTGGGTAAATATACCAATGTGTACAGGAATGGTATTTTATGAAATACAGTGTTTTATAACCTCCTTTTCACTTAATGCTATATCATAGACCTGTTTCCTTGTCAATATATAACATCATCATAGAATGTCATTATGTTAAGTTAATTTGGAATAACGTCTATCAGTGGACATTTAGATTACTTCCAGTGAACTGCTGTGATCTCCCTTATACGTGTGTCTTTTCACACGCAGATGGTTTTTGTCTTGGGATGCAGTCTTAGAAGGTGACTGGGTGCTCAGAACGGAAGCGTCTGTGTGTGTGTTTGGCTGCACCGGCCATCCGTTGCTGTGCGTGGGCTGACTCTAGCTATGGCGTGAAGTTGCCCCACAGCATGTGGGATCTTAGTTCCCCGACCAGGGATTGAACCCACATCCCCTGTAAACCCTTAACTACTGAAGTCCCAGGAAAGCACATTTTAAATGAGGCATATTATCAAATTCACTTGGAAAGACTGTTCTAAGTTACATTCCCATTAAAGTATATGCAAAGTTCATATCTCCACATGGAGTTTTAGAATAAAATATTTCTATATTCTTTCCGTGAGAGCATTTTCTTCACATTTTCTCCCGTAAAATCAAAGCAGCTTAAAAAAAATTTTTTTTTGTATTAAAATTTTAAGAAATTCAGTTATCTAAAAAAATAAACAAAAGCTTTTAACTGTAAACCAAATCCTTTGGTCCTAGTAACTTGAAAACTGCGTTCATCAGAATCAGCGTGGGGTCTTAGACATTGTCTTGGAGAATCATCATTCTTTAGAGATGAGCAGCCCGAGGTCTGCAGTCAGGGGGCTGGAGAGCACCCTGGAGCCTCTGTCACTTTTCCCGTCACCTGCCTCCCCATCCTGCGATAGTCACCGTTTTTACTTGCAGAGGAAATATCATTTTTCTCCTAACCTCAGGGCTGCCCTGTGACATTTCCATTTTTTTTAATAGATGAGTCTAACATGCATAGAGAAGAGTACAATAATCTCAACTGAATGGATTATTAAACACACCTGTGTACTCACCACCTGGGTCAAGAACAAAAAAAGATTTTTGTATTAACATTTTCTAACTCAGGTGACCATAACGAAAAATGTAAAACTGCCCTGAATACTCCTCGGACTGCAACTCTGACATCAGACCGTCAATAATTTCACATCAGAACGTACTTAACAGGTCTCCCCTCCTCTGTTCTCCTCTGGGGGAAACTCCTTCTCAGAGTCCTGTGTGTAGTAACTCGTCTAGTTTTTCGATTGTCCTCAGCACTGAAAAAGCTTTCAGCAGACTTGCTCTTTGACCATGAAACCAGACCATGAAATCACAGGGGCAAAAGGTGGTGGTGTGCAAACACACATCACTGAGGGCACACTGCTGTACCCACTGGCCAGAAATCACATATGGACGGTTTGCCACAAGTTATCATTTGGTGCTCGCCTTGCAGTTTCTGGATGAACCTGGAGGGACAGCGAGGAGCGGGCACTCTGCATCAGAGACCCTGGCAGGAATCAGAAGCGTCTGTGAGCTCACTTGGGGCAGTGGCCAGCAGTGGGACCTGGGAGCGGAGCCGTGTGCCTGCAGCCGCTGAGCTCGATGGACGCAGAGGCTGTGGCATCCTGCCTCCCGGAGCAGGCGCTGGGCCGGGCCTCGGAGTTCGGGCGGAGAAGGCTCAGGGTCGGCCGCTCCTCCCAGCTCAGCAGCCGCCCCGCAGCCTCCCTGCACCCTCGCCTGCACGCTCAGGGGGACACCGGGTTTAATCTTGCTGTTCGGTCAATAGCTCTGGCATTATCTTTCTGCTTTGTGGTCAGCGTACCATTTTTCTTTCTGTTCCTGCACGAACACAGCCTCAGCTGCGCTGCGCACCCTGCATGTGGAAAAGTTCCAGTCTGGACTGTAGCGAAACAGTGCTCTGATTAAAGTGATTAAAACGATATACAGCATGCATAATTAACCTTTGTGCGGCTGTCACCGCGAGCTGATGCACGGAGCTGATACTGTATCTGTCTGTGGCAGCCGGCGTATGCTACATGACCATTTTTTTTTTCCTGCAGAATTTTAATCACTCGAGATAGGGTCTTTAGCCAGGAGAGAGAGATCAAGGCTGTATTAATCCTCTCAATGGCTTTATAATTTCCCTTCTATTCTGCTGCTGGTAATCAAGGAAAATAATGCCGCCTTAGGCCTAGATGCCAAGGTCAATCATCCCCATGCCCTTTGATAGCAAGGGTGTCATTATGAAAAGATTTTAATGAGTGTAAAGCTGGCCATGCTTGGGAGAAGGGTGTGTGGCATGACCCCAGGATGGTCAGGCAAGCCTTTGTTTCTGGCAAAAATAATTTTAAAATATTAGCCCTATTAGAAATATATCCTGGACAGTTGGTCAGGCCGCAGCCCGGCCACACGCGGTAGCCTCGGGTGATTGAAGAACTGGGGAGTGGGCCGGGCCGGTGGGCGAGGCGGGCTGACTGGCTAAGGAGCGGCAGGGCAGCCGGGCGGCAGGACCACGCTCTGAGGCCTCTCCGGCAGGGCCCCGGGATGCCGCCACTGTCAACACACAAGTGCAGCAGCGCACAGCTGTGTGGTGACATTTGAAAACAAGACCCTGTAGTGTTTTTAAGAACACGCAGACAGGTGAAAAACAAAAAGTCCTTTCCGCTCAGAAGCACCTGAGCTGCATTCCCAGCTGGCTGCTGGCAGCTCCTTCCACCTAGGCTCGCTCTTATGCGGCTTCCCCTTGAACAGGCTCCCCCGGTGGAGGTGACGAGGTGACAGGTGACAGCCAGGCGGGGAGAGCACAGCCGCGGGCGGGGCCCTGCCACGCCGCCCGCCGGGTTTTGCGCCTCTGCCGCGCACGGACTGCGGGGCAGGACTCCTTAGGACCTCGGCTTCGTGGTCACTTGTCCTGAGCAGGAAAGGCCAAGGGGTCCGCAAGCACGGACTTCAGATCCACATGAGTTTACTGGGCGTCAGAAGATGAGCCTTTCACCGTCGGCTCCGGGGATACTGCGGGGAGCCAGCCCCCGTGTGGTTAATGCACATGGCCTCTAGATCCGTCTCTGCAAACGTTAGCTCTGCCTTCTCCTGAGAGGCCACTGCGCCGTTCCCTCCAGGCCAGGGGCGGGCGGGGCAGCAGAAGACCCTTCCTGCGGCGGAGCAGGCTGGCTGACTGGCCAGCGTTAACCAAGAAACCCCCTCCTCCTGGGGCTTTGATCGCGTTTGTCTCCTTTATACTCCACCCCAGGCTCTGATTCTGGCCTCCTGGGATTTGTGCATGGTTTCCCTGAGCCTCTTCTGGATTCTGCACCTTCAGGGTTTGCGGTCCCCTAGCCTGGCCTGGGGACCCATCCCCTCGCCATCCCCGAGAGGAAAGGTGGATAGCATGCAGAGGCACTACTGCCTGCTTCCCTGAACGGTCTCTGTGAGGCCTTAGGCACCACCGATGCCACTATTTACAGATGAACCTTCTTTTTCAATGAAGTGGCCTTGACAGGGCCTCTTTTTGAAACCACTTTCTTAGCAATTCATTTGAGCCATTAACATAAATGAAACTGAATGTAAAAGAAAACATTCTATAATTTGGACTTTCTCCGCTTCCTCTGATTACTGTACTGATGCAGAAAGCAGTTCAGCCAGGCGTCCCTAAGCGAGCGCCCGGCTCCTGTTCCTGCCGTGTGGAGCTTTTGCCTTATATCCACAGATCAGAGCGAGTGCTGGCTGGAGGGGCCGCACAGGTGCGTTCCTTGTAAGAAATGGGAACATGGGAGCTACCACTCTGAGTTACTGGTGTGGCTAGTGAGCCCAGGGGCTTCTCTGCTGGTTCTGCTGAGCCCAGGGGTCCTGGGAAGGTACCAGGACACACCCCCAACATAAAGCCAGATTTCTGGGTGGCCACCGAACAGGGTGCCAGGCCCGACTCCCAGCAGACATGCTTCATCCAGCGTGGCCCCCGCTTTCCTCTGTTTCCTACCTTGAAGTTCCTCCTAAGACTTGTTAAGGAAGAAATGTTTGTTAATAGTTTAAGAGCGTGCACAGCACTTCTTGTAGAGCCCTCTGCTCCATCTCAAAGGAATTCATGAAGCACAGGGCTGGTCTCCTTCCTGAGAGCCTTGAGGAACGAGTGTATCTGAAGAGTGCTTGAAGACGTCTGTCTCCCGTGTGGTGACCTAGGCGCGTGTGTGTCTGTGTCTGTATGTGTCCGTGTGTGTCTGTGGGTGTGTGTGTCTGTGTGTGTATGCTGTCTGTATGCGTCTGTGTGTGTGTCTATGTATGTGTGTGGCTGTGGGTGTGTGTCTCTGTGTGTCTGTGTGTCTGTGTATATGTGTATCGAAGTATGTCTGTGTCTGTGTGTGTCTGTGTATGAGTATATGTGTCTGTGTGTGTGCCTGTGTATGTGTATCTGTGTATATGTGTGTCGATGTATGTCTGTGTGTGTGTGTGTATCTGTGTGTGTGTATCTGTGTATCTGTGTATGTCTGTGTGTGTGTGTGAAGCTCTGTAGTTTAGGCTGTCTCATTGCAAAATTGAGTTTCAGAGATGCACCCTGAAGGCTAACCAGGGCTCACGGAGGCCCCAGGAGACTTTGAGCCCCCAGATTATGAAGGTCTTTGTCTCTCTTCTAAGAAATGCGGACTTTTCCGTGAAGATGAAACAGAAGCCCGAGTCACTCTTCAGAGCCCGTCGCCGCTGTCAGCTGTAGTGACCTCTCTGCCTGGTGGTCAGGACGCGGGGTTTGGAGCCCAGGCCCCCCTGCACCTGCCGCCCTAGATCTCATCTCCCTCAGAAAATGGGGTTCTCACCGCTCTGCGGCCCCAGACTCCTTCCTCAAGCTCCACGTGGCCCCCAGAGTCCTACCTTTAATATAGACACCAGGAGTCACCGCCCCTACAAAGAACCCATAGCTGTTTCCCGCAGCCAGATTCCACCCAGGCCTCTTAACAATGTGCAGTCTCTTCCGAGGGCCCCCTTGTTGGCAGCTCCTGTTGGCTGCATGTCTTCTATGCCCCGCCAGCCTCCTGCATGTGGACCCCTGCGGCACAGCCACAGAAGGTGTCCGATGCATGGAGGGGCGTCTCCTGCACTTGGAGGCTGTTGCTGTGTCCTGGGTTCCCATGCACCGGCCTCTGACGCCAGGACCCTGAGCAGGAGGCAGGACTGACTCCATCTCTTGGCGAGGAGACTCAGCAGGGTCCGCCTGACTCTGCTGTCCTTTAACACCCTCCTGGCATGCAGTCTGTGGGCACCTACTGTGTGCCTGGCTTGTGTGGGAACACAGCAGCTCCCAGCGGGTGGCACAAAGAGGGGGAGTTCTGTGGTGGAGCGAGCACAGAGCTTGGGGGGCGGCCAGGACGTCCTCCACTGTATGTGGAGAAGGTGCTTAATTTCGAAACCTCAGTGCGCCTGTGCTGTGAGCCCTTCGCACATCCGAGGGAAAAGGCAATGGCTTTACTACAGAGTCAGGGTGGCCGAGCACCCTGGCGTGTGCCCGGCAGCCACGTGCAGCCCTCCGTGGAGCTGGGGGCGATTCTGTGCTTCGGACTTGCCGAGATGCGGAATGTTGTATCTTGCCGTAAACGGGATGGATGCTGCCTAATCACTCGGCTGCTCCTGGTCTGCCTCAGCCCCTGACTCCGCCGTGCCAGCCTTCCTCAGCTGTGCCATTTCACCGGGCCTGTCCCCTCTCTCGTTTCCTCCGAGAGCTCCCAATAAACGGCGGCAGTGACCAGTGCTGGTCAGCATTGATCCAGCGCCTTCCGGAGGCAGGGCACGTGGCGCCTTTGCGTGGGGTTTTATTTTGAATTCTCCCACTGACACTCCAAGACCAGGACTTCAGCGTAGACAGTTCATCTGGGAGGCAGGGGTGACACGTGGCACAGCCCAGGGAAGGCAGAGGAGCGGAGGGCCACCACCAGGCACGTGGTGTCGTGGATGGGGGTCCAGAGGAGAGCACAGCTCCATCCCTTCGGGGCCTCCAGAGCCAGCGCACGGCGTTTTGGGTGGGGACGAGGGAGCCCAGGTGCCCACAGGGCAGCCCCGCGCTGCAATCAGCTGGCGACAGTGGTAGGCGGGACGCTCACAGAGCGGGACCCAGCCCCCAGAGGGACCGCCGGCCGAGGCGTGCAGGTGCTGGGTCCGGGAGGTGGGCCAGCGGGCACTGCCGTGGGGGGCGGAGGGGTGGGCGTGGTCAGGGAGCTGCAGCATCTGCTGCCCGAGGCCACCGTGGTCCTTTCACCGGACTGATGATCACACGGAGTCTTAGTGGGCTGGGCAACTGGCCTCCGGTGACGCGTGCTGGTCATTCGTGCTCTCTGCTCCGTGTAAACTCCCCTTCCTTTCTGCCCATCCAGGGGCTTAACTCGCAGTCCAGCTCAACAGTGGCTTCACGGGCTTGGCACCGCCTCCTTCTGGGCTGGGGCCTTTTCCACCTGCGTGCTCAGCCACTCCGTCGCTCCATCGTGTCTGACTCTTTGAGATCCTGTGGACTGTAGCCCGCCAGGCTCCTCTGTCCATGGGATTCTCCAGGCAAGAATACTGGAGCGGGTTGCCATTTCCTCCTCCAGGGGATCTTCCCAGCCCAGAGACTGAGCCCACGTCTCCTGCATCTTGTGCTTTGCAAGCAGGTTCTTTACCCACTGAGCCCCTTTCCACCTGATTCTGGCCCCAAAGTTGGCTCTCGAGATGCCAGGCGATTTGCTTCAGTGAAGAGAAATGGGTGAGGCTGGGTGAACGTTTCTGTTGGAATGCTGTGTCTCTGACTCAGACTTTGGGTAGTGAGGAGCCCGGGTTCTGCTGCTATCACAAACAACCCCGTGGTCTCAGCGTTTACTGGGGGTCCCTGTGGAGGCTCATGGCCCCAGGCAGCTTTTGTGCCCCTCCCCCCCCCAAGGGTGCCATGCCTTCAGGTCATGGGCATGACGGAGGCTCCTGCTGGGGCCCCTGCCTGCTCCAGTCTGAAGTGAAGATGCCCGCCCTAGTGCCGCTCACTCTGTCCTGTTGCCCAGCTCCGTACAAGGAGGCTGGAAGCGCCCAGAAGGGCAGGCGGGTGCGGGACCACCGGGTCTCAGAAGCGCCTTCCCCAGTAAGGGGAGTCAGGATAATTAAGCAGTCATGATCAAGGCCCTCCTGGGGCCTTTCCTAGGGATTGCTGGAAGGCTGGGAGTTTTGCCTTGGGCTGCAAATGTCAGTTGCTCATTAATTTCTCAGAAATGCCCAGAGCCAAGGTTGCTATTGCTAATAAGATATATGTGTTTGGTTATTTAACAAATCAAAAAAAGCATGTTGTCATTTAGCAAATCAAACGATTGTGTTGTCACTGGCATGGTCTTGATGGTTCTTAAAGCAGGTGCCTGACCTCCACTCTGTTCCTCATATTAGTTGCCTCGTCTTTTCGGCCCTATCCCTCCAAGTTATGCTCGGGGATAAGTCTTCTTGGCATGAAATGTCACCGCAGGGTAGTAATCGACAGTTGTTGTCACAGCTGTTTTGAAACCTAAACAACTAAAAAAATGCATTTTAATGTTTATTTTAATAATTCTTTTTTCTTCCTAGCAACCCATGTGAGATCTGCTGGTCTTGGGTCCTGCAAGTTTTCATTTACGCTCGTTGTATTCTTTCTTTGCTCTGTCTGGTTGTCTTACAGAAAAAGTGACAATGTGTCGTTCTTGCCACCTTAACACTAAAGGTGTACAGATGTTTTCCAAATATATATATATATTTTAATGTGACTGAGCCAAAAGGAGACCAGCAGATTTAGGGAGGAATTGAACGTGTTTACTGAAATGAACCATTGAAGTCTGACTTTCTTTTTTCACAGTGATTAGCAGATGCCAGGCCTTCATTTTTTAAACTGGAGTATAGCTGATTTACAGTGTTGAGTTAGTTTCAGGTATACAGCAAACTGATTTAGTTATACATAGGCATGTATTCATCCAGGCTTTTTTAGATTCTTTTCCCATTTAGGTCACTACAGAGTGCTGAGCAGGGCTCCCGGTGCTAGTCCGTGCTATTCAGCAGGCCCTTATTTAGTTATCTGTTTCACACACAGCAATATGCCAGCACATTTGGAAAACTCAGCAGTGGCCGCAGGACTGGCCACAGGAAAAGGTCACTTTTCATTCCAATCCCAAAGAAAGGCAATGCCAAAGAATGCTCAAACTACCGCACAATTGCACTCATCTCACATGCTAGTAAAGTGATGCTCAAAATTCTCCAAGCCAGGCTTCAGCAGTACGTGAACTGTGAACTTCCAGATGTTCAAGCTGGTTTTAGAAAAGGCAGAGGAACCAGAGATCAAATTGCCAACATCCGCTGGATCTTGGAAAAAGCAAGAGAGTTCCAGAAAAACATCTATTTCTGCTTTATTGACTATGCCAAAGCCTTTGACTGTGTGGATCACAATCAACTGTGTAAAGTTCTGAAAGAGATGGGAATACCAGACCACCTGACCTGCCTCTTGAGAAATCTGTATGCAGGTCAGGAAGCAACAGTTAGAACTGGACATGGAACAACAGACTGGTTTCAAATAGGAAAAGGAGTATGTCAAGGCTGTATATTGTCACCCTGCTTATTTAACTTCTATGCAGAGTACATCATGAGAAATGCTGGGCTGGAAGAAGCACAAGCTGGAATCAAGATTGCCGGGAGAAATATCAATAACCTCAGATATGCAGATGACACCACCCTTATGGCAGAAAGTGAAGAGGAACTAAAGAGCCTCTTGATGAAAGTGAAAGAGGAGAGTGAAAAAGTTGGCTTAAAGGTCAACATTCAGAAAACTAAGATCATGGCATCTGGTCCCATCACTCCATGGGAAATAGATGGGGAAACAGCAGAAACAGAATCAGACTTGATATTTGGGGCTCCAGAATCACTGCAGATGGTGACTACAGCCATGAAATTAAGACGCTTACTCCGTGGAAGAAAAGTTATGACCAACCTAGATAGCATATTCAAAAGCAGAGACATTACTTTGCCAACAAAGGTCCATCTAGTCAAGGCTATGGTTTTTCCAGTGGTCATGTATGGATACAAGAGTTGGACTGTGAAGAAAGCTGAGTGTGGAAAAATTGATGCTTTTGAACTGTGGTGTTGGAGAAGACTCTTGAGAGTCCCTTGGACTGCAAAGAGATCCAACCAGTCTATTCTAAAGGAGATCAGCCCTGGGTCTTCATTGGAAGAAATGATGCTAAAGCTGAAACTCAGTACTTTGGCCACCTGATGTGAAGAGTTGACTCATTGGAAAAGACTCTGATGCTGGGAAGGATTGGGGACAAGAGGAGAAGGGGATGACAGAGGATGAGATGGCTGGATGGCATCACCGACTTGATGGACGTGAGTTTGAGTGAACTTCGGGAGATGGTGATGGACAGGGAGGCCTGGCGTGCTGCGATTCATGGGGTCACAAAGAGTCGGACACGACTGAGCGACTGAACTGAACTGAACTGAATGTGTGTATATCGACCCCAGGCTCTCAGTTTATCCGTGTCCTGCCCCTCCCCTCTGGTAACCCTAGGTTTTTGTTCTAAGTCTGTGACTGTTTTCTGCAGGTTTGCAGGGAATCTGTTGATGAGGGAAGAAACCCTACCTTTACAGCTGTCCCCATGCCATCCTCAGGCAGCGATGTGTTACGAAAATGTGGAAACAATTGCTTGTTCTGAGTGAGAAGGACTCAGCAGCACACAGCCTGGTGCTGTTTTCATAACTGTGCCCCGCGCACAGGCTGGCCTCTGGCCCCGGGACGGAATCGGCAGTGGCGTCCACCGAGAGCAGGGCAGGACAGCAAGCACACCCGCGGTGGAGGGCACGTTCTCTTATTGGCCCCAGTGGAGAGTAGGTTTGCGAAGGCTTTCGAGGACCCAAAGGGAAAATGTACCCAATAAATCAATGGTGATGCATTAACAGACTGCTGCTGAATGCATTGTTCACAGAACGCAATTCCCTGATAATGGCATTCTGTACAGTATATCATCGCAAAACAATGGTAATATCACCACAGCAGAAATGACTGATAAATTATACACAAATAGGGTCTTAGAATTCTCCTGTAGATCCAGTTTGGGGTTATCAGGGCTCATGGAGCAGTAGACTTCATTTTCGCATTGTACAAAGGTAGGAAAACCCCTGCAGGCACTGTGGGAAGCCGTGTTTTCCGTGTAAGTTATTGGCGCGGAATTGGCAAGGCGGTCACGGCTTCTGCCTCGGTCTCCTCTCATTCCATATGATAAGCTATGTTCACGGTGGTTCTTTTGTTCTGTCTGAAAGTGAACCTGTGAGCACTTCTGAAAACTGCAAGACTCTTTAAAGGCACTATGAGATTTGGTGTTTTCAGGTGGAGCTGTGGGCGCAGCATAACTGTTGCTCTTAATTCCTGGACGACTGTGCTCACTGATTCCTCTCTGGCTGTGCTGGGTCTCCACTGCCGGGCGGGCTCTCCTCTCATCGCAGCGGGGGCCCCTCTCCTGTGGCGCGCAGGCTTCTCGCCGCGGTGGCTTGTCTCGTCACGGGCTCTGGGGCGCTCAGGCTTCAGTGGTTGCGGCTCCCAGACTCCAGAGCACAGGCTCAGTAGTTGCGGTTCACAGTCTTAGCTGCTCTGTGGCACGTGGGATCTTCCCAGACCAGGGATCAAACCCACGTCTCCTGCGTTGGCGGGCGTATTCTTCACCACTGAGCCACCAGGGAGGCCCTTGTTGCTCTTCATTTTTTAATGAGATGTGTTGTTACCACTTCAGGGATCCTGACAAAAAGCATCCGTAGTCCTGTTGCCCTCTCGGACCTGGAAATTCAGAAGCCCACTAGTAGCTCTGAGCTCTCTGAAGTGTGATAAGAATTGAGACTGAAAGGGTTGTCTAATCAATACCTCCAAGATCCTTGAGGACAGAACAAGATGTAATTGAGTTTTTGCACACTTTCTAATACCAGGACAAGTGCTTGTGTCCCAAAGCACTGGCATCGGTGACGATGGCTGAGACCCTGGAGGGCCGTGGAGTGCCCCGTGCTGGCCCTGCCCCCGGCATCCAGGAGCCAGGCTCTCCCGGGGGTGGGGCGTGTGGCCTGGGGAGGGCACCGGAGCCTCTTCAGAACCCACCGTGGCCACGTCCAGAGGCGGCGCGTCCTGCAGCAGTGCCAGAGACACCCTCGCCAGACCGTTCCCCCAGGAGGCAGCGACTGTGCCCCACTGTCGCAGAGACACCTGAGCTCCTGTGGGTCTGTCTCCTAAGACTGGCTGGCCAGCCTCTTACTGGCTTTGTGGACTCCTGAGAACCTTCCAGGAAACCTCCCGCCTTCTTCCTTGCTTTACGTAAGTTAACCTGAGTTGGTTTCTTTCGTTTACAACCAAGAGCCCCCAAAAGATTGGGTGGTCAGTGTTGGCTGACATTTCCTGAGTGCCCCAAACAGAAGGAAGCTTGGGAGGTGGTCTGATCTCTCATTTTAGGATGACCCCCAGACGTACCGCTTGCTCGGAGTCGTAGACCACGGGCAGCAGAGCTGGAGCTGGGGTTCTGTCCATTTGTGGGGGTTCTGATCGGGGAGGGGAGTCTCCCTGGAGACCTGTGCTGTTCGCTGTGGCAGCCACTAGACACGTGTGGCCTTTGCGTGCTTACAACATGGTGCATTGGAACACCAGCGCCTCCTCCTGAGCCGCTGCTGGTGGGGGCACACTGCCCTTCTCTCCTGCGCCCCTGGTCAGAGCAGCTCGCGTGCCCAGGTCCGCAGATGTGGCGGGGGTGTGAACCTGCCTGCTGGGCAAACGCAGCCGCGGCAGGGAGGGGACGAGCGGGTGTGAGCACGTGATGCTCACGCGTGTTCCCTCTCCTCCCGCGTGAAGGAGTATCGCACGTTTATGGCGTCTAGCGCAGCCCCTCTTGACCTCGCGTCTCGTGAACCAAAGGGCAGGCTCGTTGCCTCCCCCCCCCACTGGTGGAGCAGGGGCAGGGTAATGGGAGCAAAGGCTCCCGTTTGGAAGGTGGGGGCCCACGGTGGCCGGGCCAGTCCTGGGGGCCTGCTGGGCAGCTGCTCAGAGCCCAGAAAGGGTAGAGGTCTTGCCCTCTGCCCTTTGCATGACTCTGGACAGCCCCCTGGAAGCTGCACTCCTCTCATCCTCCGCGGCTTCCTCCGAGGAAGGTGCTGGAAGAGATGTCCTCCCCAGTGGCAAACAGATTTCTTAACTTGTGTGCTACCCATAGAAAAGGTGGAAGCTGAGGGTCACCTTCGATCTCAAGGGATCAGTCCGTTTTAACTCAGGTTAAGAGCTTGCCTGGCGCTTCACGAAACCACTGTTTGCTTTTGAACCCGTGACTCCTGTGGGCTCCCTGTGCACACAGCATTCCAGTCGCTTTCAGCCCAGGTCCTCTCTCTCTCTACACACGCAGTGTTTCGAGCTTTTGGTGCTTCCAAGAGGTCAAATTCCGGGTCTCCTTCCCAGGGTCTTTTTGTGCAACTAAGGGAGTCCCCTGGAGGGTTGGGGGAGTGGGGTGTCCAACAAAGGAAGTGATAGTCCCGCGTTTGACTTAGTCTCTGGAGGAGGCTAGAGGAGGAGACAGCAGCCCACTCCAGGACTCTCGCCTGGAGAATCCCATGGATGGAGGAGCCTGGTGGGCTGCAGTTCATGGGGTCACTAAGAGTCAGACACGACTGAGCAACTTCCCTTTCACCTTCTTTCCGGAGGAGGCTGAGCCTTAATGGCCAGCCATGAGTTGGTAAGAAATAGTTCCATTTTCAGATCGTTCAGGTCCTGAAATGTGGGGGTTTTCTCGATTCCCTTTCAGTTGCACAGCAGTGGGTTGTGTCTTCTTTTGCGGTGGGGGCTTTCTTCCATCTGTGGGGGGTAAAGTCATCCTGTAACAGCAGTTCACATGGGTAGCATCCTGAGAACAAGTTTAGTAGGTACATTTTCCACCTTCTAAGTTATCACAGGTGGTGTTTGTTGCCAGATGTTTCAGGACTGCGTCCCTGGGGGTGCGACTTTTCCAACTTCCTCTAAGAGTTTTCTGGCGCCCCAGCACCTCGACCTGAAAGCACGCTGTAGATTTCAGCTTCCTGTCACGGCAGCCCTACTTGTGTGCCCAGTTTCTGCGCTAGTCAGCTTTTGCCGCAGTAACCAACAGCCCCCAGATCTCTGCAGCAGCCAGCAACCAACATTTGCTTTTCACATAAGAGTCCTGCTCGCCAGCGGCACTCTGCCGGCTTGGCCACGCTCCCCCGTCTCCTCGTGCCAAGACGGTGCCTGGATGAGCAGCCGCCATCTGCGCTGAGCTGTCCTCGTGGTGGAGGGGCAGGAGCCCAGGGCGGAGTGGAGACCCACACGACCCCGCACAGCCTCTGCTGGGGCCTGGCACGCTGTCACCTCCCACAGGTGACCAGGGAAGTCCAGAGCTAATGGGGCAGGAACGCACACTTCACCTTCTGGGAAGTCGTGATAAGGACAGGGAGGAGGTACATGGTATCGAACAACTACCTCCGTGACTCACAGGTTCAGACTCGCACAGAAACCCGGGAGTGAATCACCAAGAACAGCCTTGTAGCGTTTTCATAGCAGCAAAAGCACAGGCTCGGTGTGAACCTTGGGGCCTCCGACTGCGGGTTCCTCCAGCCGCGCACCCAGCTCCAGCTCCGGGCCGCAGAGAGAGCTCCCTGGGGAGTTGAAACATCACCTCTCACACTGCCGTGGGCCAGAGACTCTTCCCCTGCAGGTCTCAAGCTCCTCTTGGCTAGTAACAAAGGGAACGGCCGTCTTTGCTTTGGGTGGCGCCTTGTTGCTTTCGCGGAGGATGCTCTGGTTCTCTGCTCAACTGCTGGGTCTGGCCGGAGCAGGCTCTGTCAGGAGGGGTCTGGGCTGTGGGGGAAAGGGCTCAGGCTTCGGAACCAACTGACTCCACTTTGCTCCCATTCTGCCATCTGCCAGACGTGGACAGTGAAAGCCCCT
This sequence comes from Redunca redunca, assembly GCA_006410935.1. Taxonomy (NCBI): domain Eukaryota; kingdom Metazoa; phylum Chordata; class Mammalia; order Artiodactyla; family Bovidae; genus Redunca; species Redunca redunca. The sequence continues at coordinate 363,608 of SJYQ01001814.1, read as the reverse complement.
CAGTTGTGTCCAACTCTTTGTGACCCCCTGGACTATACAGCCCATGGGACTCTCCCGGCCAGAATACCGGAGTGGATGGCAGTTCCCTTCTCCAGGGGTCTTCCCAACCCAGGGATTGAACCCAGGTCTCCCGCACTGCAGGTGGGTACTTTACCAGCTGAGCCACAAGGGAAGCCCAAGGAACCTGGAATGGGTAGCCTAGCCCTTCTCCAGCGGATCTTCCAGACCCAGGAATCGAACTGGGGTCCTCTGCATTGCAGGCTTCCCTGGTGGCTCAGAGGTTGAAGTGTCTGCCTGGAATGCGGGAGACCCGGGTTCGATCCCTGGGTTGGGAAGATCCCCTGGAGAAGGAAACGGCAACACACTGTAGTACTCTTGCCTGGAGAATCCCATGGAGGGAGGAGCCTGGTGGGCTACAGTCCATGGGGTCGCAAAGAGTCGGACAGGACTGAGCGCCTTTGCTTGCTTGCTTGCTTGCATTGCAGGCAGATTCTTTACCTGCTGAGCTCTCAGGGGAGCCAGATGCGAAACAAGGGCCATTTTAAGTTTCTGGGTTGATTTCCTTGTCCACGTAACGAACACAGCAACTCAGCACTATCGCCAGGATGGTTTCGGGCAATTCCTACCAAGAGAAAGTTATCTGTTCCATTGAGTCAAAATCTGACGAACTCACCCGTGACCTTTGGCCGCAGTCCCGCCTCCGTCAGGGGCAGCAAGGCAGCCAGGAGCGTGCTCGCCGGCCACCCGCATCTGAGTCCAGCTCCGCCGCTGCTGGGAGTGTGGCCGGGAGGGTGCTTAAGGCTCTGTGCTCAGGGTCCCCGCTCCCAGCCACCCGGGAGAACAGTTGCTGCCGCCACTCTCGCTGTTCCTGCTTCAGAAGGCAGCTCCTGGGGCGCCTGAACCCAGGTTCCCTGCCTTTTGCAGCCTGCCGTACTTCTCCAGGCTAAACCACTCAGCCCCTCGAGCCCCCGCAGGCGTCCGGGTCTCTGCACTCCCCACCAGCCCCTCCCGGGAACCGGCTCCAGCAGCCCTGGTTAAGAGCGGAAGGAGCGGCAAGTGCGTCAGGGCCGGGCGTCCCCGATCACGGGGCGGATGGCCGCATCCAGGGACGCGCATGGTCCTCCGTGGCCTCCCTGCCAGCCCTGGCTGCTCGGCCACTTCAGGCCTCGCCCTGCCCTCTCCGGACACTGGTGAACTTAACACCGGCCCCACCCTGCCTCCGGGGCACCCACCGCGTGAAATTTTTTGTCTGACTTAGATTTTCCTGGTCCAGGACTGAGGAGCTCATGGTTCACCTTTGAGAAGCCTTCTGATTCTAGCATCATAACCGTTTGTTTCTTTCTTTGCTGTGAGGGTTCACTTCTTATTCTCCGGCCTTCTATCTTAGTGGTCTGGGTTAGTGATCTTACTGAGTGGATCTCTGAAAGTGTTCATTTAATCAACCGGGGAAAGAGAAAGTAACAATTTCCTGAATTTCTTGGTCTTTTCAAGTAGAGAATGGGAGAGGAAATAGATGAATTTTTGTGAAATGTATGAAGTGGTCACTTATTTCTTCACTTACATTTAAAGTCAGGTTTGATCCTTTAGCGTCTATACCGATACATCAAGTCAGCTTCGACTTTTTAAAACATTCCTGTCTTTAGATACGAAGTGCACTCTATTAGCATTTGGAATGAAGATAAAATACCCACAGTATCTGAATGAAACTCAGTTGTCTTAAAGGAAGCAGTCTACTCTAGGACACAGGGTTTACCCGAATGGGGGTCACAAAGGCAAATATTCTCTGGGGATCCCCTGGGTCTCACCACGGAAGAGGTGAGACCCTTACCCATGCCCTGCTTTTCCCCTCTCCCCGTGTTTCCTCTCTGCTCCTCTCTTAGCTTGACTGCCAGGGACACTCCTGCTGGTTTCTCAACAGCCAGGCATTGCGGCGGCCGGGACGTTTAAGATACAGGAATAAATTCACTAAAAGGCACAGGAACTTTCTTAAGCAATGTCTCCTGAGGTTCCCCTCTCAATATGACAAGGAGTGCTGTAAGTGCTTTAAGCTGGGAGCTTTTCGAGCTCTCCATCATTGGAGTTGGACCGGTTTGAGAAAATATGTACCATAAATAATCTTCAGAGCATTTTAATATACTGCCGATAGTATTAAAAGTCAAAGCTTTCATAAAACTTAATTTACTCCGCCTGTAACTTAAATCTGGAGCAGCTTTAAAATGTGCATGGCGCCTTCTAAATGGCAGCCCCCCTTCAGGCTCCTGGGGGGCGGGAGGCTGCGCTCCTGGGCCTGGCGGCGTGGGGACCCCATCTCCCTAAAGCTGAGTCCACTCCGTGGTGACACCCCCTTGCAGCCTGGGCAAGGCCGGCCTCCTGCCCGCCCCGCCCCCACCGCATCCCTCTGCTGACCCCAGTGGTCCTTGTTTCTGAACTTGCCTGAACTGGATTCCTACACCAGTGACCTTCTTCCTTTCTAACGTAAATAGCTGATGCTATGAATCTCTCTCTAAGCAGCGATTTAGGTGCATCCCAGATTTTTGATACGCTGGGTTTTCCTTTTCATTCATGACAAAATATTTTCTAATAGCCTTTGTGATTTCTCCCTTGACCTCTGGGTTATTTATAAGCGTGTTGTTAAGTTCCAGCTGTTTGGAGAGTTTCCAGATTACCTTTCCGTTATTGATTTCTGATTTAACTCTGTTCTGGTCGGAGAACATATTTTGCGTGATTTCAGTCCCTTTAAGTTTATTGAGACTTGGTTTATGGCCTACAGTATTTTGGCAAATGTTCTGTGTGCACTTAGAAATAATTTATGTTTCGCTGTTGTTGGGTGGAATGTCCTGTAAATCTCAATTAGGTCCAGCAGGTTGTTGAAGTCTTCTATATCTTTACTGTTGTCCTAACTTTTTAAAGAACTGACTCTTTGGAAAAGACCCTGATGCTGGGAAAGGTTGAAGGCAGGAGAAGAATGGTTGAATGACATCACTGACTCGATGGACAGTTTGAGCAAGCTCTGGGAATTGGTGATGGTCAGGGAAGCCTGGCGTGCTGCAGTCCATGGGGTTGCAAAGAGTCGGACACGACTGAGCAACTGAATTGAACTAAAGTTTTCAAAAGCAATTTATTTTATTTATTGGTCGTGATGGGTCTTCTTTGCTGCGTGGGCTCTTCTCCACTTGCGGCAAACAGGGGCTACTCTCCAGTTTGGGTATCAGGCTTCTCGTCAAAGTGGCTTCTCTTGCTATGGAGCGTGGGCTCTGGGGTGTCCGGCTCCAGCAGTCGCCGAGCGTGGGCTCAGGAGCTGCAGCTCCCAGGCTCCAGGGCACAGGCTCGGGAGCTGTTGCCGTGAGCTCAGTGGCTCCGTGGCATGTGGGGCCTTCCCGGATCACGGATCAAACCCGTGTCTCCTGCATCGGCTGGAGGCTTCTTTGCCACTGAGCACCAGGGAAGCCCTAACTTTTCTTTCAAAGGAGTTCTTAAAATGAGAAACAGAAGTCTTTTACATCTGCCCATATGTTTGCCCTCTTGGGGCGCTTCTTACCCCCTCGTGTGCATCCAGCCTTCTGCCTGGCGTCCTTTTCTTTCTCCCCAAGGCATTGCTTCCCCCTTCCTGATGGAACTGGCCTGTGGGTCCCAGGGTCTGTCCGGGCACGGCAGAGCACGAACTCTTTCTGGCCTCGCTGGGCCCCTGGGGGTGCACTGCCTGCCCTTCCCTGCGCCCCAGCCTGGCCTGGGCAGTGTCCTGCGCTGGACTGCAGGCGCACAGGTCAGTGCCCGCAGGGGCCTGCAGGGGCTCCCTTGCACACCTCCGGACCATGTGTCTGTGCTTTTGCCCCCTCTCTCGGGCTCCGGCCCACCAGCGTTAGCCTCCTTGGCCTCCTCGAAGTCTGAAGTCTCTCGTCAACTCAGGAAACCCAAAGGTGTGTGTCCGCGCCCCTCCCTGGGATGGACACTCTGGGCCCAGGGTGGCCAGGCCCTTTCTCCTCAGGGATCTGTGCCCTGTGCAGCCCATGGCCCAGCATCTGAAAGTCACTGTTTCACGCCTTTCATCTGTTTAAGGTGAGGAAATACATCCGATTCCTGTTTCTCTTTCACAGGTGAAGGCAAAGTCCTTTCCGTCTACTTTTTAAGTAAAAGAGCCTTGATTGGGACACGAAACCATCGCGGCCACGCCGAGCGTCCATTCAGAGTGTCGCGTGCATTTGCGTTGCTGGCGGCCGTCACCAGGAGCGCTTTCTCTTCCCTCTGGAGCCCTGTCCCTCAAACGCCAAGTCCCCGTTCCCCTCCGCAGCCCCGCTCCCACCCTTCTGCTGTCTGCGTCTGTGAATTTGGTAACGTCTGGATCCGCAGCTCAGTGGAGACGCGTAGCGCGTGCCCCGTGTCCGACCCGTCTCGCCGGGCAGAGAGTCCTGAAGGCCCCGCCGTGTCGTAGCGCGTGCAGCCTCTCCTCCCTGATGAAGGCCGGGTTTCCGTCACGCGGGTGCCACGCCGTGCGCGCCTGTCCGTCTCTCAGCAGACGGCTGGCTGCTTCTACCTTTTGGCTGCGGTGATGGACACTGGCCTTCTCCATGAACCTTTAATACGCGAGCTTGTCAAAATGCTTCACGAGCACGATGGCCGTCTCACCAGACTGTCCAGTTTGTCTTAGGTGTAGGAGAGCGTGTGTGTGTTTATCTGAAATTCTTACGAGAAGAAGAAGAGATAAACGCGTACAGTTCGTTAGCCAACTGTGGCCAAATTCCCGTCCCCCACCGTGCTCGCTTTCCGTCTTCTCTCCTCCCTCTCCCGCTGTCCCTCCTCCTCCTCTCTCCCTCAGTCTGGGCTCGCCCTCTCCCCTCCTGCTCTCTCAGCCCGCTCTTTCCCCTCCCCTCCTTCGGTGGACGCGTGGCCGCGGCTTCGTGAAGCCGCCGTGTGCAGAGAGAGAGCAGTCGGCACGCTGACATGCCGACAGGGAGCCCGAGCGACTGCAGCCTGCAGATGAAAGGCAGTACAGAGGCGGCGCTTCACTTGCTCAGTGAGGAAGGTTATTTTTGGCTGGCGACGATCCAGGAAGGCTCCGCTGGAGTACTGACGGGTGACTTGAGTCCCGGGCTTGGGCGCAGTCAGGCTCCCCAGTGGTGGCAGAGACGTGCTAAGTAGGAGAAGAGATGTGAGCAAAAGCAGAAACCTCCTGTCATCGTGTCATTCGGGTCTCTTTTCCCAAGAATTCTTTTCAGCTAACTTTTTAAACTTCAAAGCAGTATCTGGAGAACCAAATGTGTGTGACAATTAAAATTGGGCAATGAAAATTACGTTTCTTTTTCATGCCCTTTGCCCATTTTCTGAGTGGTTTTAGACGTTGTGTATTGCAAATATTTGTTCCATTTTATCATTTGTCTTTTGCTTTTTACATCCTATTGTTCTTAAGAAAATAATTGCTCCCGAAACAAAAAAGAAGCCTCACAGTAATTCTGACTAATGATAAGTCATCTGAATTAGTAAAAAGTTAGAATGACTAATTTAAAGTTTTAATGTTATTATGTTGAAGGCATTTTGTCACCTTTGATTGTCAAACTATGTCTTAGCAATTAGAGCTCTTTGGGAACATGTTTTAATAAATGAATGGTGATTTTATCATAGGGAACATTTTTCCTTTGTAAGTGCAAAGAGGTTATTATACTCAACATCTTGTTTATATTGTTGATTTGCTGAGAAAAGGTTTCATCTTTAAACAATGTAGAGTTTTTAACCCAATCCCTAAATAAAGTATCATAAATTCTGAATTAAAGGTTTTCTAGTAATACAGAAAGGTGAAACAACCCATTTGTACCCCATTTTACTATTGTAACAGTGTAATTCTAAGTTTCTTTATTTCAGCTTTAATCAAGAGAAATTCATTCCCGTACATTTCACTGCAACCCTCCCACATTTACTGTCGGTGTCAAGGGGGACAGTGTGCAAAAATTGTCTTGGAAAACAGAGACATTTACCTCCTTGGTCTGGGGCTGAGAGACCCCCAAACCCAAACCAAAAACCTCAGTGTTTTGTAAGACGTCGCCCTCAGTGCCCCACAGCAATCTTCTGCCTCAGGGCTTCCACAGGGCGTCCCCGGCATACGGTCCATGCCCTCCTCTGCGGAGCACGGCCCTCTCGCGTCTCCTCATCGCCTACAGATTACGTCTGTGTAAGAAAGACCTGTGAGCGTACCCTGTGTCTGCCTCGTACTGTGTGACTTACAGGCAATGCTCTTCTCTAAGCCTCAGCTTCCTGTCTGTAAAATGGGCATGACCGAGGTTCTCAAAGAACACTGGTGGGAGACTGGATGGGAAAGCAGGTGAAGCCCTTGGCTCGTCTGGTCCAGGCATGGTGCCACTGCGTCCACACGCCTGGCTGCCTCCCACTCCACGCCAGGCCTTTCATCACGTTCAGCCGCTCACCGTGGTCCTAACGCCCGGCTCTGTTGGCCCCAGACATACCCGTCCCCCTCCCGCCGCACCGTGAACAGCCTTGTCCACTTGACAGCGGCCTTCAAGTGGCAGCCAGGATGACCCTCGTCCAGAGGATGCTTCCTGACCCAAGGGCCCCTGCTCCCAGGCCTTGAGCTCGTCTCAGCCACGGGAGGTGTCGTAGCAAAGCCCAGTTCTTCTCTGGAGTTTGGCTCTGCTGCTCACACTGGGCCTCACCTTATAAATTGTTAGCTATGCGAGTAGCCTCTTTTATTAAAGAAATTAAATATCACCCTCCCGGCCTTCTCCGCCTCTCTTTGCTATGCCTGCAGAGTTGCTCAGCCTTGTCCCACTCTTTGAGATCCCACGGACTGTAGCCCACCAGGCTGCTCTGTCCATGGAAGGCTCCAGGCAAGAATACTGGGGTGGTTGCCATTCTCTTCTCCGGCAGAACCTTCCTGACCCAGGGATCGACTCCGTGTCTCCTGTACTGGCAGGCGGGCAGATTCTTTACCGCTGAGCCACCAGGGAAGCCCTTCTCTTTGGTGAGGGAACCATTAACTGGAATTTGGTGTTATTTCTTCTATGTTTTCCTATTTTCTTACACATTCCCTTCCCCCAAACCCTGTAGAATATAGTTTGTGTGTTTTTAAATTCACATGAACTTTCCCATTTTACACTGGTTATTCCTCAGATATTTACCAGGCGTAACCGACCTGACGGAGATGAGGCGCGCGTCTGCGTGGCCCTGTCCGTGGACCCTGTCTCGTCATCCCCAGGTTCGCTGTGATAACGGCCCACAGCTCCTTTCGGAGTTAGTGCTCATCTCAATTTACTCATCGTCGCTTCTCCCACCCCTGCCTCCTCCTGAGTTTAGTGCCCTTCACAATCTCCACTTCAGAAGCCGTCTTCTACTGGAAGTCTGAGAGGTCTCGATTTCGCCTCGCTCTTTCGTTCTCCAGCTGTCATTTGGAACATTTTAGCCGACAGCTCGTGTGCCTTCCACCCTTTCCTGGATGCAGAGGTTGTT
>SJYQ01001814.1:316600-355812 GCA_006410935.1 Redunca redunca | reverse complement strand
CGTCAGAGGCCACTTGATGTCTGCTCGTCTCATTATTGATGAGTTTCGAGAAAGGGATTATTTGGTTAAATTGAGGCTACCAGATTTTTCCACATGTGAAAATGCATTTTTCCCTTGTAATTAGTTAAAAACCTTTGTGGCAATACTTTGGAACTGTATGACTATTCTGTCTCCCAATGGTTTTAACGTTTATTGATGACTCTGGCTTCAATGCTGGTGATTGTTTTTAAACTTCGAGCATTCTGTGCTTTTTAACTTAGCATTCTTCTGTAAAGAACTGTTTTTCCTTCTTCATACCTCTACCTTGTAAGTGAAATTTAGAATGGAGTTGTGTGCTCTTTGTATTAACTCAGCACGTTATTCTGTAATCCTTCAGTTATTCATTCTGGTGCTGAAAAGTAGTCCGCGTTTGGCTGGCAGGGGTCCACTCAGTGTCTCCTATATTGCTTTAACACATTTTCATCTGATTTTGAGAATTTCTCATTTCAGTCACAACAAGGCGCTCGCCTTGTGTTCTCCCTGCTCACAGCCCTGGCGTCAGCTGCTGTTTCAAGAGCCATGATTCCTTTGAAGGGGTGTGGTGTTTAGAAACCAAGATCTGGGAAGTAGGTGTGCTCCTTATTACTGAGATACTATTGTCTCAAAGCTCTTTCAATGGACAGATCAAGAAGCCATATAAGATATACATAGTAAGATAATATAAGATATGCAATAATATGGTATGAGACATGTAAGATATATGTATATCTGCTGGCTCTGTCCACTGAAAAAATAAATTTATTTATACTTGTATATATTTTGTATATATATAATTTATACCTAAAATCATACATGTCTACTGGCACTTCTAAACTTCAGCTTAGTGTTGATATCACAGGGTTCTTTCTCCCTTTCCCCACTACAGATAATGTGTCTTCCTTATCTCATAGTGAGAACACTGATTTCTGACAAAATTAATATATTTATTCATTTTCTCGGTCCTATAATTCACCATATAGGATTCACGCTATAAAGTGTTGAAATTGCCAAACCAATACCTACTTTAAAGTCATTAGTAGAATTCAGGATTCCTTTTGTGCATTAAAGATACCGCACCGAGAGCCCCTGTCAGTTACTGAGTTCTAACCTTTTCTGGATTCGTCTCTTTCTTCACCCATCTGTCTGTCAGCGGACACAGCTGCTCTCACATCCCGCGTTTCTGCCTGTTTGCGGAACCTGCCCGTCGGTTTCCAGGGGCTGGGCCAGTGTGCCCTCCCTCCAGCGTGCGTGCAGCTCCCTGTTCTCCACGTCTTCGACAGCAACCGTTGTGTCGTCTTTTCAACAGTAGCCATCTGACAGGTGTGAGGTGACACCTCTTTTCTTTATTTGCGTTTTTACTTGCATTTCCCTGATGATGAGTGATGCTGAGTCTCCTTTCATGTGTCTCTTCCCCGTCTATACGTCTGCTTTTGGGAAACTGTCTATTCAGGTCCTCTGCTCATTTATGAATTGGGCTATTTGTTATCTTGAAGTGGCATTATATGGGATCTTTGCATATTTCAAAACTTAACCCCTTATCAGATACATAGTTTGCAAATACATAGTTTGCAAATCGGTTCCGGCCGGTAGGCGGCCTCTCACTTGATTGATAGTTTTCTTCGCTGTACAAAAGCTTTTGAGTTTGATGTAGTCCCATGCGTTTATTTTTGCTTTTGATTCACTTGCCTGGGGAGAAACATGCAAAAAAATATTGCTTAGACCAGTGTCAAAGAGCTTCCTGCCTATGTTTTCTTCTAGAAGTTTCGTGGTTTCTGGGATTAGGTAGTGTGGTGGCTGCAGAGCCTTGTGATAATAGAAACCACTCAAATGTGTACTTTCAAATGGTGACTTTTATGGTATGTGAATTATATCAATAAAAATAGAAGCATATGTATATATGCGCACCTTGTTTTCAATTAATATTCTGGAAGTCAATTCATAAAATCCTTCACCATTCCTTTTTTACAACAGCTGCACACTCATTGTACCAGAGTTTATTCTACAATCTCCTATGTATTGATATCTAAATTTTCAGTGTTTATCGGTTATAAGTAATGCCACAGTGAATACCCATGTCTATGTCTGTGAGTCATTGGAGGTGATTTTCCTTTCTGTCTTGAATGAAGCCTGGAGATGGGTGCAGTTCCAGGCTGATGGTTCACTTTCCCTCCGCTCTCTGATGCTGCTCCGTTTCCTTGCGGGCACTCCATCTCTGCTGCCGGCTCAGTTATCCTCCATGGACGCTCGCTCTCTCTGGCTCCTGCTCCGTTTTCCTGCAGCCCCTCCATCTCTGCTGCCGGTCCAGTTACCCTCCGTGGATGCCCACTCTCTCTGGCTCCTGCTCCATTTTCCTGCAGCCCCTCTCTCTCTGCTGCGGGTCCAGTTACCCTCCGGGGACGCGCTCTCGCTGGCGCTTGTAAGGCTCCTCCTGCCATCTTTCTGTCTGCAGTCTCACCAAATAGCTCGCTTCCTCCTGCTTGAGATTCTCGATGTTTCTCAAGCCTAAGGAATCGCGTCTTTTATCGATTACAAAATTCTTAAGAGCTCTCCTGGATATTGTTTTCTTTTTCTTACTGCAGGCTCTCTTTCTAGAACTCCGATTGAGACGTATTTCGGGCCTTCTTCTTTTACCTTACTTTCTCTTAGCCTCATTTTCATAGTTCCCATGTCTTCTGTCTTTGCCGTAGCCTGGGAAATCTTCTTGATCTCTCTTCCATTTAAATATTTTCACTTTAGCTTTGTCTTATTGATATGTATCCTTACCTCTGAATTTTTAATTTCAATGACATTTTTCATTTGTAGAAGTTTTATTCAGCACTTTTTAAAATCTGCCTTTTCTTTTCACAGTGTTTTATTATTTTTGTTAGAATTTCTCTTTTTTTCCCTTGCTTAATCATTTCAAATGTTCCTATTTTATAGTCTCTCTCAAATTACTCTCTTGCCTCAAGTTCAGGAGTGTAAAGCTTATTTTTGAATACACTGACCCTTCTGATGGTGGCTGTATCTTGTGTAAAGAGAAAGCGCGTCTTTGTTAGTTTTAATTCTCCTGGTCATGAATCGTGGAAGTATTAACATGCAGTCGTTAAATTAAACTGGTAACAGTTTAATTTAATTTTTCAGATTAAGGAGTCCTACAAAACACAAGTAGTATTTCTTTGTCTTTTTGAACTTCCCTATTTTCTGGCATATACTAGTTATTTTGTTTTTCTCTTTCAGACTTAGCTCTGACTTCTAAATTTCTTTCTTATGTTTCGTCTAAAACTTTATGTGCTTATAAGCAGAAATGAGGACCATGATAGCTCATTCTGCTACATAGCAAAAATCAGAAATCTTTGAATAGATTTATTTTTAGCGTTTGTTTTCTTTCCACATTGGCGCATAGTTGATTAACGGTGTTGTGTTACGTTCAGGTGTGCAGCAAAGTGATTAAGTTATACACATACATGTATCGTTTTTCAAATTCTTTCAGATTGTTACAGAATATGGGTAGAGTTCTCTGTGGCATGCAGCAGGTCCTTGTTGGTTATCTATTTTATTTACTTATTTTGCTTTTTATTAGAATAGAGTTGATTTACAGTGTTACATTAGTTTCAGGGATACAGCAGAGTGAGCCAGCTCTCTGTCATAACTGTAGCAGTATGTACGTGTCCGTCTCAGCTCTCAGTCCATCCCTCCCCCCGTCCCGGCCCTTCCCACCCCGTAACCCTAAGTTCATTCTCTCTGTGAGTCTGTTTCTGTTTTGCAAATAAGTTCATCTGTGTTCTTTTTTTTTAGATCTTAGAACTAGATCTTTGTAAAAATCTTTAAATAGATTTTTTATTGTAGTAAAATACACTTAACGTTGTGAAAGTGGCTCAGTCACGTCCGACCGCTGTGCTACCCAGTCCCCCAGGCCAGAGCACTGGTGGGCGGCCCATCCCTCTTCCAGCGGATCTTCCTGACCCGGGGTCTCCTGCATCACAGGCAGCTTCTCTATCAGCTGAGCTCCTGGGAAAGCCCATATACAACATAACCCTCGCTACGGTAACCATTTGTAAGTGCACAATTCAGCAGCATTAATTGTGTTCACAATATTGGCCAATCATCGCCAATATCTATCCCCAAATATTCCCACCGCCCCAGACAAAAGCTCTCTCCCAGCTGCACTGACTCCCCACTCACTCCTCGCCCCCCCGCCGTGCGCGCTCATCTCCTGTCTGTCTCAATGAATGTGCATAATTTAGATATTTTGTCAAAGTGGGATCATACATTTGTCGTTTTGTAGCTGCCTTACTTTACTTAGCATAGCGTTTTCAAGGCTCACCCCCATTGTAGTGTATATATCAGCGCTTCATTTCCTCTCTCTGGCTGCTTACTGTTCTGTTGAATGGATGCCCCACAGTCTGTTCATTCGCTCACCTGTCAACATGCGTCTGGGTTGTTTGCGCCTTCCAGCCACTGTGAATAGTGCTACGGTGAACATTCACCTACAAAGGTCTGTTTTAGTCCCTGCTTTCAATCCTTTAGGGTAATACACCTAGGAGTGGGGTTTTGGTAATTTTATGGTTTTAAATAGATTCTTAGCAAAATGAAATTAATCACGAAAGATGCAGCACTCAAACAACAGATGGTGAGGGTCTTCTATCAGGTTGCTTCTGTTTGGGTATCATTTACAATATTCAAGGGCAAGGTCAATAGAGTTTAGCCCTGGAATTGCCCGGTTATTGATACATATTGCTCAGCTGTGTACACCATCTGTATCCAGTGTGACTTTCTTTGGATCTAAGAATTGATGCTTTTGAACTGTGGTGTTGGAGAAGACTCTTGAGAGTCCCTTGGACTGCAAGGAGATCCAACCACTCCATTCTGAAGGAGATCAGCCCTGGGATTTCTTTGGAAGGAATGATGCTAAAGCTGAAACTCTAGCACTTTGGCCACCTCATGCGAAGAGTTGACTCATTGGAAAAGACTCTGATGCTGGGAGGGATTGGGGGCAGGAGGAGAAGGGGACGACCGAGGATGAGATGGCTGGATGGCACCACTTACTAGATGGACGTGAGTCTGAGTGAACTCCGGGAGTTGGTGATGGACAGGGAGGCCTGGCGTGCTGCGATTCATGGGGTCACAAAGAGTCGGACATGACTGAGCGACTGAACTGAACTGAACTGAAGATAACTTGATTGAGTGAGTGCTTATCCAGTGCTCATCTTTCATTCTTATCTCGGGAGGGCTGGTCTGTGTGTTTGGGGCTTGGGGAGATGCAGATCAGGGCTAGACCCCTTTCTGCTCCGGTGTCAGCCCCGGCCTCTCTCAGCACTTCTCTTACTGCGGCTCAGCTTTCCTTTACTTAAACACATACTGAGTGTCTAAATCCCTGCCAGGGGCAGGGGCCACCTGCCCAGGGCACCGGCAGGCCCCTCACGCATGGCCGGCCAGACGCCCACCTGCGGTGCAGTCAGGTGTGAGCAGGAAGCATGGGGCACCGGGGAACAGCACGGGACTCATGGCAACGACCCCAGAGCGTGTGGTGGACGCTTCCGGTGTTCCGACCCTCAGTACACCTGTTGCTGCTGCCCGTTAGCAATTCCTTCCTCTGTTAAGTACACCCTTAAGCTTATAGTGATAGTTGTCTTTTTCCCAAATCAGCTTCGTCTACTTTCGGTGTGCATACGTAATGAGTGTATTGCCCTGTGTCTTCCCTGGCCTCCAGAGCAGGCGTAAGCAAAAAGCAGCATTTGGGGGGGCAGGGGCGGGGCGTGGGCCCAGGAGGGAAATAAATTATTTTTGGATGCCTTGCACTAAAGAAGGAATAAGCCACATTCCAAAGACATGGGTAGAAGTCCCTTGTACCTGAAGGTGTCTTTCCGTGGCACAGGTCCTCTTGGGGCTCTCAGACGGGCCGACGGGACAAGAGTGAGGCCAGAGGCAGGCGGTCGTCCTCTGCTCAGGAGGCGGGGTGGAAGGAGACTAGGAAGGCGGCCCCGGGACGGCACCTCTTAGCCCGTGAGCCTCTTGGTTCCCCTGACAGTTATGTATTCCTGGAACTGGCTTTAAACATGAACAGGGAACTTCTCGGCACAGGTAACGGAAGGGTGCAGGGGCAGGCTGTCTTCAGACACGACTGGACCCGCACGCTTGAGCCCCTTGAACTGGGCTTCTTCCCATGTCTGGCCCTGCTGTCCTCCAGTTTGGCTCCATTCTCACGCTCTCAGATGTGGTCCAGACTGCCGCTGGGCACTGCAGCCTTAAAGCCGGCTCGGCCGCGGGCTGGCGCTCCATCAGCTCTGTGGTGATGCTGCCGGCCGGCGTTGGGAGTGGCCGGTGGGCGGGCGCAGGCACTGGCCCTGCGGTGGCCTCTCCTTAGGCTGGCCGGGCCCCCAGCAGCCCTGACTCACCTTTAACTCCCCAGTGTGTCCCTAGCCCTCCCAGAGCTGCCAGGCTGGGGAAGTGCCCTGAGGGCAGGGACCATCCGGGCGGCCCCGCAGTGCCTGGCGCAGGGTCTGCCAAGCATCAGGTGCGTGTAGACGGATTCGCGCGGTATGCACTCTGAGTATTGGGTTTCAGTTATTTTTCTAGATATAAATATTTTAAAATTTACCACAGAGAAACTCAACGATTAAAGGATCCTCTCTTCATTCACACAACCTACGGCTTTATCTTTTGTACGCCTCACTTGCTTAAAGTCAGGTACTTCTTAATACATAAATCAGCCCCTTTTGGATAGAAGTTAAATGCGACTGGATTGAAACACAGCCTTGAAAACATAAATGAGCAGTAGAGGTCATTAGGCATCGACACCCCTGGAGAAATACCTCCCTTATAGGAGAAGTTGGGAGCTGAGGATCAGGTCCATTTAAAATGTATAAAAATAGTAAAAGCGCTCAGGGATTGCAAGGCCATCGGAAGGGGCTGCTGGAGTTGAGTGATGCCAGCATGCAAGCCCCGAATTTCTGTGCAGGGAGAAAGTGACTCGGTGCGTGCCCCCCCCCGCCTCGCTACATCAGCAGACAGGCGCATTGTTTTCTGGCGGAATGTGCAGCGCCCAGAGCCTCTGTTCTCTGCAGCTCGCAAGCCTCAGCAGAGAGAGAATCGGAACATTTCAAAGAGATGAGACAAAACCCGATTGTTCTGTCGTGCTGTCGCAGCGCCACACCGCAGAACTCTGTTCAGAGCTGTCTCCTGTGAGGCACGTGTATTAAGCCGTGTTCTGTCTGTAAAGGCTCTCGGTATTGGAGAATTTGCAAGTGTAGAGAAAACAGCTGCACGTTGCCAAGTGTGGCCTCAAGAGGTGGGACCCTCCTGGCCAGGGACTCCGTTTCCTTGGCTTTCTGGACGGTGCCTGAACTTCTCCAAGGTCACTCTGAAGCATCGACCGACTGTACCATCATGTCCATGCATGCTGCCATCCCAGCTGGGGGGGTGGGGGTGGTGGGAGGCGGGTTCTGCGCAAACACGCAATCCAGGCATGTTCCGTGCAGGGTGTGGGGGGAGACGTCTCTATTCCTTCATTGTCCTGCAGTCTTAGCTTGGAAGTGGCCTCAGTGTTCATTTCTGGCGTGCAGGTCTCCTGAAAGGCCAGTTCTTTGGCCCTTCCGCCCAAACAGCTGATGGCTCTTCCTCTTACAACCATCAGGATCACTTATCCAGAAAAAATGATTATTCAGATCGTTAAATCCCCAATTAGTCAGGATAATCGGCGCTCTATTGTGTTCCATAAATATGACACTGCTGCGGGGCACAGAGGGCCCTCCAGCGCCAGTGACCCCTTTCTGCTCAAGTTCATGTACGCGGCTCCCGTGGCCCCAGCTCTCTGCAGGCTGGTTTGCAGGGCCTTATCAGGGAGGCATCCTTGATCTGTGCCAGCTCCCAATTTTGTGGGAACTGGAGTGGCCCAGCCAGGGAATTTGTGGGGAAGTCTTTTCTAACTGGGACAAAAGTTGAAATGACAGGTATATAAAAAATGGATCAAGTTGAATGTACATACATGCCTCCTGCAGCCACTGTGCTCGGAGCTTGTCTCCTCCGCCCAGGAAGAGCTAGACTTCAGTCCGCTGTTTGTCTGGACGCCGAAGCCTATACGTATGGTTCCCGACCTCCTATGGTTCAACTTAGTTTCTTGACTTCAGAGTGATACTCAAAAGTGATACACAGTTAATAGAAACCATACTCGAATTTTGAATTTTGATCTTCTCCCAGGCTGGCCAGCGACGTGCAGTAGGATGTCCTCTCATGATGCTGGGCGGCGGCGGCGAGCTGCACGGTCAGCCCTGTGATCGTGAGAGCAAACAGTGGACACAATTGATGCCACTCTGACCCCTGCAGCCCTTATATTTTTCGCTGTCAATACAGTATTCAATAAATTATATGAGATATGCTACTCTTTATTATAATACAGGCTTCACGTTAGGTGGTTCTGCCCAACTGTAGGCCAATGTGTGTTCTGAATATGTTTGTGGGACATTTGGTTGAGCTCTGATGCTCAGTAATTTAGGCGGGTGTATGTGTGTGTGTGCGCTCAGTAATATCAGACTCTTTGAGACCCCTTGCGCTATCGCCCACCAGGATTCTGTCATGGATTTTTCCAGGCAAGAATACTGGAGTGGGTTGCCATGTCCTACTCTAGGGGAGCTCACTGAGCCCACGTCTCTTGCATCTCCTGCATTGGCAGGCGGATTCTTTATCACTGAGCCACCTGGGAATCCCCTAGGTTAGATGTAGTAAATACGTTTTCAACTTAAGATATTTTAGACTTACAGTGGGTTTATCAGGGAGCAACCCTGTCATAAACTCAGGAAAATATGTGCTCTTAATGAGGGGAAGTGGCAGCAATGGAAACTCGATGACCTACTTTAGTCTTGTAGCTGGGGAGCAGCCTGGGCCAGCAAGTTCTGTACTGGACCACTGTTTAGCCTGTAGCTCTGTGTCAGGTGTTGGGGGAGGGAGGTCACACAGGATGTGCAAATGATGACGAATTAGGAGCAGGCCCTTCCCTGGAGGAGGTAAGGGGACCGTCCATTCCCCTCAGTGTGTGTGGCGTGAGTCATCCGTCAGAGGCTGCAGGTGAGTGACCTGAGAGAGTCAGACGTGGAGTTCCCCGGCTGTGGAAGTGTTTTAGATGTGCCTGAAGGGTAGGTGGAAGCAGAGATCTGGGGACCAGGAAGCCTTCCAGGAAAGGGACCAATGTGACAAGAGATTGTGGGTGGAGGTGTGAGCAAGGGATTGTGGGTGGAGGTGTGAGCAAGGGATTGTGGGTGGGGGTGTGAGCAAGGGATTGTGGGTGGGGGTGTGAGCAAGGGATTGTGGGTGGGGGTGTGAGCAAGGGATTGTGGGTGGGGATTGCCCCTCCACTTGGTACAAAAGAAGACAAGCGAGGCTGCAGGAACATGGATGTGGCTGCAGTTTGTTGTGTGACCTCAGAGAAGGGTTTAAAGATAGGAGCTCTGGGGTGACAGCTGTGTTTTAGGAAGACGAATCTAGCACGTGGAGGAGGAGCGGGGCATGGCATTTCTTAGGCCACAGGAAGAGAGCCGCCTTTATTCCTTCCAGACTTTGCTTTCGTATGCTCATGTGCGTGTTGTGGATTCTGAGAGAGGAGGAGCTCCTATGTTTCTCTGACCACAGAACCTCTTTTTCTCGGTGACTGGTACATGGTGGGCCCTCAGCACCTTGCATGAAGCAATAAGCAAGTACAACACTGTATTCCACGGAACAGGGCTTAAGAAGCCCTGCATCCTGGAGAAGGGCTTCAGCAAATGGAAGGACCAGTGAGAGAGCTTGGCAGTTACACAGGGAATGAAGACGGAGGGACCACTCGAGAGTCAAGGAGCTGAAGAGAGCAGAGCCAGCGGACCCCCGACAGCCCCCAGCCCCTCCCCTCCCAGCAGGCCGGGTGGGGGCCTGCCTCTGGGCCCTTGGGCCCCAGGGCTCTCCACGGCCTCCTCCAGCTGAGCTGAGCACAGGCAGCCAGACATCCCATGGAAGGAAGCGGAGGGGACGCCACAGACTTGGCTTCCCGCTTTTTAACCAGACAGTGTGGTACCTTTCTGCAACACCGTGTGTACTCAGGGATGGGAGCTATTCCTGTGTCAAGGCCTGGAGAACCCACACGGAGACCCTGAGGTGGGGCTGGGCTGGGGGAGCCAGAAAAGGAGGTGCTCTTATCTTTTCTCCTCCTCACTCTCCCCCCTGCTCCCCGTTCAGATGATGCTGAGACCAAGGGGGAGTTCACAACAGGGGGACTCTAGAGATGGGGGGGTGCAGCCTGCAGGAGGCCTGGAGTAGAGACCCTCCGGGCCTCACGGGGAGCTCCTTGGCCCTGTTCAGGCCTCGGGCCTGGGCTCTGTCTCTCTCCCATCCACTGCCTTCCTCTCCCACCTTAGCTCCACTCCGCCTTCATTTCCTCCAGACCACAGCACGGTCCTTTCCCCTATAAGCTCTCTTCCTCCAAAGCCTCCCCGAGCTGGCTCACTGGTAGCTCACCCTCTTTCTTCCCTGTGGGAGCCTTTGTGTGTGTGCTACCTAAGGAGCAAATGTCCCAGCCGGACGCCCTCTGCAGCCAGCCTCAAGTAGCAGGTGGGAACCCCTGGCGGCTGAGCGGTGAGGAATCCGCCCGCCAATGCAGGAGACAGTTCAGGGGATGCCAGTTCAGTCCCAGCATCGGGAAGATCCCCTGGGTGAGAAAATGGCCACCCACGCTATTCTTGCCTGGAAAATCCCATGGACAGAGAAGCCTGGAAGGCTGCAGTCCGTGGGGCCCCAGAAGAGCCAGACACGACTCGCTGACTAAAGAGCAGCAGCGCATCCTGTAGCCAGGATAGACAAAAGCTCCGGTGCCCCCGGGCGAGGGCTCTGGGTGCCAGGAGCTCAGAGGGGGGCCCTCCCTGCGCTGAGTGGCACCACGGAGGTTCTCCACTGAGCCAGCCCTGAGGAGGGGCGGACACGGTAATAAGGAGGTGGGGGTCAGGAAACCACAGCACTCGTGTGAAGAGACCCAAACTCGTGCATCAGGCTTAGCGGACCTGCACACGGCTGACGGGCGAATTAAAGCCACAAGTCACACCGTTTATTTCCAGGGCCCTGAAGCGGGGAAACTAAGACATCTTGACATCATTTTGATTTCTAACCCTTATCTCAGAGTTATGTTCCTCTTCTACACACACCTGCACATACGTGTGTGCACACACATACGTGTGTGTATGAGCACACCACACGCACGCACACTCGCCTTCCTGCCCTCGGGGCATATGGTCTCCACTGGGAGATGAGAAGATGTGGGGCTCACGGATCCTGAGCAAAGTCTCTGCGCAACAGAAACAGCTTCTTTTTAAGTTCTAGTCTCTGTTTTTAGCCTTTTACTTCTAGTTTGTTCGTTTCCTGGGCCTCCTACAGAAGCCATGCTTTTGCAGGGGCTCCCTTCTAGGCAGAGGTAAGACGACAGCGTCTCCCTTGACTGGGTCATGAGCTGCCTTCCCAGCCCGAAGCCAGGACATGATCAGATACCCCAGAAGCAGGGAGCCCTTTGTCTTCCATCCCCACACCACGCTGTCTTGGAGCCCTAGGAAAGCCGCTGTGGTTATTCAGATGTGTCTGTAGGAGGTGACATTGGATGGTCGCTTCCACTGAGAGCCTTCCTTTTTCAGCTGGCCCGATTTGTCCTCTAATCATTTTCCACATACATGGCTTCTCACACCCTTTTTCTCGTGAACACATCCGTACCACTAAGAGTGTTACATTCTACTTCTTTTCAGATTGATCTGTTGGCATGGAATTACTCTTCTATCTATTAATATTACAATATCCAATGCAATCATCATTAGCCCATTAACTCATAACTATTACTATCATAGCTAATACAATGACTATTAACTAAATATGAATAATTCATGCTACTACTAATATAATTACTGTTACTAACTATATTCCATCTCACATGACCCATCTTTGCTGCCTCATCTCCCCTTCCTCTCACCCTGTCCCTGCCTCATCTGACAAACCAAACAAGCTGGGCTTCTCAGCAGATCCTGAGTCAAACTTCCTTCTCCGGGACACAGTACACGTGTCAGCAACCAGTGAATGGCTGATTCGTCTGCAGAGGTGGCACCTAGGGTGAACGGCTGGCTGTGTGGCCCCTGGGCGTGCACCAGCGCCGCTCTTGTCTTAACGTCAGATTTTGTCTTTGCCAAGGCCGTGGGCTCACCTGAAGCTGCAGGTGAAGAACCAGAGATGGGTCAACATGCCCGGCCCTCTGGACCCTTCCGGTGAGAACAGAATGGAGCAGCTGGGGGAGGGGCAGGGGGCAGAGGGACGAGGGGGCCCCCTCACCCTCCCCGATGAAATGAGAGGCTTAATGGAAAGCCTTGATCACGTCGAGGCTTTGACCAAACATTGCCACGTGTTTATGCTCCACGGAGTCTGTCTGTAGGGGCGGCATTGGCCTTCGGAGCTCTTAAAGATTCCGCTGACTCATCAGCTGAACTTGTACTGCTGTCAGGCTCCGTGGGGTAGCCGGAGACTGCGGCCGTGAAGGGGCCTGCAGTCTAGCTGAGGACCTCACAGCATAATCACTGGGACCTGCTGCGCATCAAAGACTGCTTGAGACCCGGACTGCGCACACCGCTCACATCCCGGACACAGGCTGGGCCTCAGAGAGGCCGCAGCCCACCCAGGGAGAGACAAGGAACAGGAGAGACAGCATCAGCGCTGCCGACCACTGGAGTAAGCCCCGGGGGCTCTGCGGCCGCCAAAGGGGCTGCCTAATTAGCCCGAGGGGTGCCCGTTCTGAGAAAGCTTCACCAGGAGGCGGTTCGCTGACCGTCTCAGGCTGGAGAGGAGGCAGTGGGGAGCACCAGGTGAAAGGGCGGGGCGGGGGTGGGGTCCGCCCGCAGAGGCAGGGAGAACTTCCCTGGGAAGCGGTGGCCTCACCGCGGCTGGTGGCATTGTGTTCAGGGAGGTGATGGAGAACAGGTCTGGGGCTCAATAGGGGAAGATGGTGCCGTGCGTACTGAGACCTGTGGGCGTCACACCGTGGGTCGTGCTAATTCATTACAGACTTTAGACCTGTGAGTGTTTTAAGATCTTGCTGGCTGCAGCTCACAAAGAAATGAAAGAAGGCTTTTAGCAGTGCGTCGGATGAGGTGTCAGAAGCACTTGAACTACAAGTGGCGAGGCGGGGATGGGAGGGATCGTGCCCATGAGTTTGGGGGAGAATGTAGAGTTAGCAGGGGTTACAATGCACTAATTCACGGAGCTAAAGCGAGGGGAAGGTCCTGTGGGAATTTCTAGCTTGAAACGTCTTCGTTATTATTAACATGTTACAGTGACCTGTGGTCAGTGATTTTTGACATGACTACTGTGTTTGGGGCACCAGGAATCACACCCGCCTAAGACAACAAGCCTAACTGATAGGCTCTGTGTGTTCTGACTGCTCCACCGACCGGCTGTTTTGCCATCTCTCTCTTTCTCTCTTGGCCCCCCTGTTTCCTGAGACGTAACAGTATTGAAATTAGGCCAGTTAACAGCACTGCAATGACCCCTAAGTGTTCAAGTGAAAGAAAGAGTCGCTCGTCTCTCACTTTAAATCAAAAGCTAGAACTGATCAAGCTCAATGAAGAAGGCCTGTCAAACACTGAGATAAGTCAAAAGCAAGGCCTCTTGCACCTAAACTTCCCCAAGTTGGGAGTGCAAGGGAAAATGTCTTAAAGTAAATAAAAAGTGAAGTGAGTGTCTACAGGAGTGAAGACACACACGGTAAGAAACCAAAACAGCCTCACTGCCAATATGGAGACAAACTTAACTGGTCTGCATGGCAGAGCAAACCAGCCGCAACATTCCATTAAGCCCTGTCTGGTCTCGTCCAGAACAAGGCCCTAACCCTTCAGTTCTGTGAGGATGAAAGACTTGAGGAAGCTGCAGAAGAGGAATCTGAAGTCAGCAGAAGTGGGTTCATGAGGTTTAAGGAAAGACGCCTTTCCCATAAAAGTGCAGGGTGAAGCAGCAGGTGCTGTGTAGATGCTGCAGCGAGTTTTCCAGAAGATCTGGCTGAGATAATTGATGAAGGTGGCCACCTTGAACATCAGATTTTCACCTAGATGAAACAGACTTCTCACAGAAGATGCTGTGCGTGCAAGACTTTCATAGTAAGAGAGGAGGAGTCATTGCCTGGCTTCAAAGCTCCAGAGGACAGGCTGAGTCTTGTTAGGGGTAAAGCAGCTGGTGACTTTGAGTTGAAGACAGTTACCGTTCTGAAAGTCCTAGGGCCCGTAGGAGTTGCCCTTAATCACTCCGCATCTGGCCTCCAAGCGGAAGAACAGAGCCTGGCTGGCAGCACATCCGCTCACAGTGTGATGTTCTGAATATCTCAAGCCCACTCTCGAGACCCACTGCTCAGAAGAAAAGATTCCAAATATCACTGCTCACTGACAGAGCACCTGGAGATGAGCAACGAGATGAATGTTTTCCTGCTGTTCCCTGCATGGCATCCATTTTGCAGTCCATGGATCAAGGAGTAATTTCAAATTTCAAGTCTTGTTATTTAAGAAATACATTCCATGAACCTGTAGCCGCCATTGATTGTGATTCCTCTGATGGATCTCAGCAAAGTCGATTGGAAACCGTCTGGAAAGGAGTCATCCTTCTAGACGCCATTGAGAGCATTGCTGATTCATGGGAAGAGGTCAAGATGTCAACGTTAACATTTTAGAAGGAGCTGATGCTGACCCTCACGGGTGCTGTTGAGAGGCTCAAGACATCAGTGGAGGAAACAACTGCAGCTGTGGTAGAAACAGTAAGAAAGCTAGAATCAGAGGTGGGGCCTGAAGAGGGGACTAACTTGCTGTAATCTCAGGACAAACCTCTGATGGGTAAGGAGGTGTTTCTCATGGAGGAGTGAGGAAAGCGATTTATGGAGCTGGAAGGTCCTCCTAGTGAAGATGCTGTGAACGTTGTTGCCACAAAAGGAAGGGAAGGAGCAACGGGGTTTGAGAGGCTGGACAGCAATTTTGAAAGAAGTTCTGCTCTGGATAAAGTGCCCTCAGACAGCACTGCAGGCTGCAGAGAAGTCATTCCTGAAGGAAAATCAGTCAGGGTGGTGAACATCTTTGTTTTCTTGTTTCAAGACTTTGCCAACCCCAACTTCAGGAGCCACCACTCTGATCAGTTAGCAGGCATCCACATCAAGGCAAGACACTCCACCAGCAAAAGGTGTCATCTTGCTGACGGCTCAGATGACGGTTAGCATTTTTAAGTGATAAAGTATTTTTTTATTAAGGTATGTACCTGGTAAAGAATCTGCCTGCAATGCAAGAGACCCAGGGTCAGTCCCTGGGTCAGGAAAATCCCCTGGAGAAGGAAATGGCAGTTCACTCCAGTATTTGTGCCTGGTTGTTTTTAAGACACAACGCTATTGCACACTTACGCCCTGCAGCATAGAGCAAGCATAAGCCCACGTGGCCTGCTTTATTGTGACATTCCCTTTACAGTTGGTGACCTGGGACTGAGCTAGCCACATGTCCACGTCTGCCTGCGTATGTCTCATACAAATTAAACGTAAACGTTTTTAGTGAAATTAGATCATGCTGTATGGACTCTTTTGTAAGCTTGTTCACTTAATATCTCAGTTTTTATACAATATTAATACCTACTTTATCACTTTAAGTAGCTGCCTCATTTCCTTTGTGAGCAGACATCACGACTCATCAACCTAATCCTCAGTTGTTGGACATTCAGATTGTTTCCAGATTTTCACCATTATAGACAGAATGATGAATATCCTTTTCACTACATCTAATGTGAATATTGAAATTATTTCTTTACAATAAATTCCTAGGAGTGGAGCTGTTTTTTAGGCATGTTCTAGCGGAGCTCTTCAATTGCAAAAAAGCAAAGACCCATACAAACCTGCAGGCTCCAGTGTGGGAAAGGGTTCCAATGAGCAAAAGGAACGAGAGCATCTCCTGGAGCTCAAGAGCAGGATGCCCCCAAGCCTCTCCAGAGACTGAAAAGTAAGGCCTCCCGGATCCGAAGCGCTTCCCAGCTCTTCAGGAGCCAGGCGGCCCCGTCTCTGCTCCTCTGTCTCCTGGCTCCCTCCTCTTCCTCTCCAGCCTATTTTGAGGACTTCTTTTGCCACCAGACTCAGTTTTATGTCACAGCTGCAGGGACTGACAGTCGTCTCTGTCTCTCTGATAAAATTCTTAAGACGGTAAGTCTGATTGGCAGATCCCTGCCAGTCCCGAGTCCCGGCCAGTTGACTCTGGACAGCCTTGGATTAGCGGCTGAGGCCAGCTTTCGGCCGTGTGCTGGGGAGCGCTGGCTGTGGGCGGCTCCTCCCAGCGCCGCGTGCAGTGAGGCTGTGTTTGTGTCTTCAGGCCGCCGGGGTGGGAATGACTGCACCAGGGAAATGGGAGGGTGCTGCAGATCAGGGCTGGAGAAGGCAACGGCAGCCCACTCCAGTGCTCTCGCCTGGAAAGTCCCACAGACGGAGGAGCCTGGTGGGCTGCCGTCCATGGAGTCTCTACGAGTTGGACAGGACTGAGCGACTTCACTTTCACTTTTCACTTTCATGTGTTGGAGAAGGAAATGGCAGCCCACTCCAGTGCTCTCGCCTGGAAAATCCCACGGACGGAGGAGCCTGGTGGGCTGCAGTCCATGGAGTCTCTACGAGTTGGACAGGACTGAGCGACTTCACTTTCACTTTTCACTTTCATGTGTTGGAGAAGGAAATGGCAGCCCACTCCAGTGCTCTCACCTGGAAAATCCCATGGACGGAGGAGCCTGGTGGGCTGCCGTCTCTGGGGCCGCACAGAGTCGGACACCCTTGAAGCGACTTAGCAGCAGCAGCAGCAGATCAGGGCCGGTTGTTCACTGCTTATCAGAAAACCACTGGGTGTCGCATGGAATGAACCTGTCAGCTTCCTCAAGAAAGGTTTGGCTGGTGACCAGCATCTTTGGGATATTTGTGATACGGTTCAATTCTATTAAAATTCTATAGATGTTACTTCATCCTCTTCTAGCTTTAATGTTGTAGAGAAGTTTGGAGGTCTTTGGTTTTCATTTTTGTTTTCTTTGGGTTGATACCTTGCTTTAATCTATCCTAACTCTTACAAGTTTTTTTCTCCACGAAGCCCCCACCTTCTACTGGGACATGACGGTGTGGCTCTCTCCTTCTTGGTCCTCAGGAGGCCCTTTAGTTGAAGACGCAAGTCGCCTTTGTCCGTGTCCGCCGTTAAGGTGGTTAGCACTTTTCTCCCCCTGCCTCCAGCTCTCCCGTCGGGGCTCCTGCTGTGCTCACACTGGGTCTCCTGGAAGAGTCCTCAGTCTGCTTATCCTCTCCTTACAGCTCATTTAATCTATCTTCTCTGAATTCTAGGAAGAACCCTCAATTCCAGCCAGATTCCCTGATTTGATTGTGCACACTATTTTGATCTGTTCTTCCGGGCTTCTATTGAATTTTTAATTTTGGCAACTGTTATTCTCATCCAAAAACAATCTTTTGTGATCTCACATTATTCCATTTTCATATTTATAGTATATTATTGACTCTTCTGAACGAGTTTTTTATTTGATTCAGATTTTCTGACTCATCCGAATCAATTTGATTCAGAAACTTCCTGAAGCGTTCTGTTTCATAAAGGAGATGTTCTTTCAAGTGCTTTAAAATGAAGACTTCTCATGCTGGCCTTGGCCAGGCTTGTGCGGTTCTCTGGGAAGTCCCTTGGACTTTTCTCCTGGAGTTAGGAGTTCAGATCAGCAAGCCTTTGCCCCAAGCAGGGCTCATTCACACCACCCCATAAGAACTCTCCCGTGCACGGTAGCAGTCCGGGTTTTCAGTATTAGTATAGTTACTTCCCTATTTGTTCCTTTGGAAATGTTCACAGGGATTTAAGAAGCACAAAATGGGTGCGTTCAAATCACCTTGGGGCAGGGGTTTGATTTTGTTTTAACGGCAGCATTCAGGGTGACTCAGGGGGGTGGCCTCAGAGACTTGGGGCTGAGGTAAAGCTGCCGTGCCCTCCGGGGGGTCGGCGGGGCCAGCTGTCGGGCAGCAGGTGACGCTGGTGACAGACGTCGAGCTCTTAGGAGCAGGGGCTCCCCTTGGCGGTGGTGGCTTGAGGAGTGTGGGGGAGGACGGGGTGAAGGGCGACTGTGTGCTGCAAGGTGCCACCTCGCTCCTGGGGTGCCCGCCTCGGACAGAGCGCTGCCCTGCAGGTGGGAGCGGGAGGAGGAAGCCTTGCCCGGCCAGGGGTGCCGCGGTCAGCACCGCGGGGTGGGCCCGGGCCGGGCGTGGAGCGGGGGTGCAGCCCGCTGGCGCGGAGCGCCCCGGGCGCCCTGGCCACGGGCGCAGCCGCGGGGCAGCAGGCAGGCTGCCGGCAGATGCAGGCCCGTGCTGGGACACCCCCCTCAGGCTCGGGTCCTGCCTGGCTCTCGTGAGGAAGACGGTCAGAACGTTTCCCCACGGGCCCTGAGAGGGGCCCGCAGTCCCCCACTTTGTTGATTAGTTTGCAGCGGCCCCCAGCGGACTCCCAGGAGTTGCGGCATGGTAACTCCCAAGCTCACCAAGCGGCGCCAAAGGTCACAGGGACGTCCTCCCCCCTCGCCCTCCCCCTGCCCGTCGTAACTGCCCCACATCGCTTCTTCCCGAGCGGGTGCGGTGGGGAAGGGCCAGGCCCCTCCATAAACAGGCCCGTCGGGACCACAGGTCGGGGGCTCTCACCCCTGCTTATGGCCCGGGCCGTGTCCCCACGGGTCCTCTGGGGACAGGAGCCGGAGTCTGTCACCTGCCCCACGGCCTGCCCGCTCCCCCCTCCCAGACCAGACGCACCTTAGGTCACTTTAGAGAAATCTGCTTGGCTGGAAGACAGTGTCCTCTAATTTCACAAACAGACTGGATTTTTGAGGTGTGGGGGTTGGTTTTTTTTTTTTTTTGGCAGGAATCTACCTTCATTTAATGTATTCAGATGGTGGAAATTGTGGTTGTGATGAGATTCTCACCTGAGTTAACAGATGATTGTTCCTCACCGCAGAGCTACAGGAGTGACCCTTGTAAAGGAACACATGCTTCGTTTTTCCTTGATTGCTGACAGCCACCGCTGTGAGTCCTGAGTAGAAGAGTATTTAGTGACAACAGCCAGCCTAGTGTTGCAGCAGGAGAAAAAGTAGGAAATTGATGAATTATCTTTCTATTTGCACCTTCAGAAATAGGTTAATTGTTTCAGTGACTGGCTCTGTCTTGATTAGGAAGCATTAATAGCAATTAATGATATAACTTCAAGAAAGGTATAGGAAAATTAATAGAATTCTCAGCCAACATAAATTATAGTCATTATCTACTGTATCCAGAGCCATGATGGCGCTAGGCTGGCTGATTAAAGTGCAAGTGGGTTTTTTGGTCTGAATTCTCTAGATAACTGAACAAATCTTTTCTTTATTTTTCTAGTATAAAATTCCCCGTAGTGAGCTAATACTATTATTTAGTTCAAAATGCCTCAATTCTACAACTTAATTAAAAACCGCTCACAAGTTAATTTTATTAATATATGCACATTTTATCTACATGTGCAAATATTACTTGATTATGATGATGCGATTTTTTTAGTTAAAAAAAAAAGAAAAAGAAACTGCTCAAGAATGGCAAAGAACAGTTCAGGTCCAAAAATTCAAAACTGCAAACAATTTTATGAAGCTTGGGCTCTGCTCAGCTGTAGGAGCAGAGCACGTTTTCTTTGGAAAAACCAGTAGTACAGAGGATGGGAGCAGCGACGGTGACGAACATGCAGTAGCTCGCGCTGGCAGCAGCCTCGGTCTATCCCTGGGACTGGGTCCATGAAGTCACGCTTCATCTTCACCTTTGTAGCAGCCTTGGGGCTCCCCTGGTGACTCAGATGGTAGAGAATCCACCTGCAATGCAGAAGACCCTGACTCAGCCCCTGGGTCAGGAAGATCCCCTAGAGAAGGGAATGGCGACACACTCCAGTGTTCTTGGACTTCCCTGGTGACTCAGATGGTGAAGAATTCACTGCAACGCAGAAGAGCCTGGTTCAATCCCTGTGTCGGAAGATCCCCTGGAGACAGCGGAATGGCAGTCCACTCCACTGTTCTTGCCTGGAGAATCCCATGGACAGAGGAGCCTGGCAGGCTACAGTCCATATGTTTGCAAAGAATCAGACATGATTGAGTGATGAACGCTTTCACTTTTAGGCAGGAGGAGTTGTCTCACTTACAAATGAGGAAGCTAAGACTTGGAGATGGTCAGGAACTTGCCCACGGTCACCCAGCTGCGCAGGAAGCTGAGAGCGGGAGGCTGCTTGGGTGAGTCCCCAGCGTGTCCTCTCAACCACCCGGCCAGACTGCTGTGTAGGGGTTGACTTCTTCGAAGAAGATAAAATTTGCCTCGCTGGACCCAACTCTGTCCCATCTGATTCTCTTTGTCAGTGTCCCCAGGAGACGCATCACATACAGCTGTCCTTCCCAGTGTCAGCACCAGACGTACGGGAGTCTCAAGAGAGTCTAAGCTGCCTTAAAGCTTTACTGAGGGCTGGGAACTGCTGTGTTCATCCTTACTCTTGGTCAAACTATGATCTGGGCAGAGTCAGCCTTAAAGTCAAGACGTGCCGCCCAATTCCACCGTTCATTACTGAGAGTTGACGGCTGCGTCCCTGCTGATCCTGCTCTTTGCCTTCAGTGTTTCACGGATGGTGACCACTTGCCCAGCCTGTGTCTGCCAGACTGAACCCAGTGCCCTGCGTAGGCCTGGCACCCTCACCTGTGCCGTCGCCTTGGTGCTTTATGTGTCTTCCTCAGGCCTTTCTAGCTCTTTCTTTCTTTTCTGGGGACCTGGCAACCAGAAGAGCATTCCAGATCGGTGCTCTAACCCGTAAGGAACGTGCAAGTGGCACCATGCGTCCCCGCCCCCAGGGATGCTTTTGACGGTTAGCCTCGGGATTCCGTCGGCATTTTTAGACAAAGCGACAGAACTGATCTAAATGCCTTCCAACAAACTGTTTATTGCAGTGTTGCCTTTTGTAATGTATTCTGTGAGGGTCATGTGGATTTGGGAGAGGGGTGAGAGTGATTAGGGAAATCTTCAGAGGTGGAGAAGTCTGATCTGGCCCCTGAAGGATGTCTGCGGAACTAGATGACCTCTGAGGTCAGTGGTGGATTGGTGGGGAGGGGTGGAGGGTTGGATAGGAGCCAGGTGCAGAGCTGAAGCAGCAGGGCACGTATGCCAGGCATGAGGAAACCAGTATGAACGGAGCTTAGGAGGGGCACTGGAGAGAAGTGGAGACGGATACTCCGGGTGGGGAACCAAGTGAATCCATCAGTGTAGACAGAGGGCACCCCAGTGAAGACAACCTGAAGGCCCCCGGGGCCCCAGCAGCAGTTTGCTCCTCACTCGCATTGCTCATGCGCGGAGGTGCAGTGTGGGAGGAGCGTCCTCACTGCACGGCGCGCCCCTGCTCCACCACGTGGGGCCTGTCCCCAGGCTCACTGCAGGGCACAGGGGTCACATGCCGGCACTTGGATGAAGCTGCTTGGAAATGACACTGGTCCCTTCCACTCTCATTTCCTGGCCCAAACCAGCCACACGGCTAACTGTACTTGACACCTAACTCTTTGGGAACAGGGAAGGACCCTGCTCTTGTGTCAAGAAGGAGAAGAGAACTCAGCACACTGGTGAGCCTCCATAGTGACTCCCACCCAGGCAGAGGGCGGAGACTGGAAGTGCCAGGCCCTGCAGCAGCTGTCAGGGTCTAGGGAGACGGGCTGGCTTCTGGGGACACTGGCCTGAGTTCAGCATCTGAAGTGACCGCTCGGGCTGAAGGATCTCTCGGCCTTCTCTCAGGGGGCTTTTGTCTCTGTTGCTTGTGCATGGCCGCACCTTGGACCTCTTCATTGGAGTTAGGATGGGGTGGGAGTTAAGAGCACAGATTCTAGTTATAAAGCCCTGGGTGTATATCCTAGCTCTGTCCTGTGAGGCAGAGGCGCTACCTTGTGAGTCTGTTTACTTATCTGTCAAAACTGGAACAACAAAAAAATACATATGGTAATGGACACACAGAGACTAGCACAGTGTCTGGCCCATGCTAAGCAGTCAGTAAATGCACTGTGATTATAATCTGAAAGTCTCTGCCTTGGGGTCCTTAATTCTGTTCATGGTCTTCCTTCCCTCCCACGTTTCCTGCCTTTGCCTGTTTACTTCTTCAACACCAAGCTTGTCTCCACTGCCCAATTTGTTAGCCCCCTTCTGGCATCCTCTCCTTCCTCCACACCATGATGTCCAAATTTCAGTCATTTCCTGTGGCGTCAGTCCCCTCTCGACCTTCTAGCATGCTCAGCTTGCGGAGCTCAGCCCGCCTTCCACCTGCTGCTCCACCGCAGGACGGAGGCGCCACCAGACGGGTGTCCCCCTGCAGGCGTCAGTGCCGCACAGCAGCCCCTAGACTCATCCCAGGCTTCCGCCTGCCTCTTCTCTGGCAGCTGTCCCACCCCTTGCCTCCTTCCACCCCCTCCTTCATGTTCATGAAGACAGAGGGTTTTGTGTGTTTTCTTTTATGTAATTGATAGCCACGTGAATATAATCCCAATTGAAGAGTGAGAGCACCTGGCACAGAGCTCCTCCAATCGCGTGAGCACACGTGTCGCCCAGAGAGCTGAACCCTCAGGCCCTCATTCGGGCGGCCTGGACTGAGGAGTGAGAGCCCCTGGCACGGAGCTCCTCCAATCGCATAGCACACGTGTCGCCCAGAGGGCTGAACCCTCAGGCCCTCATTCGGGCGGCCTGGAGTGTGGCCTGAGTCTCTGCCCCTCCAGCCACCCCCCAGGAGAGGTCTGCACTGCCGGTTCCAGGTCCACTCTGAGGAGCAGTGAGTTGGTTGATACGCATTGAAAACTCACCGTGTGCTGAGAAGCATGATCTTTCCCCTCTGAGGAGTGGGGGCCCTGCTGCCAGAGCATGGCCCACAGGACAGGCTTCCCCTGAGAGCTGAGCAGAGGAGTCTCAGCTCATCCACCCAGACCCGCTGGTTTAGAATCTGCCCTTGAACACGTTCCCAGATGACTTGTGTGCACATGAAGGCTTCAGAAGAAGCTTGGAAGACATAAATGAAAAGGTCTTGGGAATGTCTGTAAGACTGCATGCTGGTTTCCAGTGCTTTGCCGACTGAAAGTATTGATGTCAAATTAAGCTAACTAGCGAGGGGGTTGAAATTAATTAACCAGAAAAGACACTCTGAGGAAAATAGATTTTGTACCAAGCTTAGAAGAAGAAAAATATACTTATGAATGTATTTAACTTGTATTTTTAACATCATTTAGAAGGTCTTGTCTATAGCTATTTCTTAGAAAAGCCTAGTTGTAAAAGAAAAAAAAAGTGATTCCTGCATCTGTCTTACTGAATTATTTTTAATTTTTGTTCCATCATTTTTAATGTAAATAGAAGCAAATATGCATGTATAGTCTTATTTCTTCCCTTTCTTCTGCCCCAAAAGGAACATGCCATACTTGCTTTTCAGTATTTGCTTTTTTCATTTATCAGATCATCTTGGAGGTCTTTCTAAAGTGAAGTGAAGTGAAGTCGCTCAGTCGTGTCTTCCTATCAGTCTGTAAGAGCTTCCTCATCGTTTTTTTGCTGCTGGTAGCACCAAACAGTGTGGATGTACTTCCTTAGTATTTTTCTTTTCAAAATGGTATTTAAAATAATAACCAGTAAGTAGGAGGCCATACCCCCAGAGAGTAATTGCTAACCCTGTGTTAAATGTCTACATCTTTTCTGATTCTTGTCAGGTAACCACCATATGTTTCGATGAGGGTTATTTTAGGCTAAAATGTTTTTCCCAAACAGTCCTTAGTTTTCAAAATAAAGGCAGCTCTTGTCATCTGAAAGAGGCATCTCTCACCTTGGGGGGAAATTATTTGGGGGGAATCCTTGCCTCGTGTTCTTGCCACGTGGGGCAGATTTTACACTCCTTGGGCTCCCCCCTGCCTGCCGCCCTGAGTTCCGCCCACATCCACATGCTGATTGATCCCGTGTGGCTTGAAAAGAGCTTCATCCTAGCTCCAGTCCCTTTCTGTCTCCCACTCTGGGGGCTTGTGGGGCATTTCACTGCCTGTAAGCCAGTCATTCCATGGACTGAACAGAGACCAAGTCAAATTTTTAAACAAATAGACGGCACCCTTTTATTGGAAGCTGTGGGAGAGGTTTGGTGGCAGTGCCTGTCGTTTAACGATTCGCCATAATTACTTTTAGATTTCCTATAAATTCTCTATAAATCTGTTATTCATGCTGTCACACAGAAAGCGGAGCACCCGCACTGCTTTAAAGCTACAGCAGGAGCACCCTCGGGGCTCATTTGTTTGAACTGACAGTTTGCACTGTCCAGATTTGCTGAGCAATCATCGACCTTCTGCGTGTTAAATAGGCCCACACTGACCAAACTCTTCCTTAATGTATTTGAACAATCCCATAAATGGGTTTAGGACTTTATTTCTTATTCATCCGCCTTCCAGTTTATGTGAACAGGCTTCTTATGTTTCTACCAGCAGTGCACTCCCCTCATAAGGCTTGTGATGATCTATTTGGAGTATATATCTTCAGCAGGATCTTGGCTGTGTTCTGTACGCTTAATTCTTTATATGCACAGCTTCTGTTTTATGTACTCTCCCTCTTTCTGTCATCAACCTTAGATTTATTGTCGGTGCTGATTTTAGACCAAAATATAAATGAGATTGTGTTGACATAAAAAAGAAAAAAAAAGAATCCTTGCTTCCTAGCAGATTGAGTGGAGAACCAGTTGGTTTAAATAGATAACCTTGGGTCATATCGGAAAATGTCTTGTTCTAGCTGAGTACTCTATTCTTGCACCATGGGACTGACTTTATTCATTTAAGGGAAGCTAGGGCATACAGGGAAAGAAATATTTTCTTCTCTTAAGATTTCCTGATTTGTTTGTATGTCTGTTGTGACACCCAAGGGTAATTCTGATACAGCAAGTCTAACAAAAAAGAAACGAGGTGGGAAAACAGAGGGGGCATTCCTCCGCAGCCGTGGGTTCTCATCCTTCACCACCAAAGCCTCCGTGCCCCGGCTCATTCTGCGGTCGTGCTTGCTGTGGCCCTCATCAAGGACGATGACCCACCTAATCCCCAGAGGCAGACAGGGGAGAGAGCACACGCAGGAGAGAGAGAGGAAGACCAAGAAAAAGCCGAGGCCTCGCTCCCGCCTCGCCTGTGCCCTCCGACCAAGCGTGATGTTGCTCTCCTGCCTGCTTCCTTGCTCCTCGTGGGGTCAGGGCTCCCCACTCAGGGTGCTGCTGTTCAGCCGCTACGTCGTGGCGGACTCTTTGCAGCTCCGTGGCCCACTGCATTCCATGGACTCCCCTGGAGTCTGCTCAGATTCCTGCCCACTGAGTAGGTGTTGCCATCCAACCATCTCATCCTCGCTCAGGATGATGAATCTCCAAAGAGGCTGAGCCCAGAACCTGCCCCGGTGCAGGGCATGCAGGCAGCCACACCCTGTAGGCGGAGGGCACAGCCCCGCCTGGCCCAC
This sequence comes from Redunca redunca, assembly GCA_006410935.1. Taxonomy (NCBI): domain Eukaryota; kingdom Metazoa; phylum Chordata; class Mammalia; order Artiodactyla; family Bovidae; genus Redunca; species Redunca redunca. The sequence goes on along the minus strand of SJYQ01001814.1, from coordinate 330,278 downwards.
CGGAGATGAGCTGGGTTAAAGCCCTCCCTCCATCCTCCAGAGAGAACTGCTCCTTGATCCTAATGTCAGAAGACAGAACACGGTTCGATGCCCAGAATCAGCTTGGAATGAATATGGTTGCTGGACACAGTTATTCATTGAATCATTTACTTACTATTTATTGTTTGGAACTTTCAGTGCTCACAGTTTCTCTATGCTGGTTAGGATAGAGATCCTACAAGATGTTCTGCCTCCGAGTTTGCTCTCTTCTGAGATGAAATAAATAAGAAGTTAGTTACCTAAAAACACAGCAGGAAGTGTTCCTCAGTACGTTTGCATGAACATTAGCGTTCAAGGTGGGCGTGCATAAGAAAACACCACGTGATTGATAAACTGTTCCTTCAATTCTGGGCAGAACCACCTCGCGGCATCTCAGTTTTATGAAACACTAACTATGTAAATGAGAGGTTTTATTGGTTTTTGGATTTCTAATTTGAGAATCTCTGGTTTTATTTAGGACATCAGTCTCATACGGAAAAATGAAAAGAGGGTCATCTGTTGGTCTGTGGGGTGCCCCTTCCGGGAAGGAGCTGAGACCTTGATAAACCTGTTTCTCAAAATATTGGCCCCTCAGTTCTTCATGTTTTCACATGGCTGGGGGGAGGCATAAAATATAACGCTTTCAGTGTTATATCATTGCAATCAAGCGAAGTCTTCAAAAAGTAACAGCCTGGGGAGTGTTTACCAGCAGCGCAGCTTCCCGAGCAGGCGTCTGTATAACTAGCCAATGAATTTACCTTGAGCTTCAATTGCCATAATTTCTAGTCTGTGAGTTGAACAATGGTATCTGTGGCAAGGGAAAATAACTTCAATTTAGTCTGGTTCTCTAAAGATCCTCATTGTATTTTAGTGTGGCGGGGGCGGGGGAGGGGGCATGATTGTGATTTTTCCAGATAACATTCTGTGAGCATGCCATGACCCCTTTCTTATTTATCCCCGTTTTTCTTTCACGTGCTTACAGCGTTTGTTAAGATAATCTTCTGTTCTCTCCAGGGACTCGGGATTGCATCTCTTTGTTCCGGGTCTTATCTGTCACAGACGCTTTTCCAGTTACAGATTCTGTTTGCGAATCATGCTATGTAAAGAACAGCTGACGTTTTAGCGGGATCTGAGCCTGGCCGAGAGTCGCAAGCGCACCCAAGGAGCAGAGCTGAGCCTCTCTCCGAGAACTTGCATGCCGGACGCTGGTCCTGGGATGAGATTTGATTGTCTTAGGAACAGATGTTGATGTTGCTTTGGAAACTGTAAAGTCAGATTCCGTTTGGCAAGCGCCTGTTAGGCACTTACTGTTTGCCAGGGGCTCTGAGGAGGACAGAGGCACATGCGGAGAGCACACCTTCAGGCGTTTACAGGGCAGGGCAGCTGTGTGCTCACACAGATGCCCTCCTCTGAAGGACACACGCGTTCGTCTCACTGCTCCCCAGAAGCAGAGCGTGTGAGCTCAGGGAAGACGTGGGTGCAAGTGTTTACTGAGAGGTGACCCTCGGAAGTGTGGAGACAGACAAGGGAGAGACACCCGTGTGGGTGCCTCAGTGAACCCACCACCCTGGGGAGGGAAGCCCGGAAAGCCTTCCTGGAGGAGGTGATGTGCTCCCTGACCTCGACAGATGGGTGGGGGTTCAGGAGGCAGCTGTGCACCGGGTGGGGCACGAATGGGGAGGGTTGTTGGGGGGCGTGACGCTCAGGTCAGGGGTGAGGGTGGCTCTGGGACGATTCAGAGAGTGCCTGGCATGTGGCCGATGAGCCAGGGAAGCTGAGCCCTGCTCTCTGTTCAGTCAGCAGATGCCTACTGGGCACCGGGTGCTGAGAGAGTGGCCGGGGCGGTGCCCATGCTCCCAGCCATGCTCCCGTGGGGAGAGACAGACAGACTGGTGCAGCTCACGGAGGGTGCCCTGGTGTGGGAGCCCAGGGATGAGCATGGCAGGGAGGGCCGGCCCGTCCCCGTCACAGCCCCCAGCCCCCGGGGGCAGGTGCTGTCGGTGTCGCTCCTGCCCCGGACGACGGGCTCACGGTCGTTACAGAAATCCCCTGGGGGTCTGATTCCTCCTCTGGGGGTCGCCCCATGCTGTGGTGCTCTTCCTGGAGGTCTACCAGCCTCTAAGTGCTTTGGGTCTTGTGTGAACGCTGAGAAAACCTTTTTCCTTGGAGCCCCTCCAGCTCCGGGGGTGAGGGTGGTGGGAGAGGCCAAGGCTTCAGAAGGCTCCCCCAAAGGGCCCTGTGGCTCCCCATCATCCTTGCTAATAGCCTTATATGGGGATCAACTGTCCCGGTCGGCTCCACACCCAGACTGCACGTTTGACAAAATTATTCAAGGACATTTCTCATAGAGGCTAAAAGTGATCTATTCCGCTCCTAGGGACACTCTCCATAATTTCAGAACGCCATTTGGAAAATGGAGCTAATCTCATGAGAAATAGCCTCTCCCTCCTCTAGCCCACTGAACCACGCACGGCTTTTCTCCTGGATCTGCTTCCTCTGGGCTTTCCTGGTGGCTCCACCTGCCAGTGCAGGAGCCCGGGGTTCGATCCCCAAGTTGGGAAGATCCACTGGAAAAGGACACAGCACACCTCTCCAGGATTCTTACCTGGGAAATCCCAGGGACGGGGGCCTGACGGGCTGAGGGCGACTAAACCAGCAATGTTGCTGCTTCTATTAAGCAGCGAGTGTGCGCCAGGGCCCTGCAGTCGTGTCTGTGGACGGGAGCCCACCAGGCTCCCCTGTCCATGGGATGCTCCAGCAGGAACACGGGAGTGGGTTGCCATGCCCTGCTGCAGGGGGTCTTCCCGACCCAGGGATCGAACCCGTGTCTCTTACGTCCCCTGCATCGGCAGGCAGGTCCTTTACCACTGGCGCCACCTGGGAAGCCTATTAAGCAGTAATTTCACATTTATATACTTAGGTGAAAAGCAGGTTATCACCTGGTGTCCCTGGAAATGTGGGTCGCTCTGCTGTCCAGCCACGCAGATCCTAAATCCACACTCCAGCTCTCCGGTTTACCACTTTGCGCTTATCCCAAAATAAATAAATAAATGAATAAGCCTACTGCAGAGTTGCCTTTCACACCTTCATTTTTCTCTGCCCAGTAAAAAGCCGATGAAAATACATTCTTGGTAACGTTCCATTCATTTCCAAATGTGCAAGTTCTCAAGTAGGTTATAAATGAGAAGAAAAGAAAGGGCCGGGTTGTTTGTCAAGCTGTCATTTTATTTTATTTATCGTCTCTGGTCAATAGAAAAGTCCAGAAGTGTATTGAGATAACAATGGAAGTGCGTGTAAAGATAACAGTGTAAATGGGACGTACTGCCGTGCGCCCTCCCGTTCTTCTCTCTTCCTACCGTTGGACAGTAAACAAGAAGAACCGAGCCGGCTGGTACAGACTCATCGGGAGGGAGCAGGGAGAGCTTCCTAATGGGGTTTGCCCCCGTTACACCCCCCAGCCCCACACGCCCCCNCCAGCCCCACACGCCCCCCTCCATCCCCCACTGCACCGCCCAGTGCCTTCAGGGTTGTTGTTGTGACTGGGTTCTGGCTAACGGTCGAGAGAGTACACAGTGTTTGAAAGGACAGGAAAGCTTTCTTAGCTCCACACACAACAGATTATCAACTCAGAAACGTACACAGCCCCCTCATCTGTTCTGGGGCTGGGTGAGGAGAAACTAAAAAGTGAGTCTGGGGAAAGTAAAAGGTGGGAGGGACTTTCAATTTAGTGAACGTGATTTTTCCAGTCAGGAGAAAATTCATGCTGTTCATTTCAGTTTTCAGAATAACGTGCCTCTTAAAATTGCCCAGGTTCTGCCCTGAGAAACTCACCTCTTAGAATACGAGGAAACGACCTGGTTTGCCTGCAGCAAGTACACCATTTATTGTAGTACATGTTAACAAATAATAATACTACTAATTTCTATGAGTTCTTGGAGGTTATATATATTGTATATATGCACATATATGGGGCTTCCCAGGTGGCGCCAGTGCTAAAGAGTCCGCCCACCCGTGCAGGAGATGCAAGAGACGTTTGATTCCTGGGTCGGGACGATCCCCTGGAGAAGGAAGTGGCAGCCCACTCCAGTTTTCTTTACTGGAGAATCCCATGGACAGAGGAGCCCGGCAGGCTACAGTCCATGGGGTTGCAAAGAGTTGGACATGACTGAACATCTGGGCACACATACATGTACACATATGTATGCACACACATACATGTATCTCCTCGTCTCTTAGGAGACACGCGCCCTGGCGGGTTCAGCTCTGCAGGATTCAAGCTCTCAAGACGCCAGCTCCCTGCGGTGCGCACACTGAGATGCTTCAGCGTGCGGGAAGGCACTTAACCCCTTTGCCAGGCCATCTGAATAATGCAGACAAAGATGACAGACTCCGTGTGGTTGCAAAAGCAATTGGTGAGCAGAAAAGCCACTTGATTTTCTTTAAGTGAAATGTCTCAGAGCTCTTTCACCCATCTCCCAAAAGGGCACCAATGTACCTAGTTGTGCACGGAAGAAGGTTAAGACTCGTAAGAAACTGACCAATTAAGTGGTGTTTTTATCACCAGAAAGCAGTTGAGAATGGTGGGAGGCGGCCGGGGTGCAGAGGCTGAGCTCTACAGCTGAACAGAAGAGGGGCCCCTGCTGTGCGTGTCTGGTGGCTCTGTGGACAGGGAGAGGCTTCTTGGTGGAGGTCGGGACTTTTGCTCACATATATGTAGCCCCACATCCTTAGTTGTTCCACCAGGCAGACGCAAAGCTGCGTCTTCAGAAACTGAGCAGAAACGGCCTTGCTTGTCTGTGAGAACTCCAGTCCGTTTGGAAGAAACAGCAGCCTGTGTCTCCTCGCGTCACGCTGTCTTTCTCGCCCTTCTTCCACTGTGCTGGCCGCCTGTCGCCCCGGCCCCCACGCCCTGCTCTGCCTGCTCTTCTAGACGGAGGCACTGGGCTCCAGCCCAGGCCCAGGCCCGTCCTCCGATCTTAACCCCGTGCTCTCACCGTCGGGGGGGCGGGGGCGGCCTCCCTATCTGGTGCCGCTGACCCACCGTGGACCCCCACAGCGCCCTCGCGCCCGCCTCACACGCGCACGCCGTCACCCCAGCCCGCCCTGGCTCCTAAGCTTTCGCCCTGCCGCGTGCCCCGCCTGCACCCAGACCTCTCGCGCCAGAACCCGCGGGAGCAGAAGCCCAGTTTCTCCCCCTCTTCCCCCCACCCTCCTCCTGTTCGCCTCCTACCATCTCCACCGCAGCTTTCCTCCCCCGAAGCCCAGACTCTGCAGACGGCCCGCTGCTATGGAGAGCCTCCCCCGAGGCCACCCACAGACCCCAGCTTCCCCTCGACCTTCAAGAACCACTTACAGTTTGCCAAACACGCCAACCCAGTTTCCACCTTCCGTTCCCGAAATGCCTCTGCCCCCGCGTCTGCCTGGTGAACGCCTAGCCGTCTTTCCGGGGCCTGGCCCCAGCCTTGCCTCGTCCCCTGGAGGGACTCACCCCGCCACGTCCTGCCGCGTGCCCTGCCCTGCTGCCCGCTGCCCGCCCCAGCTCTCCCAGCCCCACAATAACCTGCTAGTTCTGCCGACTCCACCCTCCTCCTCTATAAACCCAAGCCTCCTCGACATCACTGCTCTCTGCAGTTAAACCCCAACCCCCCCCAACGCCGCACTTACAGTGCCCGGCACTGTGCCCCAGAAATAAGAGGCCGCTACTGCTGTTACCACCCTTCAGCAATAAAGACCAGATAATAATGACCAAGCGTGTTCTGAGACTTAGTTCTTCCTTCAACAAGTACCTACAGAGGGGGTCCTGCAGCCCAGGCGTCTGTTTTGTGCAAAGACAACCAGCACGCCTGCCCTCCTCATCCCAGGGGTGGACACCCACAGGTCAGGACGCTGCCGGGCAGGGGGAGCCCGCCGCCCCGGCTCGAGGGGCCGCTTCCTGCTGGTTTGGGTGCTGCTGCCTGAGGACTCGCTGTGTTGCCCCTAGAGGCACTCATCAACAGCAGATACTTGGGGCACCCTCCCTCCGTAGATGGCCCGCTGCCGTGGAGAGCCTCCCCTGAGGCCACCCACAGAGCCCAGCCTCAGATGTGGAACCACTTGTACAGAGGGACCACCTATCTGGAGGGACCATGCGTCTGGAGGACCACGTATCTGGAGGGACCATGTATCTGGAGGGACCACATATCTGGTGGGACTGTGTGTACAGAGGGACCGTGTATCTGGAGGGGAGGGACCGTGTACATGAAGGGACTGTGAGTACAGAGGGCCGACCACAGGTTACATGGGCATTTTCACCTGCCAGAGCCTGGTACCCATAACCCCAGCATTGCTCAAGGGTCAACTGTACACCCTGAAGTGGATTGCTGGGTTGTACGGTAGTTCCATTTTCATTTTGTTTATTTTATTTTATTTTTGGAGGAATGGGCAGCTCTTTTGAGAGGGGGTTGTGTGGGTAAGACAAGTGCATGTCTCTCTCGGGGGCAGAGAGGCAGGGACCAAGCACGGAGGAACAGCCAGAGGCTGCCAACGAGCCTGGAGACTAACAGGCCTCCCGCCCCCGAGGCAGCTTACTGCCCGCACTGCCTTCACCCACCTGGTCCTGCCCTCTCAGACCCGGCAGGGCCCTCTCCCAGCTTGCTCCTACCATCGTGCCCACGTCCAGTCCACCCACACTGCGTGCGCTCTGTTTGAAAACATCCCAGTTCCGTCACACCTCCACCACCCAGTCCAAACGTGGCTGTCTCCCACGGGCTCGTGGGGTTGCCGGGCTGGCTTCCCGTGCCCTCCTATGCCCCGCTGAGTCCCCAGAGCTCGAGCCTTTGCGTCTGGATGCCTGCGGCTGGTTCCTCCCTTCGGACTCTCAGTCAGCACCTCCCGCCTCCCTGGGCTCCCCCGGCTCATGTGGCTTGCGTCCATCCCCACTAGGCTGTCCCCCGAGGGCGCAGTCTCGACTGCTGGGCATCAGGGCGTCTGCCCTTCATCTGCTGTATCTGCAGTAATTCCACAGCTTAGCAGTTCAGGTATACTTTGAACTTTTTTTTCCCTGTCTGATTCAATCTTCTGTAAATGTACTTTTTAATTAAATGCAACCTGGACAGCCCTCTCCACTCAGCCTCTCTGATGACTGAGGGTTTCCTGTGGGGGAAGCCAGCTCAGATGGGGCCCCAGGTCCCCCTGCCAGGGGCCTTTCTTCCCGGGACTACAAAGCATTTGCCTTTCTGCCTTTGAAGCTGCCCGGTGCCCACTGCTGCTGACCTCGGCAGAAACCTTCTTGAGCCTGTGTCTCCACCTCCCAACCCCCTACAACAGCCTGGGAGACATTCAGTGACGATGCTACAGTAAAGTCTCAATTAAGGAGATGCTCAGGGGAAGGAGCGTTCCAGTTAATTTCATTTTTGGTTAACTGAGCACAACCGAAGTTTTTATTGAGAGGCGGCGGCGTCACGTAAAAGAAAGATTATGAACTTAGGATGAAGACATTCGTGTTTAAGACCCATTCCCTGCCATCTGAAGTCACGTGACTTTGGGGCTCAATTTTGTCATCCATAAAAGGGGGTGTAATAGCCATCTTACTAGCTTGTTGTTAGAGTAAACGGGGCAACATTCGTGACTGTGAACATGCAGCAGAGTTGGGCGGCCGTGTGGGAACTCAGTGAAACACGTTTTCCTTCGCGCTTCCCATTTTGTTTTCATTTTTCTTGGAAATAATTCTTCCTACACTGGCATATGGCTTGTTAAACGTGCTTTTAATGCAGAACATGGAGGAGAAGGGAATGTTCCTGGCCGTGGTAATAGTGATCGTTATTGTAGAATATTTATGAAAAATTAGCCAATCGTCGAGTATCTGTGGAGTATCTCAGATACTGTGGGAATAGCAGAAATGAAGAGGTCATTTTATTCTTTTTAAAAGGCCCAGATAGTCTTTGCACTTTTCTGCTAAGAATTGAATGTGGGCTGCGGGGAGGGGATGGTAGAAATGTCAGCTTGGCGGGTTAAAAATGCGCATCTGTGACTTCCTCTCACTTGAAAAAGAAGTAGAGGCCCCCTGGAAAGCAGGCTTAGGTCCGCGGGACAAGAAGGAGCCACTGGGGAACGGAAGATGAGAAGAACGTCTGGATGGAGGAACAGTAACCTTGGTGCAGGGGAAGGGGGTCTCGGCTCGGGGACACCCAGGTCAGACGGGGCCACCTTGGGGCTGCTGCCAGCACAGCTGGAAGCGGGGATCGGCTCATGGTTTCTGTCTGGAACAGGCTGCTCCCGACCTCCCACCGTGTGCAGAGCGCTCAGCAGGCAAACAGATGGACAGGCGGACCGCCAGACAGACAGGAGAGGAGCTGCCAGACAGACAGGAGAGGAGCCGCCAGACAGACAGCAGAGGAGCCGCCAGACCGACAGATGGACAGGCGGACCGCCAGACAGACAGATGGACAGGTGGACTGCCAGACAGACAGCAGAGGAGCCGCCAGACAGACAGCAGAGGAGCCGCCAGACAGACAGATGGACAGGCGGACCGCCAGACAGACAGATGGACAGGTGGACTGCCAGACAGACAGCAGAGGAGCCACCAGACAGACAGCAGAGGAGCCACCAGACAGACAGACGGACAGGCAGACCGCCAGACAGACAGATGGACAGGTGGACCGCCAGACAGACAGCAGAGGAGCCGCCAGACAGACAGATGGACAGGTGGACCGCCAGACAGACAGCAGAGGAGCCGCCAGACAGACAGATGGACAGGCGGACCGCCAGACAGACAGCAGAGGAGCCGCTTCCCTCTGAGAGGGGACGGCTCCCGAGGAAGGAGCTCCGTGCGCTGCGGTTCGAGGGCCCCCGGGAGCAGCCCTGAGCTCCCCGCCCGACGGAAGCCAGGCTGCCCACTGACGAGCCGCAGAGTTCGCATCTGGGAGGCGCGGCGGGCTGCCCCAGCTTCAAGTCTCTCTCTGCTGCTCTGCGTAGTCCACGTGCTCACACAGGTTGGAGGGGGCTGACGCCCCCAGCCCCAACTGCAGCTGCTCACGCGACCGTCCGCTGACCCAACAGCTGAGGGGCCTTGAGCTCCTGTCGTCTGGGGCAGTGAGGGCCACAGGAACAGAAGTCCCCGTCCCGCGTGAGTCCCCGTTACCAGCAGCTCCCTCCTTCCCCCTCCTGGGGGTACCGGCGGTGTCCAGTTCGCCCGTCCCCAGGGGCTGTGGGCTGGGCGCTGGCCCACCGACCCAGTGGGCAGTCGGGGGCCTGTCTCCGCGGACCGTCCCCCTGGGCTGGCGGGACAAGTGCTGAGCACAGACGCCGTCTCGGGCGCCCGGCCAGCGGCGATTAAGGCCGCATTAGCACCTTGCTCGGCGACCTCCCCGCGCCCTGCCGCTCTCCTTCACGTCACGCGACCATGTGCAAATATTAGCTCCTCGGGTCGTTTCTCCTCATCAGCGACTTTCACAGATGACAGGCAGGCTGCTCATGTGACCGGCGTTCCTGAGCCCTTGTCCTTTGTCACGAACGCTGTCTGTACGCGATCTGACCAGCAGCCCCACGGGCCCCGCGGTGCCACCCGCCCAGGGCGCTGGCTGTGGGGAGGGGCAGGCTGCCCGGGGCTTTCCAGGAGGCCTGAGGGTCCAGGGAGCAGCCTCCCGTTAGCGTAGTCGATATGGAGACTGAAAATTGATTTGGTGGTTCTGCCTGCAGCAAGCTTTTTTTTTTTTTTTAATTCACTCAAACCTTTCGTTCCAACATCGGACCCAGCACTGTGGGGCTGTGACTAGAGGGCAGTCCTCTTTCCTCGCGTCTCTCTCCACGGCCCTGACCACACTGCCCGCGGTGGAACCGACCAGGGAGCCCCTCAGCCGCGCGGGTGACGCGTCTCTGCAGCCTCAGGTCCTCTGGGAAGCATTTTGCATTTGCCATGATGTCCATCTATTTTTTATTTCCAGTCTCATCTGTCTCCACCTTTATTGAAATTCCTGTTCTTGAAATGTTTGATCAGTCTTCGTTTTCCCTGGATAAACAGTAGTAATGCGTACTGTGCGTAGTTTAATTTTGATATTACACATATTTGAGAGAAGAGTTGCAAAACCATCTTGTGTTTTTTTCTCCCTTGTCACCAGAGGGATGAGCTGAATTATTTATAGCTTGATACTCACACAACAGAGATGGAGTCAGGGTGTTCACGCTTCAGACAGAAAGGATTGCACCGAGCACTTGCTTCAGGGGATATGTTTGCTCCGGGGTCACGTTCAGGCCCACATAAGAGAGTGGCCACTTCCCAACCACACACGTACCCATGAGAGGGCCTGGCCCATGAAATAGTTGTGGAATTGGATGGATTTGAAAGTAGTGGCTAGACCAGGTGCCTCAATCAGCAAAGTCTTTAACTGATAAATAAGGTCAGCAGTGGAACACGCGTGGCCGTGCGAAGGCCATCATGAGCATGCTGGGCAGAGGGGCAGCGAGAGCTCTGTTTCCGGGGCTTCTGGGTAGGACGTGGGCTCACGGGCTGTGGGCTCCAACCCCAGCTCCTGAGGTCAAAACCGCCTGACCGGAACCCCAGGAAGGGCTCCTCGGGGCTGGGTCGGGCCCGGAGGTGCTGGCTGTCCTGTGGGGGCGGCTCGATGAGGCTCACGTCTGTGCCCCCTTCACACCATGTTCCCATCCGGGCCCCGTCTGTGCTCCAGAGGCCCCCTTCATGGCCTCTGCTTTCTCTGCTACAGGAGACACTGGCACGCCTGAAGCCATGGCCCCCGTCATCGTGGTCCCCCCGAGCAACAGGAGTGTGGTGGCCGGGTCCAGCGAGACCACCTTGGAGTGCATCGCCAGCGCCAGGTACGCAGCTGGTCCCCCACCTGCCGGGCGTGGCCCGCTCCCCCAGCAACAGCCTGGCTGTGGGCACAGCGCCTCATGGGAAGATCGCGTGGACCTTTCCCAGGCCTTGTTCTGCACCGTTTACATTGGATGTAACATTTATGCTAGAGGTCGGCGCTTTAACCGTGGGTCAGGCGGAGAGTATCCTCTGAGATTCTGGCTGAGGAGCAGAGGGGAGCTGAGGCCTCTGAGTGCAAAGGAAAGGGTTAACCCCTTCTTCTGTCGCCCTAGGTGTTCGCCACCCAGTTAGTGGCCGCCCCACACTCGAGTCCCTGGGATCAGGCCTCCCGTGTAGCATGTCCCCAGCAGTATTTATGTTACACATTCTTTTCCAGAGCCGATGGAACCATTAGCACTTACGGTCCATTGCTGCTGCAATTAGCCATCTTTGCTCAGCAGCCCCTGAGCAGAATGTGTCTTCCGCGGGCGCCGTGAGGGAGCAGAGCTGTATCCGGATGGATTTTTAACTGTCCGTTGTTCAGCCCACCATGGTTCCTGGTAGAATGATTATTGCCACCTACACAATCCACAGTTACCGTCACTAACGCCCCTCGTTTCCACAGGCCTGTCGAGGAGCTTAGTGTGACCTGGAAGAGAAATGGAATGAGGGTCACCAGTGGGCTCCACAGCTTCGGGAGGCGCCTGACCATCAGCAACCCGACCTCCTCGGACACTGGGGTGTATGTCTGTGAGGCGGCCCTGCCCGGCAGTGCTTTCGAGCCCGCCAGAGCCGAAGCCTTCCTTTCTATCATAGGTAAGGCTCAGACAGGGAGTGGTCCCACACCTCAGCCTGGGAAAACAGCATAGCTAACTCCCGTATTCCACTCACTCTGTTTTTAACTCAGCACATGGAGGCGAAGTTTGCCTCCCAGATTCAGCCTGTTCTTCTTTCCCAAGAACATCAACGCATTCAATCCAGAGTTGATGTTCTGAATACTTCCGAGAAATGTTCTGAAAACTTCAAATCATAAAGCTTGGGAAATGGAGTGTCAAGATCCTTGGCATATTTATCGCCTTCGGATACTGGTCTTTCTGCCACGAGGCTTTTCTATAACTCGTATTTGTCTGTTCTGATCAGTGTTCAGAGATTTATCTATTACCATTATATTTTTTATTTTCTGACCCAGAAGAAAGTCAGAGTCTTGAATGTTCCCTTTTGTTAAAATGAAAAGTGAGAACAGAGAGGTGTCCTTAGGACCACGTGTCATCCTGAAACCGAGGAGGAGACACGATTAGGCGCGGTCCGGCTGCTCTAACCCCTGGGAAATGCTGGTGTTTAGGAGGTGTGCATGGTACGCCAACTGAGGGGACCCTCCGTCTGTTTTCAGGTTATGAAAAGCTCACACTGTATCATGAGGCAGGGCCTGTAGTGCGCATGTTTTAAGCCCCTGTTAGGGCCCGCGGTGGCTGCTATCGCGTCGCAGTGGCCTGTCCATCAGTGGTGGCCGCTGCCAGTGAACAGTGCCCGCGGGGTCGGCCCAGGCAGGACGGCCCCTGCTTCCCTCTGAAGATAAGGCGGGTGAGGACGGGAAGGGAAGGCTCTCAGGAGCAGAAAGCCTCTGAGAGCAGTCATTCCTCACGCATTCATCACAGACGCTGCAGTCTGCCTCTTTGCAAACTAAGAACAGAATCCTGTGTCTTCACAAGAAATTAGCAAGCGTGTGAAGAAATGCTGCATAGCAGGCAGTCCGTGCCACGTTCCTTCCCGTCACGAGGAAGCGGCTCTACGGCCCGAGAATGACTGTCAAATGCACGTGACACGAGCCTGCCGCCGCTCTGAGAGACACGCACGAACTGTAAAGCCGGGCCGGCTCCCTGCTGCCTTCCTCGTCCACACTTCACAGTGGTCCACCCGGCACCCCATTTCCCGAGGGGGACCTTTCTTCCGTGGGTGACCTACAGCTGCGTGAGCGCAGCACGTCACAGGCAGAGCCCAAGTTGAAGTCTGACGTTTCAGTCTCCAGCAGACGGGGCTGTGTCGCGTTGAAACGTTTGCTGCTGTCATTGTTCACGCAGTCACATACGGCTCTTTCGACCCCATGGACTGCACGCCAGGCCTCCCTGTCCTTCCCTGTCTCCCAGAGCGTGTGCAGACTCATGTCCATTGAGTCGGTGATGCCATCCAACCGTCTCATCCTGTCGTCCCCTTCTGCTCCTGCCTTCAATATTTCCCAGCATCAGGGTCTTTTCTGATGAGTCGGCTCGTTGCATCAGATGGCCAAAGTATTTAAACAAGAGAAGAAATCCACCTCCCTGTGAACTAGAACGTTTGTCTCTGCTGTATTCCCTTTTAAAATATCTAAATCAGTGACAGGAGCCAGTTCTGCGCTCCCACCTGGATCCCAGAGCAGGTGGTTCCTGTGTTCTCCGAGCTGCCACCTCTCCGTGTTCCAGCTTTTAAAGATACACGGACACACTTGCATCTTTATGATGTTGATTTAAATCCCCTTTATTCATAAGAATTTGCTGTGACAGGTGGGATTTTGTGGTTGAGTCCTGGGAAGGCCTTGAAGAGCTGTGTTAGTTCAGAGTGATTCGGGAGATTACAGCCCCGAGCCCCGAGACAGTGGAGGGAGGGGTCCTCGAGAAACACGGGGCCCGGCTCCGCGGCACTGTCACGGGGGAGCTGTGTGGGCAGCCATCGCCATGAACGTGCAGATGAAAGGAAGCAGACCCAGGTTGGCTCCCCGTTGCTCTGTTTCATACTGGTGAGACCAGACCGGCGAGCTGTGGCTGCGCACCCCACCCGGCAGCTCCCCCGCTGGGTTGCTTCATTTCTGAGGTTTAAACAGGAATATGGGGTCTGACTACA
>SJYQ01001814.1:258080-315623 GCA_006410935.1 Redunca redunca | reverse complement strand
CAGGGTGCCCACTGTCTGGGGTCAGGGTGCCCGCTGTCTGGGGTCAGGGTGTCCAGTGTGTGGGGTCAGGGTGCCCACTGTCTGGGGCCTGGGTGCCCACTGTCTGGGGTCAGGGTGCCCACTGTCTGGGGCCTGGGTGCCCGCTGTCTGTGGTCAGGGTGTCCACTGTCTGGGGTCAGTGCTCCTGCTGTCTGGGGCCTGGGTGCTCGCTGTCTGTGGTCAGGGTGTCCACTGTCTGGGGTCAGTGCTCCTGCTGTCTGGGGCCTGGGTGCTCGCTGTCTGTGGTCAGGGTGTCCAGTGCGTGGGGCCAGGGTGCTCGCTGTCTGGGGCCTGGGTGCTCACTGTCTGGGGTCAGGGTGTTCAGTGCGTGGGGTCAGTGCTCCAGCTGTCTGTGGTCAGGGTGTCCAGTGCGTGGGGCCAGGGCATCTGCCGTATGACAGGTTGGAAGTGCTGGAGTTAACCCCCCAGGAGCATGTTTGTCCAGCACTGCGTGGCCTGGTGGGGAGGAGGGGGACCTTGGAGACCAGGGAGATGCATGTCCATCCCTAAAGGAGTGTTAGGCTCCTGAGGCCTGCGGTCATCTCCTCTTCCTCTCCTCGGGTAGGGGGTTTCTAAGTGTTGTCTCGGAAATTGTATCAAGTCCAAAAAGCACAGAGAGGACACGCTCTTCCTTGCGGCAGCGTTCAGCGTGGGAAGGCCACCGTCTGTGAACACCACAGGGCTGTGGGTCACCAGCCCCCAGGGCACGTGGCCGAGGTGAGGCGGGGGTAGACCAGCCCGCGGAGGCCAGGGAGGCTCTAAAGGAGGAGCAGGAGGTCTGGCCCTGCAGATCGAGTCTGAATTTTCCAGAGAAGCGACCGGAGTGAGACATTCCCTGCGAAGGAACCAGGGCGAGTGGGCGGCCTCTGTGTTGCTCAGGTGAGAAAGGATCACAAACTCAACACCTGAAACTAACACAGACGTGTCGCTTCCCAGTTCCCGGCCTCCGAAGGCCACGGCCAAGGCTGCGCTGGGCTGGGCTATGTCCAGAAGCTCTGAGAGGGCCCACCTCCCGGCTTGCCCAGGGGCTGGCAGATTCAGTTCACGAGGCTGGGGAAATGGACCTTGTTTCCTTCCAAGCTGTTAGAGGGTCATTCTTGGGTTCTGGAGGCAGCCAGCATCCCTGGCCGCAGCCACCTCCATCTTCAGAGTCAGCAGCAGGCCGGGTCCTCATGCCACGGACCTCTGACCTTCCCTCCTTCCGTCCCTCCTGCTTCCAGCCAAAGAAGGTTCTCTGCTTCTAAGGGTTCCTGTGAGGAGTATGGGTCCACCCAGCGGATGTAAAGTCTCCTCATTTTTAGATCGATGACGTCAGTGACGTCGGCAGAGCCCTCCCTGCCACGCGGTGTAGCGTGTTCTCAGGCACCGCTGACTGGGGGTGGACACCTTTGGGGGGCGTCCTTCCCACCCCAGGGGACAGGGGCACCAGCGTGTGGACGATGGTGGCGAGTCAAGGGCCCACCCTGGGCTCTGCCGCTTCCTGAGACGGTGGCTCTGGGGGTGGGGTGGGGGGCGGGTGGCTGAGGGGGTGTCTCGGGGCCGTGCAGTGAGCCCTGCTCAGGACAGGCCCTGCAGCTCAGGCCGAGGGGTGCAGGGAGGGGAGAGGCTGAAGCCCAGCGTCAGGGGCAGGAGAGCCAGAGGGTTCCTCAAGCGCCCCCGCCTCCAGCTCTGAGGAGCTTCTGCTGATTGGAAGGTCAGGCCCTCCGCCTGTGGCCCCTGGCAGAGGTCGGGGACCATCTGCACGGCTGGCCTCTCCTAACTCACCGTGTCCACGGGATGGGAACGTTTTCCTGATGTCTGCTTACTGTTTCAAAAGAGATGACAGTTTCGTTTCAATCCCCAGTTTTACTGGCTGCGGCTGTGATCCGCTTGTAGAAGTCGAGTGTGAGCCTTCATGGGCAGGGCACCCTTTCTGTAACGGGGTTGTTGCCGATGAGCTAGGACACGCACTGGCCCCGAGAAGTCCATGGTGGGGCTGCATCGTTCGCAGCAGACTCTCGCCGCCAGGCACCTCGGTGTCTTTTGGTTGGTGTGCCCGGTACTCTTCCCGCCTGTTCTCCTTGTAGCTGACTGAAGTAGCTGAGGGTGGAAAGGAGAGTCTTCCGAGCACGGCGGGGCTGCTGGAGGCGGGGTGGGGGGCGGGGAGACGTAACGGCCAGAGGCGGGGCACAGTGGATGACCATCGGAAGCCAGGAGGCTCTGAGGCCCGCGGCAGCCCTGCGTGCTCAGCCATCTGGAAGGCTATCTGGGAAAGGCAGGAGAATCAGTGAATGAGCAAGCAGACCTGGCCTCCCTGGATTCGGCCTCTGAACCCTGCCTGGGGCTCGGCCAGCTCCGGAGGCCGCCCTCCCAGACGCGCCCAGGGAGCCTCAGGGTCGCAGAGCATGCGGAGCTGGGCGCCAGGGCGCTGGCCAAGCGGGGACGACGGTGCTCGGAGCAGAGCGGCCTGGCCAGGCACCTGCAGCCCCAGAGCCAGGCCTGTGGCCAGCCTGGGCCAGCCGTGGGCCACTGTGTGACGGTGGCCCCTCGCCTCTGAGCCCAGGCGGGCTGCTCCCCGGCGTCTGGGAGCCCCGGACACTGCAGAGCCAGGAGCGCAGCCCCAGGACACCAGCTGGCGTGCCAGTCAGCATCTGCAGCCTGCACCTCCGGGCGGCTGGTCCCATGGGTGCTGAGCATCTTACGTGTGGGGTTTTACCACCAAAGTGTGACTCCTCTCGGGAGACCCTCAAGGGAGGCTGATTGAGAAAAGCCGGTTCCACGCGGCCAGTACTGTGTGACTCCGTGTGTGTAACGTTCTTGAAATGACAGCAGTAAAGACGGAGAGTAGTTGAGGGTTACCAGAGACCCCGGGTGGGGCATTGGGGTGGGCGTGGTCACAGAAGGGCAGCGTGGAGGTGGACCCATTCCGCATCTTGACTGCGGTGCGGATGCAGACCCACATGAGTTGTAACAGTGCATGGGACCAAATACATACACATGTGCACATACACACGCACACGGGAACACACGGGAGACAGGCAAGACGGAGGGGTGGGTGCTGAACACGCAAGGTGCCCCTTTCCGTGAGCGTCGGGAAACGTAAAGGACGCAGGGCGCTCTCTCTCATCACAGCTGCGTGGGGCTCTCCAGTGATCCCAAAGTAAAATGTGGTCAGTCACAGCAGATGCTGATGTTTCAGCTTCGATCTTTTCCTTTCCCCTCACCTCCCTGTAACCAGACAACAGGGTAGGAATTGGCGTCAGCACCCACGGTGACTGCGGGGCCGGGCAGGGTGCGGCCGCCGGGTCGTTAGCCTGCCGTCTGTTCCTGCTGTTGGGTGATTCGTGCTGCTGGCGTCACTACTGACGAAGGAGACGTGGTGGAGTGTGCGTGGGTGAGTGTGCGTGTGTGTGTAGTTGAAGACCAGCCTGCTGACGGGGAATCTGCAGTGTTCTTCGAGGCCCGGTCTACACACACACAGCCAGGTGGAGAGTCTGCCCCCATCTGCAGCCGTGGCCTCAGCCAGACGGGCCGCTTCCAGCAGGTCGTTTCTGCCTGAGCGACGCAGTAATTGCAGGACTGACATCTGACTGCTTCCAGGGAGGGACTTGCCGCCTTGCCTCCTTCATCATGTCTCCGAAACACTGAAGTTCTCATTTCTGTTTCCTCCTTTAGGTCCCACCTGTTTAAAGGTTTAGTCAGTGCAGAAGGCAGGCCAAGATATAGTATCCACAATCACACAATTAGAGTTGGAAACAAACCTGTCTGGAAGACAGCACCCAGAAATTATCACAAGGAAAGCGAACGACCAGCCGTGGTTATCATGATAATGAAGACACTACTGCCTTAATACTCAGCAAACTTGGCCATGCCAATGTTGAATTCCTGCTACATAAACCAAGAAAAATACTGCAATTTACTCTCCAAGGAAATGCATTGTTTAATACAACCACTGCTTTTCTGCTGTTCATCCAACCGCAGGCAGGCGGGCCGGGTGTCTGGAGATATGCAAGTGGTTGTTTCCTTTGCTGCTGAAGATGGATGAGAGGTCCATTTCCTTTCTCCTCTTAACTATGATTTGGCCCTCCACTGAAGTATTCAATCTATATTTTGGAGAAAAACTGCTAAGACTTTGAAAACTACGTTAATAGGCTGCCCCGTTCCCTGATCCAGGCCGGGCACCTGCCTGTGGTGCTTTATTTGACAGGTTTCGTGAGTTGTTGTTTAGTTTAGACACTGACGCAAACTAGCCTATAAAATACTGTGCTGTGAATATAAACCTTTATGAACCTCATGGGATAGTCCTTCTAAAATGTGAATTAAGATATTCCATGATTCAGACCCATAAACTGAGAAGTAGCCATTGCTCTGAGTAGTAATTTGCTTTCTGAAACCTTGGACTGTAAATTGCCTCTGGACCCTGCTCACTGAATTCTGAGTTTGTGTGCACGATGGTAGGTAGCTAATGAAGTTTTCAAAAGTAGTTCTATAAAAGGAGTTCAAACTCTTTCAGGCTGTAAGGGTCTTCTGAAATATATCTCTTTGGCTTAGGGGCTGTTTCGGTTTTTTTCTTGTTTAAAGAGCCACCCTATTTTACCATGGAACCCGAGAGTCGGATATTAGCGGAAGTGGAAGAAAATGTGGACATCGTGTGTGAAGCCATGGGTGAGTGAGGAGAGCCGTGGGGGTGTGCAGGCGAGCCATGGAGGGTGGGGGAGCCGTGCGTGGGGAGCCGCGGGTGGGTGCACAGAGGCTGTGGGGGGAGCCGCCACACGGTGGAGGGCCAACAGGGCATCTCCAGGGCCGAGCCGTCGTCTGGGCAGCGCTGGCAGGTGGGCTGTGACGGGGAGAAGGCAGATGCTTCACCTGGAGCAGAACTCAGCTGCTGGGCGTGCAACCTTGGGGAAGGCCTTTGATCTTGCCTAGCTTTTGTGTCCTCGCCTGCAAAGCAGGGATAAGAATATTTACCCAAAGGAACAGCCAGGAAGCCTTAACGGCATCCGTCCCAACAGACAGAGGCCAAGTCTTATCCTCCTGATTCCCTTCAGAGGCTCCAACTCCCCCAGAGTGAGCCTCCCAAGACTTGGGGCAGGAAATTCCTTCTCATCCTCGGGGTGAGGGGCCTGCTGACCACATCCACTCCGAGGGGAGAGAGATCGTTCTAACTTCTTGAATAGGAAACCTTCTTGTTTTTCTGGCCTTTCAGCTTCTGACTGACCTTTCTTCTGTCACGGGGGTGATTTGACCTCTTGCCTTGACCTTCACTGGCCATTGCTCCTATTCCACGTCCAGCACACATGTGGTCACACTAGGCCTCCAGCAGGGCCAGGCTTTCTGCGGTGATTTCATAATCAAAACCGCGCAAGTGCCCTGGAGAGGATCAGGGAACGAGAAGGACCTTTGACGTTAAGACCTGTGCGTCTTAAGGGTTTCAGAGCTCTTCTTCTAAGAGCTTGGAGGCTGTTTCCCAACAATTCTGGGAATCTTCTGGAAAGCACCCCCTCAGGCGCAGAGGCGGGAAGATGGAGGAGACCCTGTTGTAAAGTCACCGCCTGGGGTCTGGCGAGGGTGCTGCTCACGGATCCCTGGACAGGCCAGATCCAAACCCACATGCACCAGCTCTCCGCAGCCAGTGCTTAGGCCCGGACCTGAGCAGACATGGCTGACCTGCAGGCAGGGAGCAGGGGCGCCCTCGGGGGGTGTGGAAGGTCAGTGCAGCCCCGGGCGCCCAGTCCCCGCCCCTCCCTCCGCTGAGCCTCCTGCAGAGGCGGCTCCGGCCCAGGGGACTTGGCTCCTCGGGGGCTCCAGCCCCCGCCCCAGCAGCTCCCGGAGCTGTGTCCAGCCCCCCTCTGCGCCCTTCTCTGTGACCGGCTCGACCCACAGGGGTGGCGCCAGGGGGAGAGGGGGGCCCTGTGAACTTCCCGGGGAAATCTTTTCTTACCTTGGCCCCATTATTCTCACTTCTGTCTAAACACCAGTTTTTTAAGGCCAACAACTCTGTGAAACTGAAACTATAAAATACTTAGAAGCTTATGCTTTAGAAACAGGAGGCTGCCATACTGCAGGGGTAAGACTTCTGTTTGTGACATTAAATTGCCCCCAGATAGAACTACTCCTAGTTCCCTGTATACTAACAATTATTTTTCTATAAATGACAATGTTAGGCTCTCCCTTTGACAAGAAGATGCTTTTCTTGCATGATTTCTACAGAGTAAACTGCTTGTTAAGTACAGGCTTATAAGTACATACCGAACAGGTCTTTCAGCATCGCGTTGCCATCATATAATTTACTGCTTTCTTTTAATTTTGACAATGAAACCATAGCAGCATGCGAAGTGGTTATTCTTTATGAAAGCTACATCGTGTAATGGCTATTATGAGACTTTACATGAAGTGGTTATGCTTTTACCTTCAAATGAATTTTTTTTAATTTCCTGATTTAATGAAAAGTGACAGGAAGCATAATGAAGGCAAAGAACAGAATCTGAGAATACATTATCCTGAAATATCCCCCGATATTAGCTTTATTTATTAAAGAAGACGTCTCACACCTACACTGTATCATAAGTGAACAGATCCGAGTGTGCCTTTCAGCGTGAATCCTGTCGAGATGTTTTATTTAAATTCATTTTACGTTTAGGGAAGCTGAGGCACAGAAGGATACAAGATCTAGAAATAAGCCAGGTGCTTCCGCATTTTTCCGACAACCAGCGTACCGTGCCAGGGAAGCCCAGGACCCCGTTTCAAGTGCCTCAGTCTGTTCCACGGACGGCCTCTCTGGTCCGCCCTCTTGGGTGGCCTGACCCTTCTTGGCTTCAGGAGAAGGAGCAGGGAAGCTGTCTTCCCTTTGCCGGTTCCCCAAGGATCTAAGGGAGCCGAGAGGAGGGCCTGGTGTGTCCCAGGCAGCAAAGCCACAGGGATAGTGCATTTCATCCGGTCGCCTGGTCACCGCACTGACCACACTCATTTGGGGGCCAAGCAACAGAGGTCCTCGTGCTCTTGGGCCAAGGAAAGCCCCATCATTTACAACCCAGGTTCTGCCCCGTGGCCTTGTCCACCGAGTACGCCCGGCTGGCGAACCCCAACCTCAAGCCTCCTTCCAGGTGGTGAGGCCATCTCTAGTCTCACTGCTCGGGAGTCTCGGCCTCCCCTGTGACGTCACCAAGATGAGGAGGGGGCACCCAGGAGGGGCGGCTGGGCCTTGACCTCCATCTGACGCTGGCCCACCCACTCTTGGGTGCAGGCGTGGGAGCATCCCCCCCACCCCGTCATCTCTGCACCAGCCTGGTCTCGGGGCCACAGTGACATCTCCCGAATCCACAACCTGGACCAGATACACCTTGCATGCTTGCTGCTTGAGCTCATCCACCAGGCCCCCCGTGCGTGGATCAGTGACTGGTTCATGTGACTGACCAGTGCATGGATCAGGGGCACGTGGATCAGTGACCCTGACTCCTGAGATGGGGTGCTGCAGTCCCAGGCTGTGCAGTGAGCACACCCCCTGGGCCAGGCGCTGGGAGGAGCTTATGTGCTGATGCGATCGATCTTCACAGTCACCTTCGAGAGGGGACACCACTTCTTCCCAAGTCCCAGGGAACTGGGAAGAAGAGGGGTTACCTGCCCTGCCCAATGGCACAGCTTGGAGGGGGCACCTGTCTCCCACCCTGGTGACCCTTCCCCAGACCCCAGGAGACAGAGGCAGTCACTGAAGGGCCGGGGCCTTCCTCCCAGCACTGTCTGAGGTCAGTCACAGCCGTACCCGTAGGACAAGGGCAGGGCCAGACCGTGGGAAGAGCTGGAAGGGTCTGCAGCCCCCTCCCCATCTGCATGGAAGATAAGAACACCACCCAACCAGGCGCTTGGAGGATGAGGAGATGCCCAGTGAAATACCTTGAAGCCGTTTTGCCTCAGTCCTCACGTAGCAGTTCTTGAAACTTAGTGAGTTTTAAATGCCCAACTGTTTCCACTTCTCTGCAGGGGTCCCGCCTCCCGCCCTCCAGTGGTTCAAGGATGCTGTCTCCATCAACAAGCTCCAGAACCCTCGGTACCAAGTGCTGGCTGGCGGAGGCCTGCGCGTCCAGCAGCTGCGTCCAGAGGACTCAGGGATCTTCCAGTGCCTGGCCAGCAACGCAGGCGGGGAGGTCCAGACCCACACCTACCTGGACGTCACCAGTGAGTACTGCCCCCCCACCTCCCAGAGCCCAGCCCCTGGACAGCCCTGAGGCCCCGGCGTCCCTGCCCTCGCCCCGTGGACACTCAGAGAACACGGGTGTCTGTCCAGCCCGAGTGTCCACACCCTGGGCACTTGAACGCACTGCTCTGTTGAGACGTAGAAGCAAAGTCCCCATCTTTCTGGGCAGAACTGGAAAGACTAAGTGGACAGCTCATGCCTAATCTTCTTTTGATCTTTTTTTACCTGTTTTTCTATATTTATTCTCTATTTTAGCTTTATTGAACAACTATAGTTCTTTTTTTTTTTTTATATCTATATTAATTTGTATTAATCTTGTATTCTACACAAATATATTTAAAATTTTCTATCTCATACATTGCATCCTGCATCGGATATCGACTGGCGATTCGTTTCGTGAGTTTCTTTTATGATCCCATTAACCGAAAGACTTTGGCACTATGAAAAATAAGATGAAGGTATCTGCAGGTTTTCTCTTTAATCTCCCGTAGTTGTCTTTCCTCTAAAACAAGTAGAGTTTAGTGATTATGGAATTCTCATGCTTTCCCTGTCTGGAAGCAAAATGCTGATGTCTCCAGGTGTGGGGGCCGTTCAGGAAATCAAACCATGGTCAGCGTGTGCACGGCCAATGGCTCTTGTCAGCGATGACTCGAAAGAGACTGTTGCAATACTGAGATATTCACGCGAGTGTTTTGCTAAACTAGGGGTCACTTCCTCTGACCTTGCCCAGGGTCAAATTTCCCCTCTGTTGTGGAGTCTAGGAAACCAGTATCACTTCAAGCAGTAAAGGTAATATTGGCGTCTTAAGCTAGAAACTGAGTTTTGATCTATTAGAATTACTTGGGGATCCCCAGGTGGCATTAGTGGTAAGGAATCCGTCTACCCGTGCAGGAGACGACGTAAGAGACACGGGCTTGATCCCTGGGTTGGGAAGATCTCCTGGAGAAGGGAAGGGCAACCCACCCCAGTATTCGTGCCTGGAGAATCCCATGGACAAAGGAGCCTGGCAGGCTATGGTGCATGGGGTCTCGCAGGACTGAGTGTCTGAGCACAGAATTACTTAGCCCTATCCTGCAGCGGGGGCCGGGGTGTACGGGGCAGGGACTGTGCAAAGCCAGATGTAACCGCTTTTGGCTCTGAGGGAGGCGGTTTCCGTTGCCCCCACGCGCCTCTGCTGTCGTAACCTGGAGGCAGCACAGACAGGTCAGAGCAGACGTGGCTGTTCACAGGACTTCATTTACAGAAACGGGGCCAGACTGGACCGGGCCCAGGGTGGAGGCCGCAGACCCCGCTCTCATGGGAGGCCCAGGGAAGACCGCCCGATCCCACCCAGACCCCGCTCTCTCTTCAAACATAGCCAGCTCAGCCCAGGTCACAGGAGTCTCAGGAGGATCAGTGTGGAAATTTAAATGAAAGTGCGACTTAACCTGGTTCCCATGACAACTGGAGCTTGAACAAATAAATACCTGTAATGATAATGCTACGTATCTGTTTTGTAAGTACAGGGCTTTGCAAAGTGGATTAAAAAAAACTTAAAGCACTTTCCATGAAATAAAAATATAGTGTGTAAAACAATCAGTATCTATTTCTTCGTTTAACAAGCATTTACTGAGCACCCATGTCAGTTACTCTGGGCCTGTGAGGCTCAGAGACAAAGCTAAGATTCTTTTCTGAGGTCCTTAGAATGTGTTTATTTTAATGTTCAAAATGGATCCTAGGAAGTGTCAAGATGTCATCTCTTGGGTGATATTTAATATTCAGAAATTAGATCTTTCTATTTTTTTTTTAAATAATGAAAGCAACTTGTTTGATTTCTGTAAATAAATGTCCGTCTTCTTAATAATGTTCATCTGAAAGCTCTGTGGTTCAGTGGTAAAGAACCCACCTGCCAATGCAGGAGACGTAAGAGACGTGGGTGGCTTGATCCCTGGGTTGGGAAGGTCCCCTGGAGGAGGGCCTGGCTCTCCACGCCAGTATTCTTGCCTGGAGAATCCCGTGGGCAGAGGAGGCTGGCGGGCTACAGTCCACAGGGTCACAAAAGAGTCAGATGCGACTGAAGCGACTGCGCGTGCGTGCGGAAGCCCTCCCGCTCTGCCTCCTCGTGCAGGGTCAGGGTCAGGGTCAGTCCTGAAGGGCTTTCACCTTTTATCGCTGCAGCACTGTCTTCAGTTGGTTCTGTGGGCACCCAGGCAGATGCCTCCTCCAGGCTGGCCTGAGCATTCCCGTCTCACTGTCCCCGTCCTCTGCCTAGATGTGGCCCCAGCCTTCACCCAGCTCCCGGTGGACACCACGGTGACCGACGGGACGACAGCCGTGCTCAGGTGTGAGGTGTCCGGGGCCCCCAGGCCGGCCATCGTGTGGAGCAGAGGTAGGCGGCTCACACCTGCCTCAGGAGGCGAACCCGGCGGGGCAGGGTTACCTCTGTTATTCCCACTCACCCGTCCATTCTGTGACGAGGAAGATCCCGGGGAGCCAGATGGGCGAGACCCCGAGAGCTCCCCAGAGCTCACCGTCCGAAGAGGAGGCACGTTTCCCTACCGTGCGCGGACAGCTGTTTCCTCCTCAGGAGCCTCCGTCAGTGCCTCGGGCCAGGCGGCCCCTTAAATCAGGGGGCCGGTTTCAGCCCCTTTGTGAAGGAGGGAGGTCACGGCTAGGAGTACGTCCTGTTACTTTAAACAAGCTGCTTCCAGTGCAGGATTACCTGCGTCCTCAGCAGCTGAACGTGTGCAACACTCAGTCTGACTCTATTTCTGTTCCTGTGAAGCGTGGAGTCACTTCCCAGGCTCATTGCAGCACCACCCCGCCCCCACCCAGCCCCATCAACACCTTAGGCACCCCTGCCACTGAATGAATGGCACACGCGGTCCATCTTTGACAAGCCCCAGCTGAATTGGGTTCCTCCCCGTAGATCATGCTTGGTGGACTGTATCCGGGTGAAACTTCAAAACTTACACTTCTTTCTCACCCAGACAAGCCCTTGATGGCTTCCCAACTCTTGCAGGGGCCTCAGCTTATAGACACACAGATCTGGGAAGTTACCAATTAATCAGAAAGAGGAGGGGATCCTTTCATTGTAGATATTTTCTTTCTTGTCTTTCCTGATTTAGAATGTAATAATAGCCTTAGATAGAAAATTTATAGACAGAAAACTCAAACTCAGCCACTCAGAGGAAGCCACCACGTTTATGGATTGGAATTTTTTTAAACTTCTTACTTTGTGTTGAAATTTAGCCAATTAACAGTGTTGTGATAGTTTCAAGTGAACTCTAAGGACTTTGGCCAAATGTATACTTGTATCCATTCTCCCCCAAACTCCCCTCCCATCCAGGCTGCCACAGTAGGCTGAGCAGAGTTCCATGTGCTATGCAGTAGAAAGACAGCAGCGTGTACGTGTCCATTCATGGACCATAATTTTCTTATCCGAGTCTCTCAGCATTGGACAGTTAGGGTGTTCTTGGCTTCGGTTATCCTAACGACTGCTAAAGCAAACTGCTTTGGTTACTTCCGTGCATATAGTTTCCACTGTCTTCCGAGTTTATCTTCCCGGCTGCAGCCACAGCATCACGTCTCCTTGAATGTTACGGTTCTCACGTTCCTGTTTTCTCTATCGTCCGCAGGAAGCCATGTCCTGGCCAGCGGCTCTGTGAGGATCCCCCGGTTCATGCTCCTGGAGTCTGGGGGTCTGCAGATCGCCCCTGTCTTCATCCAGGATGCAGGCAACTACACCTGCCACACAGCCAACTCAGAGGGCTCCCTGAATGCGTCCGCCACGCTCACCGTGTGGAGTAAGGACCACGGCCCACGTGGAACGAGCTGTTAATAACGGTTTAATCAGCCCATCGTCTGTGCTTGGGGATGTCAATATGCCCTCGGACTCCCTAATCTAATCAAAGGAGAATCATTATTTTTACAACTAATTTAGAGAAATCTGTTGAGCAATTAGTTTTTTTCAGCTTCTAAAAGAATAATTAGAAAATGTATTCAAAGATTTAATGGGGACATTTCAGGAGAGATAAAAGGTTAACTTTTTAAAGTCAGTAGAGTAGGGATATTATGCCAAACTAGTTCAAAGAACAAAACTGAGAAGTTGGCTAATTTTATACGAATCACGTGAGAAGAATAGATCAAGAATTAAAATCCGAGGGGAAGTATTTTTCCCATACTGTAATTATGACCAAATAAAACACTCCTCATCTATTAAGTATGGATGTTTCCTATGTGTAGGAGTGAACTATAACACGGGCTTCTGAAATGCAGAATAAATTGTTTTCCAGAACCTAGGGTTTGGATTACCAAGTATTCAGCTTCACCGGCTGATAAACTTTTCCCTCTCTGCTTCATCTGTGTCCATATCACTACAACATTATTGTCCAAAACAGCCAGAAACAGTGCTCATTAATAGATTTTGCTAAAGCCATCTATATGAGGAGATAAAACTTTTAACTGCATGAGTGAATAATTTGTTAAAATACCTTACTTGAAGAAAAACTAAAAAAAAGCACTTGTGCTTTATTTCATATCTGGTTTACATTTCTATGATATAGTTGGTGTCCACTCTGACAAATGACCCTTCCTAATTTATTAGGTTTTCTAAAGATATCACTAGTTTTTTTTAAAACCAGGAGTACAGTCCCCCCCCCCCAATATTGTTGAATATTTACTAGAAAAGAGATTTTGTCCCATGGGATATCCTAATGTGTGAACCATGTCTGACTCATCAAGCATCCCTGGAAATTAACCGTGAATGTAAAAGCTTGTGGGAAACTGATGTCTGCAGCTCTGCAGGTCACTCCCCAAAGCACATCGTGGGTCTGCTAAGGTGCAAAATTGTAATAACCCAAGAATGGCTGGCACAGCCCCGCGTGGCCTGGGGTCTTCCCAGGCACCCGGCTCTGTCTGTCCCAGTGGGAGCACACAGCAGCACCCCCTTCACAGGCAGGAGAACCGAGCTCCAAGCAGAGGTGTTTCTCTGGATGCCCCACGGGTGAGCGGTCAGCAGGGACCCAGCCTCCTGACTAGGCTCCGGGCTCTTTCCTGCCTCAGAGCAGCGCCCGCCTCCAGGGTGTGCGGCGTGGGGACACACAGGGTGGGGCTGTGGAGTGCCGGCGGACGTTCAGGCCTGCACAGAGCACCAGGTCCCCTGCGCCCCGGACTATCGGGCAAGAGACCCTGCAGGGCCAAGCACCGGTTTCGCCTTCTGGTCACTGGGAGAAGCACAGCCCTCGTGAGACTGTTGTAAGGATTCAGTAAACCCATAAATGAAAGGGCTTTGCAAAGCCATGAGGTGCAGTGTGGACCTTACCAGAATGTTGATCCTCCTGGTAAGAATCCAGATTCTTCCTCAGAGCGTAGAGCCTGGTAGACACCTGCCTGTGATCTTGCTTCCCATTTCCTTCTGGAGTGTTCCGAGGTCGGGGCATGACCGCGGGTGGGGAGCTGGGGGGAGGGGCAGGAGGCCTGCCTGCCTGCCTCCCCGAGATGCAGACAGGCTTGCTCTCAATTCCCGAACGTCTCTGATCGCTTCCGTTTACACTCGTTTTGCCACGGCGAGAGGAAGCGAGGTTGTGACGTCAGATGACCAGCTCGTTCCCCCCGCCCCCGAGGGAGGAAGCCCTCAGCCTCGGGGCCCTGTCTGAGCCGCAGCCTGTGTCTTTGCAGATCGAACGTCCATCGTGACCCCTCCGGAGGACCGAGTGGTGATCAAGGGGACCACGGCCACGCTGCACTGCCGAGCCACCCACGACCCGCGCGTTTCTCTCCGGTCAGCTCCGTCAGTCACAGCGTTAGCGTTCCGTGAGCTGGGGCCCTGCGGTAGAGACGAGAGGGGAGAATCTCGGGAGCTTTGATTTCAGCCACAGATCCCTGATTACAGCCTCTTACAGTCCCGGGCCCCTTCATTAATCACACAGACCCCATCTTCCACTCCAGCCTTATGTATTATTTACAGTGAGCTGTGTTGCACTTCATGACTTCAATACAGCGTTTCATGATTTTTCTGCCAGGGTTAATACACTATCTGTAAAACGTGCTTGTCAGAGGCTGATACTTAATGAGAGAAAAATCCAGAGAGATCGAATGGGATTTCAGCAGTGTTTGCGCTGGGGCCTGGCTGGACCTGAGGGGTCTGCTCTACCACAAGGACGGCGCCTGCGTATCAGGCAGAGAGGGAGCGCCATGTCGGGGAAGGCCCCGCAGTGATCAGCTCGCTTAGAGGAAAACACTTGGAACGAGGGGAATGGGAGGATGTGAAGACCCGCTCAGGGGACGGTGACCCCGCCCCGCCTTTGTCTGACTCAGCCTGGAAGGTCGTGATGAAGAACCTGACCGTCCAGGTGGACACGGGGCAGCAGACACAGGTGGCTGTCGACCACGAGCTTCTTCCCAAACAGCCGCCACTTTCAAAAGAGTTTTTAATTTTCTGAACCAGCCTTGAGCGTGCATCTAGAAAGAGGACGTGGTCATCCTCGCGTTTCCACTCTGGCCTCTCAGCCCCAAAGGCATGTGAGCCCCGACAGAACCAAGGCATCCTCCTGCTTCCTCACATTCCACCCTGAGCAGAGGGAGAGGGCGGTGGACGCACAGGCGTGTCCCTACCTGGATGTGGAGCCCCGGCTGTTTTCTCTCTTCTTGGGCAGCTCTTGGACAAATTGAGAATTGTATTTCTATCTGCCTCTCTGGAGTTCCCCAGAGCTCAGAAATCAAGTTTGCCTTCCTTCCAAGAATGTTGAGTGCAAAGCAAACACACAAAAGCCAACAGTTAGAAGATTACCTAGAGAATTCTTGGATCCTAGAGAATTCATTCGTTTCTAAAGGACTTGGGAGTGTCACCCAACAAAAGACAAACAGATATTTTCTGCTGCCCTAAGGCCACGAGAAAAACCCCTCTGATCTGTGTGGTTTCCTCATAGCGTCTTATGTGTGGTTAAACAGAGTCGGAGCTCACTTCCTGAGAAGTGATTAAGTTGCTCACTCTGGGCACCCCCGCCTGGACACCCGGAGGGGCGCTGGCCCTGAGCGCTGCTCCCAGAGTGAGCAGCGATCCCCCTCCTTCCCGCGGGGGCCGCCTGCTCCGTCTGCGGGTGATGCCGGACGCGCCATGTGTCCACGCCTGAGGTCTGTGCACATCAAGCCTTTACAGAACTGGGCGCGTCTTGGAAGTCCAGCCCAGGGTTTGGGAGAGGAGGGCCAGCACTGTGACCCCCAGCAGTGACCAGTGAGGGGCCTGCCCACCCACAGCCCCAGGCTGGCGGGCTCCTAGCAGCGTCTACATGTGAAAATAAAAACGTGCTAACGCGTGCTAAAGTCATAAGGAATGAAAAGAGCAGGGCGTGCAGTTTTAAGGACAGAATGACTGGGTTTTAAGAAAGCGTGTTGACCGGGTGGGATGCGTTTTCTTCAGGGACTGGGGACTTTTAGGCAGCCCTGCCCCTATCCAGCCGCACTCTGGCCTCCAGGACGTTCCTCAGCGGGAGGGGCAGATGTAGTGGTAACAGCAGTGACCACAGCCCCTCAGCCTGCCCGTCCCGAACCCCAGGGCCGAGCAGTGTCTGCCCCGACTCCAGTGTCCGGCTTTTAACTTCAGCATCTGCCTCTGTGTTGTGACCAAGACCTTAGGTTGCTTTCCTTTTTTTAAGGTATGATTCCCACGTTAGGTACCACCTTTA
The DNA here is from genome assembly GCA_006410935.1 of Redunca redunca. Taxonomy (NCBI): domain Eukaryota; kingdom Metazoa; phylum Chordata; class Mammalia; order Artiodactyla; family Bovidae; genus Redunca; species Redunca redunca. The sequence continues at coordinate 299,750 of SJYQ01001814.1, read as the reverse complement.
GAGAGCACATTTCAGTGGTTCTTGCTATTTACTACAATATATTCACAAAGTCGTGCTGCCCAGGGGGCTCCGGTGGTAAAGAACCCGCCTGCCGATGCAGGAGACGTTAGAGACGAGTTTGATCCCTGGCTCAGGAAGATCCCCTGGGGGAGGGCACGGCCACCCACTCCAGCATTCTTGCCTGGAGAATCCCATGGACAGAGGGGCCTGGTGGGCTGCAGTCCGTGGGGCCGCAAGGACTCGGACACGACTGAAGCCTCGTGGCACACGCACAGGCCCACACAGTCATCAGTGGCTCACTTTTTAACAGAGGGGGAAGGTCAGTGGCCAGGGTCCTCACTCAGGCCTCTCTGCTTGCCCCACAGCTACGTGTGGAGGAAGGACAACGTGGTCATCGCCCCGTCCAGCAGCTCCAGGGTCGTGGTGGAGAAAGACGGGTCCCTCCTCATCAGCCAGACGTGGTCGGGCGACATCGGGGACTACACCTGCGGGGTGGTCTCCGAGGGCGGGAACGACTCCAGGACGGCGCGCCTGGAGGTGATGTGAGTACCGCGCCTGCCTGGCGCCGGGTCACTGCTCCTCCACACACGGTCACACAGTGGTGGGTCGTACAACAGGGGTCAGAGGCTGCCGCCCTGGGCTGCAGGCAGGCACACTTGCAGGGCTGGGGGTTTGGTAATCGCCTTGGGCCTCAGACACGCACACTTACAGGGTGGGGGTCGGAAACCTTAAAGTCGGATCGTGTCTGCCCTCAACTTGGCTGGTTCACGATTGCTTTTCCTCCTCGATGATTCCCTCTGACCCTGTGTCCTGACAGACTGTTTACCCTGCCTTTCCAGCCGGTAAGGGGCGGCAGGCTGGCCCAGTGCCCCTGAGAGCCCACTGCTCTCTGAGGGGAGGCACACACCTCCCACCAGAACTCACGGATGTGGCAGGAAGCCGCCCATCCCGCCTGCCCGGCCTTCCGGGGTGGGGAGCCATGGGGGCCACTCTCCCCTCCCATAGCCCCTCTCCCCACAGGCAGGAAGCTGAAGGGCCTGCTGACCAGGTCCCCTTTGCCGCGTGTATTTGTTGTTGTTCAGTCAGTAAGTCGTGTCCGACTCTCCGTGACCCCATGGACTGCAGCACGCCAGGGTCCTCTGTCCTCCACTCTCTCCCAGAGTTTGCTCAGATCCACGTCCATTGAGTCAGTGATGCCGGTTAACCATCTCACCCTCTGTCTCCCCTTTCTCTCCCCCCATGGAGTGGAGGATGACACAGCTCTGCGTTTTGAGGCCTGGCCATGTTTGGCATACCTGGGGCGCTCAGCAAATGCACATTGGTGGGTTGAATGACTGTGTCCAATAGTCCTCCCAGCCAGTCTGCTCAGGCCTCTGGCCTTCATTCAGGTGTGTATGCACCTGGGCCCCCCACCACTTGAGGGTGCCCGCCCTGCTCAGCCCTGGTCCCCTGTCTTCCTTCCCCCATCCACAGCTCACAGGAAGACCTTCCTAAAAATTGTTGATGATTCTGGCGTCCATGACCCGTAAATCCACGTGACACACCGTGCTATTCACAGTTAAACTACCTTTGAGAACTCTTAGATCATCCATCATTGGTACCAAATAAATAAATGTTAGCATTTCATAAAGACGCTGTCAGCAGAAGCCAGACTGCAGCTTCCAGCGCAGTTCTCTCTATTCCGCAGTTTTTATGTTCTGCTGATTTACATATCTTCCCTACTATTTGCTTATTTGATTTCCTCTAAGTAAAATGCATTTTTTTCAGCAAATGTTGCTGTATCTATAAAATAATGGGCTTTCTGTAATGGGAAAGCACCTCATCTCCAAATACAGAAATACTGCAGATTCGCGATTCAAACCAATTTAGGTGCGAGTGGTTGCAGAGCTGGTTTGAGAGACAGCGGTCCTTGTGAATCGTCGGTGTAATAAGCTCTCAGTTCTTCCAAATCAGAATGAATGGGGAAGGTTGTAGGTTAGAGCGTGCGTATCTTTAGATCCAATAAGGTCCTAACTCTAGGACGTCGGCAATGACAGTAGTGAGGATAATAGTCGTAACTCAGGATTGCGGGGCGTTCGAGCTTCTCAGAGAACTTGCAAATCCAGCGCGTTAACATCTCCCGGATTCGCTCGGATGACAACCACCACAATCTCCTGTTGCGGGCTTGACTGAGAGCTGCTCACGGCTAACTAGTGTCCTTCAGAAGAGCCTGAAAGTGTGCTTCCCAGCCTCCCCACTCGAGTGAAAAGCCACTTTGTTGAATAGAGAAATTAGGAGCGTCACAAATGAGCTTCTCAGGAGCAGGCCAGCCTCTGGCAGCTCTCCTGTGGGCTTGCTCCATAGTTGGCGGCCTGGAGCGTCTGCTCTGTGTCAGCCTGGGGGGCAGGGGGGCTAGGGGACCCTGGTGGGGGGAGGAGCCACCGTCGCAGCAGGGCCACTGGCCACCCCCGGGCGCTGCTGGCCTGGGGGCCCCTCCCCAGCTCCCACGCTGCAGCCTCGGTTTTCTCACCTGTGAACGGGGCGCGTTGTCGTTTACCTTGAAGGATGGTGGTGAAGTTTGAATGGACTGGCCAGGAGCCCCGCTCAGGGGGGACAGTCAGTCCCAGCTCTTACTCTTCCTCACCATCTCATAAAAAAATACTCCTCTTTTCATCAACAGCACCCCCACACACACTGGGGCGCAAGAGGTGTCTCTCTTTCACCCTACTTTATTTCTGCCTGAGGTCTGTGGCCCTCGGACACACCAGGTATGTCTGTCTGCCACGGAGGCCTCGGAGCCTGGAACAGGTGGCCCATCAGTGTCAGAGGAAGCCCCGCTCCACTCAGCAGATCGAGACAGGTTTGTGTATTTGGTGCCAGCAAGGAGGATTAATTTCAGAGGGGTCTGCCCCACCCGCTCCCAGAGAGGAGAGGTCTCTGCCATTCCAGAGGGTCTCATGCGCACCTGACCAGCTAACAACACGCAGTCTTGGTTACGCTGGCCACCCGTCATGTTAGCTGTGTCTGTCCTACCAGTCTGCTGGGGCCTTATAGGAAGAAACTGGGTCTGGGGTGACTGCAGACCCCCGAAGCTTCTTGCTGTATTGAGCACCCCAGAGGGACCAGACGCCAAGGCTCTGTGGGTTGACTGTTAATCATTTAAAAACCCAATTAGCACCGCGTCTTTCCTTCTGAGACCAGAGACTAATTCCTCTGAGCCAGAGTACAGAGGAAAGCCTCATTTACGGAGCGGCTGGAGACGCAGCCCCGAGGCAGTGGGAGAGGTTTCCTTCACTAGAACCACTTCTGACAAAGCCGTAATACGGAGCGAACAAGTTAGTGCCATTTCTCAAGAGCTATCGAGCCCCCACTGCCTTCATCCTCGGAGTGAACTCAGAGAAGATGGGTTTGACCGAGGCGTCGTTTGTCTGCTCAAGGGGCAGGGCTTTGCTATAGAAGAATGCTCATCGGCCCCTCTCCCTCCCGGGCAGCCCCCCGCGGGCGCCTCTTCACCACCCGCTTCCTCTCGTGTCTCTTCCCCAGCTGGTTTTTCCCAAACACACCTTGCTGCCTCGCCTGCCTGCACAGGCCTGGCCGGGTTGTTGGTAATTTCTGCCATTACCGCGGCCTAGTTCCCCCGATCGCGAGTTCTCTTCAAACCTCGTGGTGACTCAGCACGGGCTTCGCCCCCGTGTCCTCGGATGCCTTTCATTTGTCACCCCCTCTGCACACCAGGGTCGGTGAGTCGCCCTGCTGATCGTGTATCTCCCTTCACACTGGCAGAGACGCGCTGAGACCCCCTCTCCTGCTATCGGATGAGATCCTCCGAAATGGATTCAGAATATCGGAAAGCCTCATTTGTCGGCCATGCATGGGTTAGTCGAGTATTTCACCAAGCTTAATTTTCCAGATAACCGAAACTTATCATTTAAAGAAATAGTGTACGTTTCCCATGTATATTAACGAGTTCCCTGCATTGTGAAACCAGTAATACTGAACACCAGAGATATGCTAGAGAGGAATTCCAAATGGGGAGAGGCTGAAACCAGAAGAAAAAAAGAAATCTGAATTTCCTTCCAACTCGGAGTCCTGTGATGTATGTAAAAACCGCACTTTGCATCAGCCGTCCTCCAGGGGTGACTGTGGACTTGAGCGGCCGTGGACGAGGGCTCGTTATCTCCAGCTGCGTTCCAGACAGTGACGTCCTTGGGCACCGCTGGCTCTAAATCTCAGTACCGGTGCTAAACGTCTCAAGGCTACTTTGCCTTTTAAGTTCCTAAGTCTCCCCAGTCTCTCTAGAATTCTCCACTCACCCGTCCACTGCAGGCTCGGTTGCTGCCGTTCGGCGTGCCCCCCTTTCCACAGGCCCTGTGCTCTTCCCCTTGGTGGCTGTTCAGGGGCCGGGAGGCAGGACCCCAGACCCGCGCCCCGGGTGGGATGGAAGGACCAGGGCCTTGTCCGAGCTGGCTCCAGGGCTTCCTGAGCGGACGCCTGGACGGGAGGCTGCCTGCAGTGATCAGCAGACTCGGCGTGGTGAGCAGCCCTCCGCCTCACCAGCCTCCAGCCCTGGAAGAGCCACCCACTCACCTGCCAGGTGGGTTGCTGCCAAGTGCACCCTGCTTAGGCTGAGAGGCACGATCTGGCTCTGAGCGCAGACCCGGGGTCTTCCCGGCTGTGGGAACGTTAGGCTCGGACCCCTCACAATCCCCGGGACAGGGTGTGCAGAGACGCTCCGGGCCACGGCCGACTCTCCTCTTGTGCAGAAGGAGCCTGTCCCTTCCCGCCGCCCCCGGTCCTGTCCGTCCCTCCGCGGGGACAGGAGGACCACTCTGCGAGGCTGGTCCCGGGCCCGCAGTGCACCCCTCCTCTGGCTGCCGTGTCCTCCCCGGACCCCACCCGCGTCAGCCCCGGCCGCCTGCCTCCTCTGACCTCTGACCAGCCTTGTTGCATGTCTCTTCTCCCTCCTGACGGTTACACAGAGCATCCTCCGATAGTTTGTCGCCAAGTCCCTTTCTAACGAACTGCCCTCAGGGTCCCAGTTCCAGCCCCGGAAAGCTAGAGTCACACCGACAGCCAGAAATTCTGGACCCGGGCCTCTCTCACTTGCCTCCCTCCATGACGCAGTGCAAGCCCTGCGTGCCCCCGCTGCAAACCCACGGCGCCCCGGTCCTGCCTGTGCCCCCAGCAGCCACTGCCCGCCTGGCCCTCCGTCTTCAGCCCCAGTGCTCCCATCCTCCCCCGCCTCCCCCGCGGGGCGCTGCCTCTCAGCTGCTGTCCCCGTCGTGGCCCCCCAGCTGGGTGCTCCGGGCGGCCAGGGCCAGGGCTGCCTTCTGGCTGTGTGCACACCCGGGAGGGCGGGCTGGAGAGGGCCTTGTACTCCCCTCCGCCCCGGCGGGGTCAGCGCGCCCACCCTCCCCACGTCCCCCGCGTGCCGCTCAGCTCCAGGCGTCGGTGACTCGGGGTGGACGAGGCTGCCTAGCAGAGGACGAGGGCCCGCCGTCCAGCACGCACCGTGGCCCTGCTCTGTGGGCCTCATGACATGTGTCCAGCTGGAAAGTCTACCAATTACAGGGGGAGTCGGGGTAGGCGTGATGAGTTCTGCTTGAGTCAGAGGCGAGGGGGCGCAGAGGGTCCCCACAGAGGGGAGACTGAACTCTGGAGGCTGGGCGAGTGGTGAGTTATGGGCTTGGTCCCCCCGGGCAGGGCTGTGCTGCAGGAGAGTGCCTGGGGGGCAGAGATGGCTGATGAGCGGGGAGGGGGTGGTGTTGAGGGCAGGGGAGCGGCGGGACCCCCGGCAGAGCGCAGGGCTCCAGGCAGTCCGAGCCTCACGACTCCAGGAGTGCTGGTGTTGTGGACAGAGCAGAGGGGCCCCTTTCCTGATTTAAAACTCAGTTCACAGTTGAAGAGAAAACAGGACGACATTTCAGGCCCGAGTTCGTCCTTCGTGGTACTGATTTAAAGTCGCAGTCTACGTGAGAAATATTAGTTTGTTTATAAACCGCATTGGTGGGTTAGAGAGAGCTGTGTTTCTTAGGTAGCTGCAAGCACATAACAGCTTAATAAATTTCCAAGGGTAATGAGTACATTTTTTAAATTAAAAATATCGAGTATAATTATGGCTTTCTGTGCTGGCCTGTGTGGGTCAGCAGTAATTGATGTGTAAGAGAGACCAGAGCTAGCTGGTGGGTGAAACAGGTCACACCCAGCGTCCCCTTTCCAGCCCCCTCCCCTTTCCAGCAGGAGAAGAAGCCAGTTCTAAGGTCCAAAACACAGGGCCCTGCCCTGGGGCCCAACGGGCGAAGGTTAAACATGGGCCTGGCAGCTCGGTGGGGGGCAAGGTCCCAGCCCCATCGGTGGCAGAAACCACACAACTGGGCTTTGAAGCTTCATCATCAGTAAATCCCAATGAAGACACATTCTCCCTGTAACTTCTTTCCAGAGTTTATCTGCTTTGTGTTTCCACTTTATAGCCTTGCTGATGGGTTGTTTACTGTTTTCATGGGTTTTCAGTTAGCGTTTTCACCGCAGTTGCCTTTCAATGCCTCTCCCGAATCTCCATTGCCCAACAGAACCAGGGCGACAGTATATCTGCCCAAGCCCGGTCATGAGACGGCCACGCTGTCCAAGGAGACATACGGGCATTTTGGCTGGTGACTCCAAACAGCTGGTGTGGGGAACTTCCACAGTCGACCCTGTTTCCCGGGCCTTTTCCTCTCACGTGGCTTGCTGTGTTCCCATTAACAGCGTCTCACCGCAGAAGCAAATTAGTGACCAAGTTTTCTCAATTAAACCCTCTACTGTATGGAATGGGCACTCCCCACCCGATTTAAGTGAGAGTCATTAGCTATTTAATCCCTACCAGAGGGATTAAACCAAATTACGTTTGGAAAATAAAACGCATTGTGAATGGTGATGGTTTTTGGTTTTTTTTGAGGGGGGAGGGCAGCGAGTCGTCAGTGCTTGTGTTCAGGGCCTGCTTGCTGTTTTCCATTTTCCAAACATTGCACCCCAGGACCCGGCAGTGTGAGAGACAGGAGATTATCACACAATTCTGATATGTGGGTGTTTTTTTTTCTTTCTTCCTTTGTATCCAAGTGAGCTGCCTCATTCACCCCAGAACCTCGTGGCCAGCCTGAACCCGGCACACAGCCACGCCGTGGTGCTCTCCTGGGTCCGACCCTTCGACGGGAACAGCCCTGTCCTTCACTACATCGTGGAGCTGTCCGAGAACAGTGAGTAGCGACGCGGCGGTGTTGCCATGGGCAACAGTCAGGTTTCTTCCTGGCTCTTAGCGTCTTTACCCTTTCCCTCTGGTTCAGACCCACACCAGCCAGTGAGACGCCCCGGATGCTTCACGGAGCTTCAAACGGAAACCGCGGCTCGGGCTTCGGGAAAATGAAAGGGCAGCGTGGGCGCCGAGGCGGGCAGCAGCAGGAGTGGCCGCGGGGCCTCCCTGGGTGGGCGCCGGGCTCTGTGCTGAGGGCCCGGGGCCATGCCCACAGGGGCGCCCGGCCTGCGCGGGGTGGAGAGGACCCCGCAGGAGCGGCCTCTTGCCGTCAGGATCCTGACATGGCCGACTCCCGTGGGAGTCGTCTCCTTGAAATCAGGACTCTGTTTCCGTCGTCTTTGTGCCCTTAATAGGCACTCACGGATGAACAGGGTCAGGCTCCCTGGTGGATTCCCGGAGGATGTACTCGGGTCATAGGCACCGACCCTGGGCCGGGAGGGAGGTGCCCTGGGGTGCCCGAGTTACGTAAAATAGGGCACAGCTTCACACGCATGCCAGCTGTTCCCTCAACAGCGTGCACGGTTGGTTGGCTCTTTGTCAGACATCTTGCCTAAGTAAGAAGCGGGTTTTACACACAGTCATTCATTCCATCAGTCCGTCTGCCCGGTACTTGGTCCTGCTTGGGCGTCTGCTGTGCACCAGGCACCCTGCTGGCTGCTGGCTGCACACTGACGGTCAGCCTCAACCCCTGACAGCCGGGCTCTCCCGTTGAGGTGCCTTCATTCCAAGTGCCGTGGGGAGACAATGTGGGGAGGGCCTAGACGGGAGACGGTCGGATGGTGCCCCTGGTGGGCGGGCATGGCAGGAGGACAGGGCGGTGAGGGCAGGGGGCAGCGTGTCACCTCCAGGAGTGTGGAAACAGCTTCTGAAGTGAGGACAGCGTGAGGGAGGGGCCGAGACGCCAAGAAGGTGACCGAGGGCGTCCTCTGCCCCCAGCTCTCCTGCTGGGCCCGCCTGAGCTGGCCACTGCCCAGACGCTTTCCCCGAGAGCCTCTAGAGGAGTCCGGAGTAGTCCGCACCGCCATCACGACTGCATCGAGCATCGTTACCACAAAGACTCTGAAGTGGAGAGGACCGTTCTCTCCGGCTGGCCCTGGCTTCATCTGCGGCCTCGGCCAAGTCAGCCCGCTTGTCGGTGGGCGAGTCACACGTCTCCCTGCCGAGCAGATAGCAAGACCAGCAGTCATCTGGGCCAGCGATCTGGGGTTTATTTTTTTAGGGAACAGCGCCCTTAAGAAGCCCCTGAACACGCTGGCTAATCAAGGTCAGAAAGAGCCGCTTAGCAGCTAACACGCTAAAGTGGAGATGGTATTTGGCTGGCGCTGAGGGCTGTGCCAGTGGACGGTTCTACATAACCCCATCCAACAGTCCCCACGTCCCACTGCTCAGGGTACTGGCTGCCACCAGCGCCGCCTGGCAGGCAGAGTCAGCCTCTGTCCTCCTGGAAATGGGTCCTGCAGGACCACTGTGGCGTGGCGGCTCGGTGGCGGAGGCAGGCGCTGGGTGACACCTGCCCTCTCGACATACCAGCATCACAGGACGGCCTTGTCAGCACGCTCACGGAGCAGAACTCTGAAGCTGACGCCGCAGTGTGTCCAGGCGCTGGCCCGAGCCAAAGCCCGTTTGTGCGGAGCATGGCCCCTGCAGGCGTCCCGAGCTCCTCCCGGGGAGCTGGTCGTTGGTATAGTCCCAAGGGGGAGAGTGCCAGAAAAACCTGTGATGGACCCTGAAGTGGACCGAAGGCGGGTCACCGTGGCCCTTCGAGCCGCCTTCAGGGTCACCTGCTGCTTTAGGGGCCTGTACTTTTCGTTGTTTTTGAGCTGTTTCTGTAACTCTAGAGTGATCTCGAAGCTCTGGAGCTTCCTCTAGAACGCTCGCAGCGATGCAAATAATTCTTGTCCGTGAAAATCGTGTGTCCTTGTGATAGGTCGCGACCGTAGTGGCTGGTGTGGCTCTGAAGCTGCTGGCCAGTTTTGCCCGTTTGCAGGTTCACTGTAGCCTTCCTGGCGCCGGCATGCGTGTATGTTGTTTGAATGCGCTTCTGATACATTGTAACGTCTTACTGGTTCCCTCATTAATGAACCAATGGCAGCTAAAATCTCTGGGCTTCGCTCCTTGCTCAGTGGTAAAGAATCGGCTAGCCAATGCAGGAGATGGGGGTTCAATCCCTGGGTCAGGCAGATCCCTGGGAGAAGGGAATGGCTACCCACTCCAGTATACTTGCCTGGGAAATCCCAAGGGTGGGGAAGCCTGGTAGGCTCCAGTCCATGGGGTGGCAAAGACACCTAAAGGGCCCCAAATGTGGCCCCCAAATGTATCTGTGCTTCCAACAGCCTGGACAGTAGCCCCAGGAGCCCTTCTGACCCGGTCGCCAGCCCTGGACTCTTCCTCTGTAGAAGCACTCATCGCTTAGAGCTCAGAGGCCGGGCTATGGCGTGGCTCAGGTCAGTCCAGCCACACAGTCGTGGCCCCGAGGAGGTGGGGAAAGCCTGCCTTCCCGGCGAGACTGCTCACGCCTCAGCTCGCTCTCCTCCCACACGGGTGTCTGTCTGTCTGTCAGCTGGCAGCTGCCACCCTGAGAGCGTGTGTAGCCGCCTCCTCCCACCTTGGTGTCAGGAACTTCAAAGCTGGCGCCTGGCTGCGTGTTGTCTTCTTGCCAAAGTGGCAGAGAGACTTTGTTCTTATGCTTCAGATTATTTGCAACCATCTCTGAAACACGTGTCACATGGATGCCTTCTCGTAGCCCGGGAGAGTGAGGAGGTGGCTTCATCCGAGCCCACTTTCTGTGGGTTTTGCATGTTGAACCTCGCACTGAGAGCACTTGCTCCCATTCTAAAATCCATCCAGACCCTCCCTGTCGCATCGCCATGTCGCCAGCCCGGCGGCTGAGGCGGGGGGCTTGGGGGCTTGCCTCCTACCGCAGGCTGAGCTCCCCTCCACTTCTGGGCCTGTCTAGGCCCCGCGTCCAGCCGCTCTAGCCAGCGTCTCCTTCCCTGACGCAAACAGCCTCTCCCGTTCAGCGACCACACCCTCCCCAGGACCTCGTCCCCTCGTGAGCCCACCTGGGGCACGTCTGGCGTCTCCCCCAGAGCCCAGGAGCGCCAGGCCCAGGGACGTGAGCGGCTGACGGTCTCACAGCCTGTTCTTGCCGTCACCCTGGCCATATTCCTTAGCGGGGAATTTCATTTAGTTCCCAAGTCCTCAGCTCTTTTTGTTCTTCACTTTTAAGACAAACTTAAAACTCTAACCTGCACGGTTTTATTGTTTCTCTAAAACAGATACAGCAGAGAAAGCTTTCCCAAAGTGGAGGCTGTGAAACTATTGTAACCGCCTGCTCTCTGGGGTTCTGTCTGAGACAGAAAATGCTGTCCCTTCCTGCTCCCCCTCCTGGCCCAGTGACCATCTCCGGCGAGTCTCAGCTTCTCACCCCAGCCTTCCTGGGGGAGTCTGGCCCGTCCCTCCTTGGGGACCTGGGAGAGCTCAGTCTTATCCCCCAGGGGTGCCACGAGCAGGGCTGAGTCACAGCATCCGTTCACAACGGTGCTTCAGTTCGCTCACTTAAGGTCTGTTCGATGCCTTGATAGAATCACAGCTGACCTCGTGGTCTTCTCTCAAGAGTGCGGCCTATTCCAAAACTATTATTCTGCCAGCTCAAGCTTGAAATCCTAAAGTGCCACTACAAATTATATTCCTCTCATTCTTTTAATCATTCTTTATCCAGATTCCTCTAGAAGGATCTCATTTAACCTTCACGGAACCAGCTATTATCTGTGCTTCTCCTGTAACGTCCGGATGAGCTGTGAAGAAGCCAGGTGGGGCTGTTCCGTGGCCCGGAGGCGCTCACCTCTGAGTTCTCACTTCTGCCCAGAGCAGACGAGTGGCTCAGAGCGGGGATCAAGTCCACAGCCCCCGTCCCAGCGGCTTCACTCTGAGGAGCTTGAGATTATGTGTTGTCTGGGCTTTGAAACTGTCTCTGTTGACACAATGACGATAATCTGAGGGCCCTTTAGCATAGAGAAGCAAGTGTTATTCATCCCACCAAAGTAGTTTCAATAATTCATTGAGCTGAGCACTGAAATATAGGTCAGAGTCTCTGGAAAACTTGAAAATAATTACAGCAAGCACTTGAAAAATCATGAGGGTGGTTTAGAAAACGACCGTAGTATCCACCTATGCTTGTTTCGTTTCATTTTTTTTCTGCTGCTCTTTTCTTTTTCCTCCAAATATTGAAAATGAGTTTATATTACTCTTTTTAGAAATGCATGCGCGTATATTTATATGCGTGTGTAGTGTTAACTCTATGGATGTACAGTTCTCAGACCCAGTCCAGGTTTTACAGCGCATGTGATTTTGGAGATTTTGTTAAGAAAAAAAACGTCCAGGGCTTCCCCGGTGATCCAGTGGTTGAGAATCCACCTTGCGGCACAGGGGACGTCGGTTCCATCCCTGCTACAGGAAGATCGCATATGCTGCCGAGCAACTAAGTGGTCCCGTGCGCCGCAACCGCCGAGCCTGTGTGCTGCCTCTCCTGACGCCCGAGCGCCGCAGAGCCCCCTGCTCGGCAACAGGAGAGGCCGCCGCAGCGGGGAGCCCACACAGCCCCTGGCAAACAGCCCCACTTGCCTCAGTTAAAGAGAGCCCGCCCAGCAGCAAAGACCCAGCACAGCCAAAAATAGCTAAGTGAGACTCCCAGAGAAGGCACTGGCGCCCCACTCCAGCACTCTTGCCTGGAAAATCCCACGGATGGAGGAGCCTGGTGGGCTGCAGTCCACGGGGTCGATAAGAGTCAGACACAACTGAGCGACTTCACTTTCACTTTTCACTTTCATGCATTGGAGAAGGCAATGGCAACCCACTCCAGTGTTCTTGCCTGGAGAATCCCAGGGACAGGGCAGCCTGGTGGGCAGCCGTCTATGGGGTCGCACACAGTCTGACGTGACTGAATCAACTTAGCGGCAGCAGCAGTGGCAAGTAAAATTACATGAAAATAATAAAAGCATTCAAAGGTGAAAGCCCCCCCAGGGATCTTGGGCAGGGCCAGTGCAGATGTGAGCCAAGGGTTCAAGGTGCCCCTGGAGAGGGCATTGGGTGACTGCTCTTGCAGCTGGTGGAGGCCCAGCCCCCTGCTCTCAGTGCACCCCAAAGGCAGCAGCCCCCCAAACAGGAGAGGCTCCCGTGCACCCTGACAGGAGGGCCCACTCTGCAGAGTGTGAGCTCCAGGAGAGTCTCGCACGGCCTTCAGTCCCGGCTCTCCGCATCCAGCTAGCGTGTGCCGGGCGTGCCTGGTGGCCTCACGCTGCAGCCCCGCCGTCCTCCCTGCAGGACACCCGGTGTCCAGTGCAGGCCCACAAGCCTCTGGTCCACACCGTCCCATTAACTGGCTGGCCTTTCCCTGCTCCCCACCTCCTAAACATTTTATTTCAGAACGTTTAGGTTTATAGAACAATTGCGGGGAGAGAGTTCCCCAACCCTACGCTCGGTTCCCCTCTCATTAACTTGCCTTCGTGTGGGACGTTGTCAGATTCAGTGAGCTGATGTTGCCGTGCGATTGTTACCTAAAGTCCAGGTTTTATTCAGTCTCTTCAGCGTTTTGCACGAGTCCGTTTCTGTCCCAGGACCCCACCCAGGCCCACACCCCATTCGCGGGCCTTGGGCATTGCCATGGGCTCCTCCTGGCTCAGCGGGTTCTCAGACTTACCCTGACATGGATGACGGTGGCAATCTGGGGAGGAAGGGGAGTGTCGGAGGTCCTCTCGCAGTTAGGCTGGGGCGAGGGGTTCTGGGGAGGGACCACAGGGCGCAGGGCCCTCTCACAGCCCCCCGCCAGGCCCCGCTCTCAGTGCGGCTGCTGCTGGTGCCACGGAAGGGCCTGTGACAGGAGAGCTGCAAGTGAGTGTGCCCCCGGGTTGCCTCCTCCGTGGCCCGGTCCTGAGTGTGCACCGCCAGCCTGAGAAACCCAGAGCGCTTGCGTCCCGCGTCTGCACACCAGCCCCGGCTGGGAGAGGAGGGTCTCCCCTGAGCGTGAACCTCCCAGACCCTGGAGCCGGCGTCCCAGCTCCCCATCTGAACGTGAACTCCCCGGGCCCTGGAGCCAGCGGCCCAGCTCCCCGTCCGCAGCCTCTCTCTGACTGAGCCCTTGGCTTTCCTGCTGCAGTTCTGAGCAACTGCCAGACGTCGAAACAGCGAAGGTGTGCTCACCTGGAAGTTTCCACGACACGGGGGACCAGGCTGTCATCTGTGCCTCTGTCTCCCATGAGTGGATGTGGACGATGGTGCCTGCTGCGGGTCACCGTGGAGCCATCCCGCCGCGCCTGGCATGGCAGGTGCTTCCCCAGAAAAAGGGCGAATCCGGGCCCTGGGGTGAGTCAGGCCCTCTTCTAGGCGCTGAGGCTCTGACAGTGACTCAGATGCATCTGAGTGGGGTTTATCTCCTGGGTGGCTGTTTAAGTGGGTGCGTGTGAGTGCGTGCTCCAGTCGTCCACCTGTGTCTGACTCTTTCGTGACCCTGTGGACTTGCCTGCCAGGCTCCTCTGTCAGTGGGATTTCCCAGGCAAGAATACTGGAGTAGGTTGGCCATTGCCTCCTCCAGGGGATCTTCCTGACACCGGGATCGACCCGGCGTCTCCTACATTGGCAGGCGGGTTCTTTACCACTGAGCCACCAGGAAAGCCCCACTTAGGTGGTGTCTATTCTTATTATAATTCTTTCAATAATCCTTCTGTTTCAGGAGAGACAGAGTGCAGACAGCTGCCGCCAAAGCAGCAGTGGAATTTCAATTAGAAAAATAATAAATTTGCATCTTGATTTTCCACTTAGCTCTCTCTGTAACCTGGGGGAAGTTGTTTTAATGAAAGCATGTTCATTCTTATTTGTACCAAAAAATACAAGGGCCAGCATCAGTGAGATCTCCTCGTTTCACCTACCAAGTGTGCAGCTGAAGACAGTCATAATGCTCACTGCTGGCGAAGCTGCGACCAAACAGTCGCTGTCTGAAAACTTTCCGTTAGGAAAACTACGAAATACGCACAAAGGCACAGAGTATGCTTGTGTTCGGTTTCAAAACCATCAATAGTTTACAGTATCTGTTTCATCAGTCCCCCCACTCTTTTTGCTAGAGTATTTTAAAAGAAGTCCCAGAGATTTTGTCATTTCATCCATACATGATGCAGTGAATACTCAAACAGGGACATCAAGCAGCATTCATAGAGCCTTAATATCATCTTACACTCAATCCACATTTAAATGTCCCTATTTTTTAAAAAACGCCTTTTCACACTGGATTTGCTTGAGTCGGGATCCAAGCCGGGTCCATCTGTAGTGCTGGTGGTTTTGCCTCGTTCATCTCTTAATCGACTTGCCCTGTTTTCAGCCCCCGCCCCACCCCCTGCTCTCCCTGGCGCACAAGCCGGGGCCCTTCCTGTCCAGTGTCTCCAGGCTCTGGCTGCTTGCTTCCTCCTGGTGCCAACAATTGGTTCCTGCATCTTCGTTATCGCCCAGAGACACTCAGCCTCTGGTTTTGTGTGCCTTCTTGGTGCGCGCATGCCCGTGTGTGTGCGTGCGCTTCCTGGGTGCTGCTGGGCACCCCGTACCCCATCACACGAGGAGACACTGGAGGCCCTGCTGCTCTGCTCTCAGTGACGTTGGACCCCCCCAGGAGGCTAGGCGGCGACAGCCCATGTGTCTGGGGAGAGGTCACTTAAACTTCTGGAGCCTTGACTTCTCGGCCTGTTAATCGGGGAGAGAGTGCCTCCTCCCCAGAGGTCTCGTGTGGTCACGGATGTGAAAGAGCCTGCAGAAGGCAGACGGCAGCACAAACATTATTAACAGTAGTAACGGTTCTTTTGGCAATTAAGGAAATTTTCTTTGGAAAGTAGTTTCCTTCCTCAAGTACCTCTAATTGAGAAAACGGTGATGCTCTTTTTTTTTAATCGAAAAAAAGCTTCCAGTACATTTGGGAAGATTGAAAACCACCAGCTTTTTAACCAACAGACAGAGTGGAGGGATGATTACCGCCTTCTGGTTTCCGGGCACTGGAAGCCAGGAAAAAAGCCCGGTGGTGCCCATCTGTGGAGCAGAGGTTTGTTTAATAGCCCGGCTGGGGAAGACTGGAATTCCTTAGTCTTCTCGATCAGAGGAGCAAGGGGCATCCCCAAGGGGCAGGAAAACAGCTATTGAGACTCTTACGGCGTGGTTTCCCCTATTGAAAGGTTCTTCTGCATTCCAGCCCTAAGAGAAGCATCTCATGGTACTTTTCTGTGGGGACCTGGGGAAGAATCTTTTAAAGGGATTTTGTGTTATTGATTGTCAGGAACAGAGTTGCTACTTAAATTTTAACACTTCTCAGCAAGCTAGCAATTCCGAAGCTTGTGAATGAGCAAATCCTCCCCACAACCACTTTTTTTTTTTTTTTTGGATACAAATCAAAGTGCCCATGAGATGGATCGGGTTCATTTGTATTAGTTTTCAGTTTAATCTCTCTTCCTGCCAGATCTTTTATCTTTGAGCGGGAGAGGGAAAAAGAATAAATAAAGAATCCTATAGATGCAGCAAGAGGACTGAGCAGAGCCCCAGGGTCCAGAGCAGATTAATAGGCCCTGTTGTCAAATCAGACTGGGCAGCAGCTCCCGCGGCTAGGGCTGCACTTTGGGAACTGTTTACACCCTGCGCGAACAGATGACCGCGAGCCAAGGAGTCGTGTGGGGCCAAGTTGGGGGTTGGGGTGTGGGGAGAGGGGCCTGCGTGGGGCTGGAAGGCGGTGTCCGGGTGCTTCTCGGCCCCTGCCCTGCACGGTTCATCCTTCAGTCCTCGGGCTGGACCACGGTCTTTCTGATGCTACCCCTTTGTGAAATCACCGCCGTACCTGGCTGAGCAGGTGAGCTGTTTGCTCCCAGACCCTGCCGTCTGCAGGGAGAGAGGGATGAAGAGACGCTTTCTTGCGTTGTGTCACTCAGTGCCCTGTGGGAGCAGGCGCGCTCTCGGCTTGTGGTCAGGGGGCCTCAATGCGCGAGAGCTGACTGAGGAGTGGGGGTGGGAACCGAGTGACCAGGGGCTGGTGGCAGCGGGGCCAGACTCGCCCATGGTCACAGGGCCCAGGAACTGCAGAGCCTGGGGAGGGACTGTGCAGAGCCGCCCCCAGAGAGAGAAGGGGACCTTGGCGTGAAGAAAGCAGTGTCTCCAGTGAGAAGGGAAGGGCGCCCCCCTGCCCGACAGGCCCCCAGGGCACAGGCAAGGTGGGGACGGTCGCGAGGGTCTGGGTGAAGACGGGAATGCCCAGCAGAGTCCCCCGCGGGGCCAGGCCTGGGCCAGAGGCGTCGGCGCCCCGCCCTGGTGGTACCCTGTGCTGTGTGTAAAGCAGGTGAGACTTCACTGTGGTGAGATGCACACAGCGTGAAACACCCCATTCTCAGCGCTCACGGTGTTGTTCAGGCGATCCGCAGACTCTTTCCACCCTGCGGCACCGGAGCCCTGTCCCATTAAACAGCTCCCCGGCCCCCAGCCTTCTGCATTCTGGCTCTGTGAATCTGACTGCTCAGGTGTCTTGTTTAAGTGGAGTTGTGTGCTTTTTGCTCTTTTGTGTCTGGGTTATTTCACTAAGTATCATGTCCTCAAGGTTCATCCGTGTGGGAGCGTAGTTCAGAGTCTCCTCCCTCTTCAAGGCGGCCTAATGTTGCGTCACGTGGATGGACCGCATCCTGTTCATACATTCATCTGTTGATGGCTGCTTGATTTGCACCACTTTCAGCTGCTGTGAACAATGCTGTTAAGAGCATAGGCGTACACACAGCTGTTTGAGGCCGTCCTTTCAGTTCTTTGGGGCCCATGTGTTGACATGGATTGCTGGATCGCACGCTAACCCTGATTTTAACTTTCTGAGGAACCGCTGCCCAGTTTCCCATAGCGGCTGCACCGTTCTACCTTCCCGCCAGCGGTCTACACGTGTTTCGACCTCTCCCCATCCTTGCCAAAACGTTATTGTCTGCTCTTTGATAGCAGGTGTCCTAATGGGTGTGAAGTGGACTTCAATGGGCTTTTGATTTGCAGCCCCCGCTCCTGACATTACTGCTTCCCAGGTGGTGCGGTAGTAAAGAATATACCTGCCAATGCAGGGGACGTGGGTTCAATCCCTGGGTCGGGAAGATACCCTGGGGGAGGAAATGGCAACCCACTCCAGTGTTCCTGCTTGGGAAATCCCATGGACCCAGCAGCCTGGCAGGCTACAGTCCACGGAGTCGCAAGGAGTCAGACACAGTTGAACAGCCGAGCACGCATGACACGCATTTTCATATAAGAAGTGGGAACCAAACTGAAGCACTGTAAGCGGAAGAGCTCAGCGTCTACTCTGGCCTCTGTCTTTCCAACCGGGTATCCGCCGCCTTCAGGATGGAGCCTGTATCTCCTCTGAAGCCTGACTCAGCGTGCCCAGTCCGCACCAACCGCGTGCAGTCGCACCGACGCTGGAGGAGCGCCTGTCCCCTGCTATGGTGACAGAGGACTCTTTCCTGTAAGGGAACCTGCCCAGAAAACCAGGCCACCAGGAGCTGTTGGATGCCCTCGAGGGGTCTCAGGCTCCCAAAGTAAAAGGAGACACTGGTGCGAGTTTTTCTACAGGTAATTGGAGACACACACCTTGCATTTTTAAAGAAAACATAAAGCGGGTATCCTAGCCAGCAGCAGATCTCCTCCGTCACGGGGCAGCACAGGTCGGGAATGCCCGGCTGGTGGCGAGGACTGCCATCCCAGAAGGCCATGTGGGAGCAGTTTTGTTTAAACAATTAAAAAGACTCAGCCTTCACGGCCCAGCTGGCGCCGTGCTGCAGAGCACGCAGCTTCCATCGAGGAGTCCAGACTTAGCGTGGACAGCACTGTGTGCGGTCAACAGGAGTTGCCTCCAAGGGCCTCATTTCATTTCAGAACAGCTTATGGCCACTTCTTCACCCATAAAGACCCCGAGTGCATTTCTGATGAGCCCCCAAGTGCAGACTTGTAAGTCTCCACAGCCAGGCCTCTAGGTCTTCGCGGAAGTGGCTGTGGTGGTGTTGGGCTGGGCAAGCCTGTGTGCAGCCTGAGCTGAGGCTGTCTGACATCAGGGTCACAAGTCGCCCTGTGTGACACTCTCAGACGTGGGCAAGCGATTGCAGCACCGTTTCCAAGGAACGAGAAGGACAATCTGATTCCCGTAAGAGCTGCCCATCCCCCGTCCCACTTCACTGATCACTTGAAGACACAGGTCAGCCTCAGAGTAATTCCAAGTGGGCCTGACAGAGGGCACTTGTTCATCCTAAGGCTCTGCAAGGCGATCGGGCCAAAGAGCCTGTCTCCGCTCTGCAGAGAACGTCCAGGGAGGGGTGGGGGCCAGGCAGAGACTTCCAAAGCCTCGCACGGGAGAGCTCCCTTGGCCGGCAGGGGCACCCTTCCACACCTGCCCGGAAAGCCCGGGGGAAAGATCTCCTAACCTCGCTCTGAGTTTCATCCCGCGTCTCTCCAGCCAGAGCCACTCTGGGGCGTGGATGGAACGGGCTGCCGCGCAGATGGGCGGCAGAATGCATGGCCCATCTGTCTTTATCATGCTCATTTCCTCTTTTATTAAAATGTTAATGAATATAGTTTTTATTTATCATTTGGTGGCGTGTGCAGCATCCTTTTCTGGGAGACAAATCTGCAATCTGCCACGTGAGCTGACAGCGTCTTCTCATTACCCAGTGAACACGGGAATGAGGAGCAACATTCTGGTTCCATTTAAACTGCCACGTGCAGGCTGAACAAAAAATATCCCTTTACATGTAGGCCACAGCTTGGGGTTGGCGGCGGGCACCCCCGGACTCAGGAACGGGCGGCCTGCGTCCAGAGCCGAGCTCACTGGTACTCGCCACGGCCCGGCGCCTCGGCGTGCGCGTCCGCTCAGTGGGGCCAGCCCCTCCATCTGCCTTGGCAAGCGAGGGAGACGGTTTAGGCGGATGCACTTTGCGTTCCCTTGTTATCACTCAGACGGGCGCCTGCAGAGGTTCAAGCTTGTTCTGCTCCTCCTTGCAGACTCTCCCTGGAAGGTGCATCTGTCAGACGTTGGCCCTGAGATGACCAGCGTCACGGTGCGTGGCCTGACCCCGGCTCGCACCTACCAATTCCGAGTGTGCGCCGTGAACCAGGTGGGCAAGGGCCAGTACAGTGCGGAGACGAGCAGGTGAGCCCCTGCGTCAGCCTTGGCGCGGTGAGGGGAGCTGAGCATCCCGTGGGCAGAGGGAGGCCATCATCGAGGTCACTTCGAGGTCATCGACCTCTACCCTTAGTGACTGACCTTAGCAGGGAACAGACACGAGTGGGAAGCCTGTAACCGAGAGGAAGCATAGGGGTTCACAGGGCTGGCTGGGGCTCCCTCACTGCGGAGGGAAGTTTCTTAGGTCCCTGGGGCGCTCTGGCTGCGCAGACAGGAGTCATTCCCGATCTCAGAGGCCCCTGTGTCCATGACATCAAAGAGCTGGCAGTGTCTCTGGGCCCTTTGTGCAGCCGACCACCTGTGGGGTGGGACTCATAAGCACCCAGCAGGTTCGCAGGAGGCAGAGCGAGCCCCCACGTTTCCCTGGTGGTGGTCCTGATGCTGAGTCCTCCCCACCCAGGCCAGCAGCTGCTCTCAAGCCCCTTCAGATGTGACCTGGGGAAAGGGCCTCATCACATTTCAGCGCAGCCTCCCCAGCCAGCCAGAGCTCTCGGCGGGCCTGGCGGTGGAAGTGTTGAGAGCTCTAAATGACTGCATTCTAATCGTGGGGGCCCGGTGTGTGAAATACTGAAGAAGCCAAAGAAAGCGATTTGGAAGCAGCCTGGGACTCGGGCCCACGAGCCGGCTCACCGGGTCCTTAAAGGGCGGGGGTACCGCGGGCCACTCAGGCAGAACAAGCTCGCCCCCTGTGTCTTCCAGGACCTGTCACGTCGATTTGTCCTTCCTGTCAGATCAGCTGTGTGTTTTGCTTTATCCGTTACTCGATTCGAGTACACAGTTCGGCTCAAGATTCAGCAAGTTTGGGAATGAGCGTGAGGGCCCTGTGTTCCTGGGGCTCATCCTCCTCCCCTCCCGCCCTCTCCTTTCAGACTGATGCTCCCCGAGGAGCCACCCAGCGCTCCCCCGAAAAACATAGTGGCCAGCGGGCGTACCAACCAGTCCATCATGGTGCAGTGGCAGCCGCCCCCGGAGCCGGAGCACAACGGGGCGCTCCGCGGGTACGTCCTCAGGCAAGTAGCCGCGCCGGCCACGGGGGCACCCTTGTGGGCAGGCCAGTGTCTGTCCTGCTGAGGCCGCAGGCTAGATGTCTGCAGGAGCCTAGCGGTAATCCAGACTCAGGCCAGCGGCAGGACTCCGGGGGTGGTGGAGACTGCAGCCAACAGCGAGAACGAGCGCCTGTGGGCAGCCTCTCGGGGACAGGCTCTGCAGGTCCAGCCGTGATGTGTGCACACAAGAGCCCACCCCAGGGATGCAGTTTAGCAGAATGGAGGGGAGTGTCCCAGGCGGGAAGCGAGGCGTGCTTACTCCTTGTAAGTCCTTTCACTCTAGGTTCTTACCAGAGGTGTTCGTTCTAAAGTATAGTGATTTTTAATTAATAAAAATACAATTGATTTCATTACAAGCCAGTTTTTACCAGGCTAGTATGTTGGGCTGCCAGGTTTTCCAGAAAAAAAAGGTAAAAGTCTGGCTTTTTGACATGCATTCTCACAGTTTTCCCATGTTGCGAATGAAACCAGTATGTTCTAAAACATAGGGCAGGCCACACCCTCCCAGCTGCAGACCAGACATGGCCCAGGAGTGGCCAGTTCTCTGCCCCTCTGGGAGGGGTTTGGCTTCTGAGCACCTTGTGTGAACCACGCCAGCCCTGGCTGGGTTGGCAGAGGAACCTGCTTTGCCAAAAATTACAGCTAAGTTTAAAATGGCAGTGAAAGCGGTCATGTTAGTAGTTTGTCAACACAAGTGAAAGGAAAAAAGCAAACCAGTGTTGAAAAGGTAACTGTTGCCTCCCTCCTAATGGGCACGCCCGTCGCCAGCCTCTGCGGGCAGGGCTGGCGGGTGTCCACCGCATAGACACCCAGCCCACGCCCGTGCTAGACACGTGACCAGGAGACACCAGGCTACCAAAGGTCTAACATGGAGTGACGTAACGTCTTAGCTAAACATAAAACATTATGAGAGAGTTGCTTCTTTAACTCCATTGTCTGCGCACAGAAGTCAGCTCATCCCCNGTTATTACCACGTCACCTTAGGGAGGAGGGAGCCAAGGCCCCGACCTTCCAGCTCTGAGTCTTCTTCTCAGCTTGGTCTTCTGGGCAGCTTGCTTTGCTCTCCCTGGAATGCGTACCGGACAGTGAAGCAGGGGTCTCCAGCAGCCATGCCCGGCTGTGCCCTGCTGGGTGCCCGCGGTCCTGGGCCCGGTCACCTGCCAGGCTACTCTGGGGTCTGGTGTGGGTGGGAGCCGATATTTGCCTTTTTTCAAAATGCCTGTCTGATTGTCCCAGGGCCATTCATTCTCAGAGTCCGTGCTTTGTAGATAGGGAAATGGCTAGAACCTGGATGACGCCACACCAAGCCTTCCCTGCCTAGAAGACAGGCCGCCCTATGACAGACTTGGTTCGGCCCCCGTGAGCGGCGCCCACCCCTGGCAGGGAGTCCAATGAGGTGCAGCGGGATCAGAGGGGGTGGGAGAGAAGCACAGACGGGTGTGAGGCCTCTTTCACGTTTGCCCATCATGGAGCACCGTGCGTGTGCCAGCGCCTCCCCCAGGGCCGCTGCGGGCCCGTGTCCTGCGGCTCCTCTCAGGCGTGAGGCAGGAAAGCCCGGGGCCTTTGTGCTCTTCTTGGCCTGTTCTGCCTCCTCTCCGGCAGGGCTCACCACACGCAAGTGGCCTGTAGCGGGAAGGGCTCAAAGACGAGTCTCAGAAAACCCTGATTTTCACGAAGAACATTTTATTACCATGTCCGTACATTCTGAGTGCATTTTCAGTCATCACTCTCCTTGGAGAGCTGTTTCCCGCTCCAGGCTTGGATTTCGGAGTTCCTTCTTTTTTCTCAGGGCGGTGGCCTTGCTGACACGCTGGTTCAAGTGAGTCTGGCTCAGGCCCTTCCCCGCGTCCAGGCCCTGTGGCCCTGGGGACGGCACGGTGACTGACCGGGCCCCTGCAGGGTTGCTCAGCGTTCTAGAGGCGCCTGAAGACCCCAGCCCGCCGTGGGGAGTGGCTGCATTTCCTGCCCTACCTAGGTCTGTGTCCTCCTGCACTTCTGCCATCCCCACTGAGCATCAGAGTCGTGTCTTCTTGAGGAAGGAGTCAGCTCTCGGCTAGAAATTCCACGCTCTTGGAAGCTGTACGATGGCCAAGGAAGTTATCCCCACGGCTCTCGCCCCTCGGTTTACCCAGAGGAGCGATTCACTTCTGCACGCGTGGTCATGGAAGGCACCGTCACTCAAACAGGGTGACAGCAGTGCTTTCACTGTGCTGGTAACAGTGTCCCAGCTGATGTGCTTTCTGTGTTCAGAGTTGTGTAGGTCATCGTTTTAATTAAATGCAGCTGTAAATCTCTGCCTTTTGTCCACAGAAGAGCCTGCACATTGCCCTCTCACAGGTCCCCTAAAAGCCGCTCTTAGCAGCGGGCCCGTATTTCAGGAGTGTGAGCGCCTTTGGAAGCCAGTCGTTCTGACTCTGGGCTGCACGCACTGGCCCAGCAGGGACCTCAGCCCCCGGACACTGAGGGGCACCGCGCTGCCCTCTTCCTTTCCTCTGTCGCTTCAGAGTCGCTGGAGGAGCGGGTCTCTAGTACCGATTCGTAGCCGCAACCCACTAGAAATCTCGTCTAAAAACGGGGGTCCTGAGTTACTGTACTCCCTGGACGGTTTAAAAAGGGATCGTTTTTCCTGCACCCTAACGTGGCTGAAGTGTGAGATCTGCTAGCCCAGAGCTTCTAGTCGCTGTGAGATTAGATCAGGCCTTCTTAGCGGCGGGAGTGGAGCAGTGTCATCTGGGGCAGACCTCAGGGCTTTACTCTTGTCTGCCCTCCCCTGGCCTCCTCTAGCCGCGTGGAGGAGCTCGGGGAGCCCAGTCTCTGGCTCAAGGCCCCCTCCTGTCTGCGCAGGTACCGCCTGGCCGGCCTGCCCGCGGAGTACCAGCAGAGGAACATCAGCAGCCCCGAGGTCAGCTACTGCCTGGTGACCGAGCTCATCGTCTGGACCCAGTACGAGATACAGGTGGCTGCCTACAACGGGGCCGGCCTGGGCGTCTTCAGCAGGGCGGTGGCTGAGTACACCCTGCAAGGAGGTGAGCTCGCCTGAGCGGCACGGTCCTCTCCACTGGGGAGGTTCTGCTGGAGCAAGTGAGTTGATCAGCTCACTCAATGTTTGGAATATTTATTTCTGCTGAAGTAAAAATAGAGTGTTCAGTCCTCGAGGGAGCAATCAGAAGGGGATGAATCACATGTTTAATCTAATCTCTCCTTCTATTCATAAACTATAGCAAAGCCACAGAAAGGGATGGGATATATTGTTCTGTCTGCTGCTTCCTGGTTCCTAAGGATGGAATGTGTCTCTACACATCCTTTAACTGTTCCACTTATTCTGAAAATTCCTGTGGAATTAACTTTTTCTAAGAGGAATAATGGTATATTTTGCGATGGAGGTGGCTGTGGAGTCCTGTGTGAAGCTGTGACCGTTTTTCAAAGAAAGTGATTGTTCAGTGTTTTGTTTTTAGCGATGTAAGACAATTGTTAATGATGGGGATTGCGACTCGCTGCTCTCCACCCCCACCTTGGGTTTCCTTTTTCAGTTACACAAGCAAACAATTCACCAGATCCATAAAAACCCCTCCCCACACCCTCCCCCCAAAACTGGCCAGGCAGAGTGCCATAAAGCCAGCAGGTCTTGCATTTAAGGGGTTGCTGAGACCCAACCCCGTCATTTCCAGTTAATTCCACTGTTTTCTGGAGGGTCCAGGTCCTGGCCCCAGGAAGGGCTGAACCCTCAGAGACACTCTCCACGTCTGCATTTCACTTTCAATGCTCTTCACAGCAACAGATAAACCCTCTCTAGACACAGTGGCGCACTAGAACAGCCCAGAGCCTGGCCTGGGAAGCAGTTTTCCCACCAAATCTAAACCCCTTTTTCGTTGAGCGGTTTTCCCCTGTCCTGACTCACAGGTGTGAGTTTATTCGCTTAGGCGTTTTTATTGCTACCAGGCCTTGGCCTTTTTCAAATGATAAGGTTCCTAACTGCCCACGTCTCTCCCCAAATCATGCCTGAGACCTAATGTTCCCTGATATTACACGCTGTCATTATCACCCCGTATTGATCGGCTGTCTGCTGCCATCCCGGAGCCCATAAATCCTCCTCACGAATTAAGTGCCGTCAGCCCTCTTTCACAGTGACGAGCCGAGAGGCTTAGCGTGCAGGACAACAGGAAGGGCTCGTGTGTCTGCCTGCGCCTCTTGATCACTCACTGGAAAATGAAAACAGCTGAAAACCCGCTCTGTTAACGCTTGCTTTAATTAGTCCGTTTAATAAAATAACAATAAATTCGGAAACACTTAAAGTGACAAACACTGCTGCTGACGGTCCCCCAGCACTGTTTACAGGGACGGCTTCCTCCTGTTGCCGGCGTGCTCACACTCCGTGCAGGGCACAGTCTCCCCCTGACCGAGAAGGGCTGTGGGGCACTGCGTCTTGCGTCTGTCCTGCCAGACCGGGGGAAGCTTTAGGGCTGTGAGCGACATGATCAGAGCACCGTGTGAGGAAGGGAGACCTGTCGGCAGGTGTGCGGGGGAGACCGGAGGGGCCCGAGGGTGGGGCAGCTGCTGCAGACGGGAGCGCTGGTCCGGCTGTGAGCTGATGAGCTCCCCCGATCACCGGCGTGGGCCGAGAGGAGCCATGGGCGTGTGCGGTGCGGTGCAGCTTCACACAGCCCCTCTTGGCTGCGCCCCACCCCGTCCAGCCTGCCACATGAGCTCTCTCTGGGGCGTCCTGTCCCATGGGACCAGCCCAGCCCCCTCCCCAGCTCACTGGCAGTTTCTGGGGTGAAACAGGGTGCGTTTGGCTCGTGCTGAGCGGGTCCGAGGTCGCTGGGCTAACGCAGGCAGAGCGGCACTAACGCTGGGTCCTCTGAGTCAGCGGCGCTGTTTTCTGGGCGCCCTTGGCTGCTCTGAGGTCAGTGGGACCCCACCGGGGATTCATCCGGCCTGACTGCTGGCGGCGCGGCTGCCCCTCCAGCATGAGGGCCTCGTGGATCTGCACGCGGCTGGAGGCGGGCGCTGGCTGCGCGTGGAGCCGTCTGTGGGTACCTCGGCTCGGGCGAGGTTGGGGGAGTCTGCCTCCTCGCGCAGGTGAGAGCCTGACTTCTGGTAGCTCTGCGTGCAGTGGTGTCCAGAGTCTCTCTCTTCTTAGCTGCTGTGAGCAGACGTCGTGTGCGGTTTTCCCATCTGCGTGTCAGCCTGTGTGGCTGGGTTACCGTTCCTTTGCCCGGCTACTGGGTGGCTGGCTGGGGAGCCTGGAGCTAGGAACCCCAGCAGGTCTCGGGGCCCCCAGGGTGATCACAATCCACGTCTTTGCTCACTTGAGGGGGTTTCTGACTCTGTGAGTCTTCGATGCAGGCTGTGATCCCACCAGCCTCAGTGTGGACTCAAGAAACACACATCCTCTGGGGCTCCTGGCGTGTTTTCCGGCTGTGACTGGCACCCCCAACCCACGTGCTCTGTGCAGTGGCAACGCCCAGGCGGCTGACCCCAAGCACTGCGCCATGCTCTGCTTCCAGGCCCTGCCCGGCCCCTGTCCTGGACCCTCGGTCACCGGCAGACCTTATCAGGCCGTTTCAGCCTCTGACCTTTCCCCTTTTGTCTGAGGGTCATGCCCAAGCCCCAGGACTGGCCCCTTGGGCTCCACAGCTGGCAGATCAGGATGGACCCATGGCCAGGGGAGATATCTGGACCCTCAGCACGGGGCTTAGTCACATGGGGTTCACGTGGGGCTCACTTACACGGGGAGCACTCACCAAGGGCACACACACAGACCTTTCTGCCTACATAGCCCCAGAGTCGGCCCTGGCCCCGAGTCCGTAAAGCCTGACTCTTGTTACCAATACGACTTATCTGCCTTCAAGAAACTTCTTAGGTCTTCTCTGCCTCTGCCCTTTTTTTTTTTTTTTTTTTGCATTTGTAAAGTTCTGACATTTCCACCTGCCCTGACTACTTTAAGGGCAGTTGTGAAGAGAAAAGGAAGCAATATAGGTAAAAATGCTATTAAATACTGAGCTGTGACACACACACCCATGTTTCTGTCCGTATCCTCCGTCCACCCTGACAACAACCAGTATCTATCATGGGATTTGAATGTCTCCATCATGGTAGTTGTACAGAAAGAAATTTGGGGTCAATTTCTTTGCTATTAGTAAAATCAAGAACGCATGTTGAGGAATTGGTGTGAGTGCCTACTCTGTGCTAGAGTAGGTCACATAGCAGGCCAGGGCATGAGTGGAGGGGACACCTGTCTCGTCGTCAAGACCGGGGGCTTCAGCCTCGACGGGAAGGGAAGGCTAGCATTTGTGAAACGAGACCGGGAATGAGAACAGAGCCTGGCCTCGTGCTCAGGAAGGCAGTCCCGCTCAGCGCTCCCGGGAACGCGCCATCCCTGTGAAGGCGCCCTGCAAGGGGCTCTACAGGGCCAGCATCAGGGAAGTAAGCGTAGCTGCTGAACCGGCTCAGGATGGAGTCCGGCTGCTAGAAACAGACCCGAAGGGACAGTAACGTAAATGAAGTGGGGATGTGTTTTCGTCTTTCTGACACCAAAAGAGTGGGCAGTGGGTTCTGTGGAGTCACAGAGGCAGCTTTATTCACCAGAGAACCAAGTCCTCCTTTTTTCCTTTGCTATCTGTAGGGCTTGCCTCGTGGTTGCAAACTAACTACTGTGATGCCAGCTATCACATCCACATTCTAGGAGGAAGGCACAGGGTCTGCCTTGTGGCCAAATAATCAAGTATGCCCACCTTTGAGGAACTTTCTTAGAGGTCCCGTCTGCCACAGACTCGTGCTTACAATTCATGGACTGTCTCCGTGCCAGAGAGCCTGGGAAGGGTCCCTCAGCTGGGCACATTTCCGTCCATTATTAAGGAAGGAAAAGAGGAGGGCGAGCAGAGGGCAGCTAGCAGTGTCTGTCCCACTTGTCCGGCGACTCCTGCTGAGGAGTCACCCGAAGGATGTACAGTTTCCAGGTATAAACTGGTGAGACAGCCTGTCTCACAGCCACCGCGGGCAGAGCGCCTCCTGGTCCTTCGTAACCACCCAGACTGGAGTCACCAGACACCGCAGGCCCACAGCTCCCCAGACCCCTTGGCTTCCTCTGGAGCTCAGCAGCTCTGCTCCGGCAACCCGCTGTGTGTCCCAGGGCTGTTCACGGCCGTCGCTGAGAAAGGCTGGGGGGCTGAACTGGTCCCTGACGCTGAAAAGGGAAGAATTAAAAGCTGGTATGTTACGGGGATAGGGAGGGGTGACTTATGCATAAGATTAATTATCCATCAGCCTATTGGAATTAGGCTGGAATGTGAGTACTCACGATTCTGGAGCCGGTCAGGAGGCCGTGGAGGAGCAGGAGCAAAGGGAAGAGCCGAGCTGCCGTCCAGCCGGCCTCCTTTTCCCCTCCCGTTAGCCACGTGGTGGACTGGAGCCTTTGGGGACACGCAGTGTGATTTATCTTGACTTTAATAAGGCTCCTCTTGAAAAGGTGTCAGAATACCGGGAGAGCTCAAGGGGCTTCCACTGCCGCCAGAGGGGTGTGTGCGTGTCAGACGGTCACCCGCAAAGAGGACGTGAACAACAGGGCGTCAGCCTAGTGAGGGCACAGGGGGTGGGAACGCGGGTGCCCAGAGATGCGCGTCCCCGAGCACGTGGCCTCGGTCTCAGAGGGGCTTCCCTCAAGGGGGCTCCTGAAGGAAGATAAGGGGGTCATACCTCTGAGCCCAGTGAACTGACCCCAGAAGTGGTGAGAACCACCGTCCACCTGTCACGCCCCGGGTTCCTCCTCAGTCCCATTTGTTGTTGAGATGCAGTAAAAGCATCCGTTACAGTCCACGTCCTGACACTGTGTGCGACCCCAGCCACTCCGAGGCTCCCCTGAGCCTCTGTGGTCACATGACTGCTTCACCTGTCTCTCACCGTTAGCTGAACAGTTTTTAACAGAAACTGATTGTGGAGCCAAACACTGCGTCAGCATCGACTTCGAGCCACTGATTGCTTCAGATGACTGCAGTGCTTTTCCTCCCTTACTGGATGATTAGAAAGTTGCTGAAGTAGACACTGGCAGTAGGAAAAATGCTCATAATTACAAAGGGTGTTTAGTTATGCGGAACTTAGACGCTCTGGCTTTTTCCTCTTGAAACCAAAAGCATATTGATTTCTGGAAGGGTTCGGACGGAACTTCCGGAGTGAACTGAAGCTGTCTTCCATTTCACTTGGGTGACCGCAATGGGAGTTTGATGCTCAGGTCCCCGAGTCGCGTGGTTAGAGCTCTTTTAAGAGTCTTCCTGCCCCGTGTGAACATTGCTTGTGTGCGCGCTCAGTTGCTTCTGTGTCTGACTCTGCGACCCTGTGGACTGTAGCCCACCAGGCTCCTCTGTCCCTGGGATTCTCCAGGCAGGAGTTCTGGGGTGGGTTGCCGTTTCCTCCTCCAGGATCTTCCTGACCCAGGGATCGATCCCACATCTCCTGTGTGTCCTGCTTTGCAGGCAGGTTCTTTACCCCTCAGCCAGCGAGAGAGCCCATGTGTAGGTTAATCTCTCACATTTAAAACTTCCTTCTGCAGAAAAGAGGAGGTCATGAGGCCCTGCTAACAACATCTGTTAAATGGGACTGATGGGCAAAATCGGGGCCGGTGGGGCGTATGAGAAGCTGGGAGGTGAGAAAGTTTGTGTTAGATGATTCCCAGGTGTTCAAGTCGTAAAGAGCCAGGGCAGACCAAGCAGATATTCGAGGCGTGCTCAGTCACTCACTCGTGTCCAGCTCTCTGTGGCCCCATGGACTGTCAGCCTGCACCAGGCTCCTCTGTCCCTGGGATTCTCCAGGCAAGAATCCTGGAGTGGGTTGCCATTTCCTCCTCCAGGGGATCTTCCCAACCCAGGGATGGAACTCACATCTCCTGTGTCTCCTGCATTGGCAGGCAGATTCTTTACCACTGAGCCATCTGGGAAGCCCTAAGCCAGTGAGGTTAGCAAACTTTATCCCTCCCTTAAATATGTTATTCGCTCAGTCATGTCCAACTCTTTTGCAACCCCATGAACTGTAGCCTTCCAGGCTCCTCTGTCCATGGAATTCTCCAGGCAAGAATTCCTTCCTTAAATGGGTCCATTAAGATGCAAATGCTGATTTTTCTATAAAGGGCTCAAAGACAAATTATACTATAAATCATCATTCTTGAGCATGCCAAGATTTTAATTTTTTCTGGTTTTATTTCTTTATCATTTTTCTTCTTATAACAGGTATTTTTGTGCTGTAATGATTTATTCTGGTTTCAGAAC
Organism: Redunca redunca; assembly: GCA_006410935.1. Lineage (NCBI taxonomy): Eukaryota > Metazoa > Chordata > Mammalia > Artiodactyla > Bovidae > Redunca > Redunca redunca. The sequence goes on along the minus strand of SJYQ01001814.1, from coordinate 269,969 downwards.
ATTACCTTCTAATGAAAGAGAACTATTCCATATTTAGAGAGAAATGGGAAAAAACATTTGGTTATCCAGGTTTCTAAAACATTAGTAAAAGCCCCTAAACGTTCACTTGGGCTTCGCAGGGTTTTCTAAAGTAAGGATTATAAATGAGCACTCTGCAAGCTCCGTTCCTATCTCCTCTTGGGAAATTCTCAATGTAGCATAAATGGTATTGCACGGAAAGATTTGTTTCTCAGTCCTGATGACTTTCTAGACCTCAGGCTGCACCCACAGACAGGCTAATGTTCAGATACTCCCAGCATCACCTGAAACACCCAGTAGGAACTGAACAAAGTGGTACAGGGTGTTCCTTTAGGTACGGGCCTGACTTGGTCTGTGAGCCTTTCAGGAAAGCATAGGAATCGACCTCTTCAGGGGGAGCCACTGTGTGCTGGGTCCCGCTGTCCTGTGTGCCGTCCATGCACATTCATCGCCTTCTGCGGCCATCCCCCAGCCGTCGTGTGAGAGAGGCACCGCGGTTCCTGTTTTTCAGAGAAAAAGACAGAAGTTCAGAGAGGTAATCAGCTTTACAAAGGTCACACAGGTTGAAAATTCTGGGACGTGCTCAAATTTATGCTTTCCCTTCTCATTCTGCATATAAACATGGGCAAAAATCGCTTCCAGATTTCCAGTGCTTAAGTGGGTTTGCAATAGCTTGTGGATATTTTTTACTGGAATGAAAAGCAGGCACAATAAGTCTGTTTTACATGGAAACTCAGGACACACACACACACATCTGAAACAAAAGAGTCAGAGAAGAATAATTACCCTGACAGCGTATGATGGTTCTTAATATTTTCTGCTCTATTCCATTCTGTCTCATTCTTTCCTTCTTTAACAAATGCAGGCTGTGATCACTAAGCTGAGCTTCTGGTCTGCTGCTAATGCAGTAGTGGCCTGCAGTTTGAAAAAACACTGAATTCAAGCAATACAGGGTGTTTGGCTCAGTTGGCCATGAATCCCTTTCAGAGCAGGCATCAGCTGGCCTGTAGTTTACATCAGGGTCAAGGTTGAAGCTGGGCGCCCAAGGGAGTTACTACAATGAAAGACCCAGCAGGGTTGGGGCTGAGTGGGGACCAAGTGGGGCAGCCTGGGCACCAAGCCGAGATTCGGGGGCTGGAGGCAGGTGGAGTCCAACACCTGTGTCTGTGCAGACCTTGTGGGAGAGAAGACTTGCCCTTCAGCTGCCACTGAAAGACGCAGGGAGCGACCAGACCCGTCTTAAATGGCTGCGCCTGCCTGCGAAGTCACTTCAGTCGTGCCCGACTCTTTGCGACCCCATGGAGCCCACCAGTCTCCTCTGTCCACGGGACTCTCTAGGCAGGCATGCTGGAGATCTCCTCCTCCGGGGGATCTTCCTGACCCAGGGGTGAACCCAAGCCTCTTGCATCCCCGGCACTGGCAGCGGGCTCCTCACCACTAGTGCCACCTAGGGAGCCCCAATATTGCGACCAGCACACCATTTGGGAGGTTCAGACTGGTCTTCCCTACAAGCCTGTGAAGGTTTCGAAGGAAGGGGCTGCATCTGATTGATCTTATTTACATCTGTACCCCAAATCCAAGCAAGGTGCCTGACACGTCAATAAATGAAGCATAAATAGATGTCTGATTATGACGAATGCCTGCTGTTTCCATTTCGGTTCCCGCCAGTGGGCCAGTGAGTGTCTGTGTTCAGCACGATGCCCAGCCTTCTCTCCCGTGGTCTTCTCCTTGTCTTAGAAGAAGAACCCAGTGCCTGCTGGCCTTGCGCCTCCGCAACCTGCAAACTGGTCCCAAAGGCTTTCCCCTCAGTGCCTGGTGCACAAAGAATTGGGGAAAACAAGTTTGGAAAGGGAAACACAGAACTTTTTCAGTGTTAAGGTATTTTCTTATGCAGGACACTTAAAAAGGGATTTTCGAGCTTCTTTGTGCAAGATCCGCTATCCTCACAGAGTGTCAGGACTGTTTAATGCAGGGAGGACACGCAGGCGCATCGAACCCACGAGCGCTGTCACGGCTCAAGAGCTCAGCCGCAGCCTTCAACGTGCTGGAACTGGCGGCACCGCCCAGCACGCAGATGGAATACGTCTGTCCACACAGCCGAGCTGTAGCCCGTGGCTCCTCCTCGTCGCGAGCTTCTTCTCCCCTTCTCTGAAAGGCAGGGAGTGGTGTAGGCTCACCTGCAGAGGGAAACGCCGTGAATTCTGGGTGGACTCGTCAGTCCCCGATGCTTGAGGTCATACACGTTCAGGATAAGGAGAATCGGGGTGCGTGGTTGTGGTGGAGACGTAAGGAGTCGGGCGTCCTTCCGTGGCATGGCCCCTGCTGGGACCAGCCGTCCCGCCAGCAGCCCCACCCCCAGTGAACAGAAGATGAGCAGAGGTGAAGAGGCTTTTCTCTAGGTGAGGGAGGCCCTGCGTGTTCACATGCCAGGCTGCTCACAACCAGGAAAACTGACCTTGCCTTGAGGGTGGTGAGAGACGAGCCGCCATCGTGCGGGACACTGAGGTTTCATAGTTTGAAACAGATATGGTCGGTACAGTATCTCAAGTAGACACACACGAGCGTGTTAGCATACAGAAATGTTGTTGAGCGACGTCTGTGCTAAATTCAGCTGATTTGACAGCATTGTCCCCGGGCCGTTAGCATCTTTAGGTTGGATTCCGCCAGCTGATACAGGGTGAGAAGGAGGAGGCAGACGTCAGTCACTTTCCCCCACGGAGCCCTGGATGCTCACACCCACCTGCCCCATGAGACCTTGGGAATCTCCCTGCTGTCATTTCACGGTGTCACCCCATTACTTTTATCTGACGTGTTGTGAATCTCCCAAACATCAGGTAGCTCCATGGCCTGCACACGTTTCTTCTGATTAACTGTTATTTTAAACCGATTTCCGCTGTTTACATCTATTGCAGAGAAGATGGATTGTAATGATAGTCTAGAATTTACTCGGGGGTCCTGCAGGTCAGCTTTGCATAATCTGCGTGATGCTGTTTGAGTACTTGAATGAAATAGCAAACATGAGCCCAACCGGTGTCTCTCTTTCCAGCTGCAGAGACCGGCTCAGGAGAAGTGCTGGCCCGACAGAGTCTCAGATTCTGTGGGCTGGAAACAGCAGTAGACATTCCTGGAAGAAAAGGTGGAAACCTGTCACCGGGGGTCACCTTGGGTCACTCAGAATAGGCCACCTCCTGACAACCTCACTGCCTCCTGCAGGAGGGTTGCCGAGTTGATAGGTCCAAATGCTATGTTCGTTCTGTGGCTTGATTTCCACTCATTGCTTCATGTGCTTATCATTTTGTGCTGATTGAGAGAACCGTGGATTAGGTGATAAAGTCATCAGGTGGACCCGAGGACTCAGCTTTGCCCAGAGAGTGTCGTTCGCTTGAAGGCCCACCCGTGTGAAGGCACTCCAGCTGCAGATGCTCTCATCCTCGGGGCTTTTCTTGCTCAGCACTTCTGTCAGGGACTCGGAGTGGGTGGAGACGACATGCCCGGCGAGCCTGCAGGTCTCACAGCTGAGAGAGCCATTCAGATGTTCTGTCCCCGAATCAGAAATAAAAATAAATTGCGGTGTTAGATTGATGGCTGAAATCAGGCTGAAACATAAAAGCCAGACGCTGCTTTTCCAGACACACGACCAGCCACGTGACAGAGGAGGAGGGCTGGGATGTGCCGACTGTTGCCATAAAGAGAGCTGGGAGATGAGCTGAGCACAGATCCAGGGAGAGCTGGGACCAGTCTTGTCAATGACACGTTTCCGAATCAGGGCAGATCCAGGGCCATGGAATCCTGTTTGGGCTGAATGCCACTGGAGCCTGGAGGCCAGCCTGGGTGCCTCACCATCAGGGCTGGTGAGGACTCGGGGGCTCCGCGAGAAGGGGCCCAGCACAGAGCACTGCCCGTCCTGTCATGCAGGAAACGGGAGAAGCAGCGTGTTTACTTGGCCCCTGGGAGCCAAGCCCAGCTGGATAGATTTGTAATTTTTCAGATGGTCCAATGGCTCTGTGGGCAAGGAGACAGACAGGTGTGGACAGGCAGCTCCCTTTATAGCGCTCGGCCGGGGCGCGTGGGGACTGCAGAGAAGGAAGGGGTCCAGGAAGCCCTACTGGCCGCTGAGTGGCCGCCTGTCGGGAGGGGTGAGGGGGCTCCTGCGAGGACAAGCTGGTGAACCCCAGGACCGCGGGGGGCTGGAACTATGCCTACAGGAGGAGGAGGTAGAATTGGGCTTCTCCTGACTCCGAAGCCGTGTAAATATATTTCATCTATTCATGCGTGCATGTGTGCTCAGTGGTGTCCAACTCTTTTGCAACCCCACAGACTGTAACCCGCCAGGCTTCTCTGTCCATGGATTTCTCAGGCAAGAATACTGGAGTGGGGGGCCGTGTCCTACTCCAGAGGATCCTCGCGACCCAAGGATCGAACCCACATCACCTGCATGGATTCTTTACCACTGTGGCACCTGGAAAGCCCTCATCTATTCATAAAACTAAGTTGTTTTAAAACATTTGTAACAGAAAGTCTGAAAAACTGAAGGCAATCTGAGACAAATGAACACAGCAGTATGCTGAGGTGGTGGCTTCACCAAATGGAAAGTAATTATTTCAAGTAACTTTGAAACGTGATGATCTGACTGCCCGTCCCTCGCACAGAACCAAGATCAAAAACGGGAGATTAAAAGATCTATAGCTTTCAGCAGCCACGGGAGCAGATGTGCTGGGCTTGGTGTTTTTAGGGCACAATTGTGTGAGGCTGTGAGATCAAGCAAGTAAGTGCTGTGTGGCTGTCACTGGGAACTGAGATTTTTGGCAAAGTTGAAACCCTAAATTGGAATTGGAAGTACGATGATTTTATCCTCAAAGGAAGAAAGAATTTCTTGTAAAAAGGCCTGGAAATGAGAACCAACCTCGTAGCACAGAGTTTCCCAGTAACCCCCGAATAAACAGGCTTTCTTGGCTAAATGGGAGATTCCAGGTCAGGAGCAGGCGGTATAGAATATAATGCAATATAATATATAATTCCAAAAAGTGAAGAAGCTTGTCAGACCCCAGTGAGAGCTTGTCAGGGAGACCCCTGAGCCACCTTGAAGAGGCTCCACTCGTTAAAGATGGGGCAATGTGAAAGTCAATAGTAATAACTCCGACGAATTGACGTCCAAATACATTTCGTCCGTGGATTCGTAAGTGTGTATTTTCAGAGCCACACTGATCGACTTTGGAGAATGCTAGGGGAACTTTTACATGCTGAATTTGTATAAAACTTTCCAATCAAAATCTCAGAATTTTGAGTGACAAACTTGACGTCAGTGGGTGAACACAACTTACTCAATATGTGGTTTTACTCTTGAGGTGGTGCCATTCAGATACCATCAAGACTTCTAATGATAGCCTCTTCAAGGATTTGAAGGTAACCATTAACAAGAAAGCATTTGCACAAGTAGGTGGTCGTGGGTGCCTGAAGATTATTTATCGCTTTTTCCCCAGTGAAGAGAAACTTCTGTCTTACTGTTTACCAGAATGGAGACAATTCGCCCTCTCTAAGTTATACTTTAAGGGGGCAGTATTTTAACAGTCCTTCCTTTCATTTTGACATTACAAACATGCAATGTCAAAGTTTTGGTGATAATGTGACTGGATTTGGAATCTGATCAAATATTTCTCACAGAAAGTGTTTTAAAATAACGGGCATTTGTATATATCTACACAGATACTGCTGCCCATCTTAGTAATTTTTTCTTTAGAGGTCAAACACTGATTCCTTTAGAATTATGAAACTGACTGGATGTCACCCGTGCACGTCAGTGCAGACGGTCTGGGGAGTTCTCTGTGGAGTCCAGTCAGGTGCTCAAGAGTCAGTTAATGGCCATTTTTGGTGCCAATGGCTTTTCCTTCAACAGGCCTTCAAGGTGAGACCCGTTCACTAAAAACACTAGCAGCAATGATAATAATGACACTTGGTTCACAAACTCTTACAGAAACTCTTGGAGAGCTGGTAGACTTCAGTTTAGAATAAAAATAGGAAAGTTCCGTTACGAATAATACTGTGAGAAGGCAGATGGATGGCATGTCAGATGACACCATGATGAACCCAGCCCCGATGGTTAAGTCGAGATCGCTTCCGTCACAGGTCGATGAGCACTGACGCACAGCACCAGCTTTAGCCCCTCGGAAGGATTCTTTTGTCAAAGTGGTATTCTGATCCCACTGCTTTCACAAAGCGAAAAACAGGTGGGACTATAGAGTCTTGGATTTTGTTCGAGTCACCATCTGATAAGGAAAGCTATGGCAAACCTAGACAGTGTGTTGAAAAGCAGAGACATCCCTGCCGACAGAGGTCCGTCTAGTCCCGGCTCTGGTCTTTCCAGTGGTCAAGTACATATGTGAGAGCTGGATGATAAAGAAGGCAGAGCGCTGAAGAGCTGATACTTCCAAACTGCGGTGCTGGAGGAGACTGGAGGGTCCCTCGGAAAGCCAGATCAAACCAGGCAACCTTAAAGGAAATCAGCCCTGAATACCCTTTGGAAGGACCGATGCTGAAGCTAAAGCTCCGGTACTTTGGCCACCTGATGCAGAGAGCCGACTCATTGACAAGACCGTGATGCTGAGAAAGATTGAGTCAGAAGAAGAGGGCAACAGAGGATAAGGTGGGTGGATGGCATCACTGATTCAGTGGACTTGCACTTGGGCAAACTCGGGGCGATGGTGAGGGACAGAGAAGCCTGGCTTGCTGCAGTGTGTGGGGTCGCAGCTGAAAGCAGCAACACACATTTAAATACGAAGAGTAATAAAGCGGACTCTATGTATGTAGTAACTTCAGAAATCACCTTTTCAAAAAGTTGTGGTTGAACAAATTCTTAAAATTTTCAAATAAATTGGGTTGAAAAAATCAGAAAAAATAAGAAGCATGCAGTAAGCAGTATTGATGTTCTCCTTTTTATCTAATTAAGGATTAAAATTCTGAAAAATTCATAACAATTAGTTATATACTATCTTATCCAGAATATTTCAAAAAGTAAATTATCTGAAGCTGTCAAACCCTGTAGTCCTTTCTAATGCATTGACTTACTCATGTGGGTTATTAGTTTTCAACACTCGTGTGACTTAGTGGTAAAAAAAAAAAAATCCGCCTGCCAATGCAGGAGACGCCGGGTCGATCCCTGGGTCGGGAAGCTCCCCCGGAGGAGGAAGTGGCAACCCACTCCAGTATTCTTGCCTGGAAAATTCCGTAGACAGAGGAGCCTGGTGGGCTGCAGTCCATGGGTTCACAAAGAGCTGGGTATGACTAGGCACACACTCTTCAGCAATGTATATAATGCGCACGTATATGTGAGTCTGAGTGAACTCCGGGAGTTGGTGATGGACAGGGAGGCCTGGCGTGCTGCAATTCATGGGGTCGCCGAGAGTCAGACACGACTGAGCGACTGAACTGAACTGATAGTTTTCAAATGTAATTTCAACTGTTGTTTGTTTCTGAGTGGCCAGAAAGAGTGGTTGACTACAATGAGAAGCTGACAGCGTCTCCCAGCCCAGGTGGACCCCAGCGCCCTGACTGGACCACTGTACCCCACTCCGCCCTCCACTGGCCACCCCAAGAAATCCATCCTCAGGAGCCGGGAAGGGCCTTTGTGTTATCAGCAACTTGCAAACATTTCCCGAAGGAAGAGGACCTCTGTGTCTGAAGCCACTCGCGCGGCTCTCCATTCTCATAACCTGGCTGATCGGTGCCCCAGAGTGTTGGGCGCTTCCCCACAGGGTTCCTGTCCTTGACTGTGAAAACTGAGACAGTGTCCAGGGAATCCAGGTCGAGTGTCCTCACTGGGGTCTAGGGGGAATTATCTAGTGAAAATGGATTTTTTTTTTTCTTTTGAGCAGTGAAAATCACAGAAAGGCATAACCCCCGTCACTTCACCAGGCCTCTTCGCAGCCTGCAGTTTGAGGCTTGGAAAGAATGGCACTTCAGGTGCCAGTTATCTGGGGAGGGAATGCCCCTGGAGGCCTCACTCGGGCAGCAGGAGGCCACAGCTTCCCAGGAGGGTCCTCCACACACAGACCGAGCCCAGCTGTGGGCGAGTGGGCCTCCCCCGTCCCGCAGAGCAGCGGCTCCTCAGGGGCTGAGCCTGCCTTTCCCGGAAGGCTGGGGTTAGGGAACCCTCCTCCATAATTAAGACCTTTCCGCCAGAGCAGCTTCTTATTTGAAGCTCTGTCAAGAAGGCTTTATGGGCTGTAGGTCTTTTTCTCACTTGAGGGAATTTTTAATTCCATTGTCCACAAATTTGTGAGTCACTTCTGATGACAGTAATTAGGAGAAAGAGATGCTCAAGGATCTGAGAGCAGAAGAGACCTGAGGAGCGTTGTGAGCTTTGACGTGAGGAGAGGGGAGCTTGCCTTCTTAACTGGGTCAGCCGGGCCGGGACACCTGGTATCTGGGCCCCGGGGCGGGGAAGTTAGGGAGGCACTGACATGATGGTGAGAGAGCCTCTCAGCGTGACTGCTACGTGACGCAGAGGAAAGTAAGGAACAGCAGGAAATGTTGCTCATTTAGTTTATGCAAAATGCCATTTCCTGAAGTGTTCGATCGGTGTGGTCTTACTTTAGAGAATATAACCACATTTGACTGGAAAATTTTATGGAACTTCAGAGTCAGTAATTGGAAAGGAAATCCCAGAACTAAGCCTGCAAAGAATGAGGATGTAGGCTATCCAAGAAGTCACGGCCCTTTTCAGGTCTCTCCCGACTGCTCTTCATATTCTTCCGTCCCTTTTCCCTCCTTATTTCCCCTCCCACCCCCTTCCCTGCTCTCCTACGCGGGGGGACTGTCCAGGTGGCCCGCTGCTGCAGAAGAAGCCCGGGGCTTGCGGGCAGCACCGTTGTGCCGTGTCTCGTGGTTTTACAGGCTGGGAGTGGGATCCGGAGGGCCAGTACCTTGGGCTGGAGGCTGAGGTCAGGAGAGGGGAGAGGGGTTCCCTCGAGCGTGGGTGCCTCGGCTGGAAGGCCATCAGGCCGGGCACCCTGGGGCTGCCCGCCAGGCACCACACCCAGCCAGTCCAGCATGGTGGCCGCAGGGACAGCGGACTCCTTCCTCCTCTCAGGGCTTCCAGAAAGGACGGTCCTAGAGATAAGGCATGGAAGCCGCTGGTTCATTAAGGCCTGGGTCACATTCTCTTGGTCGGAACAGTCGCAGAGCCTGCACGGAAGTGCCTCGGACGCAGCTTGCCTCGGGCACCGCCTCCCGCGAGAAGAGACAGCGAGCTTTCTGCAGCCTTTCTGAGGTCAGATTTACTGAGGTATACAGAGAGCAGCGCTCTGCCCCACCCCGCCCTTGGCTCGGCTCTTGTTTCCTCTCCTCTAGCTTTCCCTTTCACAGGAATCGTGAAAACGGGAAAGCCAGCATGCCGCGGAGCCGGCTGCGTCAGCCCTTCCCCGCGTCCGGCACTAAGGCCGTCCACGTTGTTGGCAAGCGTGAGCGGCCCCTCCCCTTTCACTGTGAGCAGCGGCCCATCCCGTGGACGGGCCAGTTTGGTTTCCTCTCCAGCAACTGAAGGGCTTTGGAGATGTTTCCAGTTTGCTGCTGTTGCTGTGCGGTAGCTCAGTTGTGCCCAGCTCTTTGCAACCCCATGGACTGCAACATGCCAGTCTCCCCTGAGTTCACTCAAACTCACGTGCATGGAGTCGGTGATGTCATCTAACCATCCTCTGTCGTCCCCCTCTTCCTCCCGCCCTCAGTCTTTCCCAGCATCAGGGTCTTTTCCAAGTGAGTCAGCTCTTCTCATCAGGTGGCCAAAGTATTGGAGCTTCAGCTTCAGCACCAGTCCTTCTAATGATTATTCAGAGTTGATTTCCTTTATTGACTGGTTTGATCTCCTTCCTTGCTGTTCAAGGGACTCTCAAGAGTTTTCTGTTTCTTTCATCAATTTTCAGCATACAGATCTTGCCTATAGTTTGTTAAATTTATATCTATTTCATGTTTTAACTGCCATGTAACTGATACTGAATTCTTAATTTCAGTTTCCAGTTCTCCATCGCTTGTGTTTCAAAATATTTTGATCTTGTATCCTGTGATCTTGCTAATCTCGGTTCTATGTAAACGTGGGCATTTCCTACACGGAGAGTGATACTGTCTGTGAATAGAGAGGCTTTTTGGCTCTGTTTTCCTTTTCAATCTGTATGCCCTTCGTTCCTTTTCCTGCGTTACTGCTCCAGCTTGGCCTTCCAGAATAGGAGTGGTAACAAAGGCACCTTTGCTTCGTTCCTCGTCTTAGGGGAAGGCCCTCCCTCTTTCATCCTAAATAAAGTGCTGGTTGTAGGTGTTCTACAGATGCCTGTTAGCAAGTTTGGGCTTCCCAGGTGGCGTTAGTGGTAAAGAACCCGCCTGCCAATGCAGGCAGCGTGAAGAGACGCAGGTTCCATCCCTGGGTTGGGAAGATCCCCTGGAGGAAGGCATGGTGACCCACCCAGTATCCGTGCCTGGAGAATCCCATGAACAAAGGAGTCTGGTGGGCTACAGTCCGTGGGTCGCAAAGAGTCGGACAGGACTGAAGTGCCTTAGCACGCAGCGCGTATGCTTAGCAAGTTTAGTAAGTTCCTTTTAATTCCTACTTGAGAGTTGTTGCTGTTGTTTTCCCTTACCCTGGTTCGATTCCTGGGTCAGGAAGACCCACTGGAGAAGGGGTAGGCTCCCCACTCCAGGATTCTTGGGCTTCTCTTGTGCTCAGCTGGCAAAGAATCTGCCTGCAATGCGGGAGACCTGGCTTCAGTCCCTAGGTTGGGAAGGTCCCCTGGAGAAGGGAAAGACTACCCACTCCAGTATTCTGACCTGGAGAATTCCATGGAGTCCATGGGGTCGCAAAGAGTTGGACACGACTGAGTGGCTTTCACTTTCACTTTTCCTTTAATCACTATCAGAGGTTCAATTTTGTCAAACGATTTTTCTAAATCGATGAAGATGATCATGTTTTCTAAGTTCTATTGATAATGGCAAATTACCCTGATGAATATTCAAATGTTGAACCAGCCTTGTGTTTGTAAGATAAACCCTACTTGAATTAGGATAAATTGTGATGTTTGCATATTTTTTAATTTGATTTGTCTAATATTTTATTAAGGATTTTTGCATCTATGTTCTCAGGCCTGTAGTGTACTTTTCTTTCTTTTTATGTTCAGCACCTTTTTCTGATTTTGGTGTCAGCTTAATGCTTTAGAATGTCTTTTATTTCCTTCTTCTTCAAATGCTTACTAAATTAGCCATTGAACCTTATATGCTTAAGAGTTTTCCCTTTTGGAAGTGTTTAATTTTGTACTCAAATATCTGATAGCTATCTGACTACTAGTGTTTCTTTAAAGACATTTGTTCATTTCATCTAAGTTGCCGAATTAATTAGCATAAAGATACTCAAAATGTCCTTTTATTCTTTCAGCATCAGTAGAGTTTGTAGAGGTGTCTCCTGTTATCGGTGATGTTGGCAATTTGTAATTCCTATTTATTTTTTGTCAGTCTGGCCAGAAGTTTATTGATTTTTAAAAGAACAGCTTTTGGATTCATTGGTTTTTTTCCTATTATTGTTTATTTTTATTTCATTGATTTCTGCTCTTTTTCTTCACTATTTTCCTTCTTTTTTAATTTACTCTTATAGGTTCTTAAAGTTGAAGTTTAGATTCTAATATAAACATCTAAAGGCTGTTTATTCAGTTCAGTTCAGTCGCTCAGTCGTGTCCGACTCTTTGCGACCCCAGGAATCGCAGCACGCCAGGCCTCCCTGTCCATCACCAACTCCCAGAGTTCACTCAGACTCAAATCTATCGAGTCAGTGATGCCATCCAGCCATCTCATCCTCTGTCATCCCCTTCTCCTCCTGCCCCCAATCCCTCCCAGCATCAG
>SJYQ01001814.1:240663-257571 GCA_006410935.1 Redunca redunca | reverse complement strand
CTCCCCAGACAGCCATTTTGCTTTTTTGCATTTCTTTTCCATGGGGATGGTCTTGATCCCTGCCTCCTGTACAATGTCACGAACCTCATTCCATAGTTCATCAGGCACTCTATGTATCAGATCTAGGCCCTTAAATCTATTTTTTACTTCCACTGTATAATCATAAGGGATTTGATTTAGGTCATACCTGAATGGTCTAGCAGTTTTCCCTACTTTCTTCAATTTAAGTCTGAATTTGGTAATAAGGAGTTCATGATCTGAGCCACAGTCAGCTCCTGGTCTTGTTTTTGTTGACTGTATAGAGCTTCTGCATCCTTGGCTGCAAAGAATATAATCAATCTGATTTCGGTGTTGACCATCTGGTGATGTCCATGTGTAGAGTCTTCCCTTGTGTTGGAAGAGGGTGTTTGCTGTGACCAGTGCATTTCCTTGGCAAAACTCTATTAGTCTTTGCCCTGCTTCATTCTGCATTCCAAGGCCAAATTTGCCTGTTACTCCAGGTGTTTCTTGACTTCCTACTTTTGCATTCCAGTCCCCTATACTGAAAAGGACATCTTCTTTGGGTGTTAGTTCTAAAAGGTCTTGTAGGTCTTCATAGAACCGTTCAGCTTCTTCAGCATTACTGGTTGGGGCATAGACTTGGATTACCATGATATTGAGTGGTTTGCCTTGGAGACGAACAGAGATCATTCTGTCATTTTTGAGACTGCATCCAAGTACTGCATTTTGGACCCTTTTGTTGACCGTGATGGCTACTCCATTTCTTCTGAGGGATTCCTGCCCGTAGTAGTAGATGTAATGGTCATCTGAGTTAAATTCACCCCTTCCAGTCCATTTTAGTTCACTGATTCCTAGAATGTCGACATTCGCCCTTGCCATCTCTTGTTTGACCACTTCCAATTTGCCTTGATTCATGGACCTGACTTTCCAGGTTCCTATGCAATATTGCTCTTTACAGCATCGGACCTTGCTTCTATCACCAGTCACATCCACAACTGGGTATTGTTTTTGCTTTGGCTCCATCCCTTCATTCTTTCTGGAGTTATTTCTCCACTGATCTCCAGTAGTGTGTTTGTTGGGCACCTACTGACCTGGGGGGTTCCTCTTTCAGTATCCTGTCATTTTGCCTTTTCATACTGATCATGGGGTTCTCAAGGCAAGAATACTGAAGTGCTTTGCCATTCCCTTCTCCAGTGGACCACATTCTGTCAGACCTCTCCACCATGACCCGCCCGTCTCGGGTTGCCCCATGGGCATGGCTTAGTTTCACTGAGTTAGACAAGGCTGTGGTCCTAGTGTGATTAGATTGACTAGTTTTCTGTGAGTATGGTTTCAGTGTGTCTGCCCTCTGATGCCCTCTTGCAACACTTACCATCTTACTTGGTGTGGGCTTCCCTACCCATCACCAACTCCCGAAGCTTTCTCAAACTCATGTCCATTGAGTTGGTGATGCCATCCAACCGTCTCATCCTCTGTTGTCCCCTTCTCTTCCTGCCTTTACTCTTTTCCAGCATCAGGGTCTTTTCCAATGAGTCAGTTCTTCACATCAGGTGGTCAAAGTATTGGAACTTCAGCTTCAGTCCTTCCAATGAATATTCAGGACTGATGTCCTTTAGGATGGATCTCCTTGCAGTCTAAGGGACTCTCAAGAATCTTCACCAACACCACAGTTCAAAAGCATCAATGCTTTGGCACTCAGCTTTCTTTATAGTCCAACTCTCACATCCATACATGACCCCTGGAAAAACCATAGCTTTGACTAGACAGACCTTTGTAGGCAAAGTAATGTCTCTGCTTTTGAATATGCTGTCTAGGTTGGTCATAGCTTTTCTTCCAAGGAGCAAGCATCTTTTAATTTCATGGCTGCAGTCACCATCTTCAGTGATTTTGGAACCCCCAAAAAATATCTGTTTCCATTTTTTCCCCATTTATTTGCCATGAAGTGATGGGACCAGATGCCATGATCTTCATTTTTTGAACGTTGAGTTTTAAGCTAACTTTTTCACTCTCCTCTTTCACTTTCATCAAGAGGCTCTTTAGTTCTTCTTCGCTTTCTGCCATAACGGTGGTGTCATCTGCATATCTGAGGTTATTGATATTTCTCCCGGCAATCTTGATTCCAGCTTGTGCTTCGTCCAGTCCAATGTTTCTCATGATGTACTCTGCATATACGTTAAATAAGCAGGGTGACAGTGTACAGCCTTGACATACTCTTTTCCCGATTTGGAACCAGTCTGTTGTTTCATGTCCAGTTCTAACTGTTGCTTCTTACCCTGCATACAGGTTTCTCAGAGGCAGATCAGGTGGTCTGGTATTCCCATCTCTTTCAGAATTTTCCACATTTTATTGTGATCCACACAGTCAAAGGCTTTGGCATAGTCAATAAAGCAGAAATAGATGTTTTTCTGGAACTCTTGCTTTTTCGATGATCCAGCACTTTCGAATCCCCAAATTTTGGTAAGTTGTGTTTTTCCCTTTTATTAAACTAAAAATGCTTTCTAGTTTTCCAGGTGATTTCATCTTTAACTCATGGGTTACTTCGAAGTGTGTTCCTTCATTTACAAGTTTTTAGGGACTCTCCTCTACATATCTTTCTGTCGTTGATTTCAAGTTTAATTCTGTTGAGTCATAAAAGACACTGTTTGTGATTGATTTCAGTTATTTTAACTTGTTTAGATATGTTTTATATGACATATATATTTCAAATGTGTCCATCTCGGCTAAGTTCCACATGTGCTTGAAAAGAATGTGTAGTCTGTTGTCCTTGGGTAGGTTTCTAAGCACATGTCATGTGGATGGGACTCTGTGAGGTGGCGTCTGGCAGGAGATCCTCACTGGCGTGCCTCGCCTGCCTTTTTCTTTGGTGGAGTGTTGCAGTCCCCGCCTGTCCCCGTACTGCTGTCTAGTCTTACCTTCAGCTTTGTCAGCTTTGCCTTCTGTACCTTGAAGCTCGGTGGCGTCCACATCCAGGGTTGCTGGGTCTCCTTGAGGCGCAGATTACATCATCATTGTGTCCTGAGCGGCTGTATCGTCGGTTTTATTGCTTGGTAGGATATTTACTTTGATATTAATATAATGACACCAGGTTTATTTTAATTAGTGTTTTCAAGTATTTTTTCCCATTCTCTTACTTTTAAGCTATTTTTTAAAAAGAGGGGGAGGGTCCCTCTTTTCTCGTATTTCGGACACAGTGGCCCTGCGGCCTCAGCTTCCTTATGGGCTCACAAAAGGGTAAGACTGTATCGTCTGTTCAGCTTTTCCTCGTGTGTGATGGGTGTGCCGTGCTTCCCAACTGCCTGCACACACTCGGCTCAGTGATGCCTGTGGCCGTTTTCAGTCCACCGCTTCAGGATGGTGCTGAGCGGGAAGTGAGTAGGACAGTCTTCCTGGTACCGTATGGAGGGCCCAGAGACAGCGCAGGAGGAGACGGGAGCGGCTGGGCGGCTTGGAGTCTGGAGTGGAGGGCTGGGATGAGGCGTGTCTTTCTCATCTCTGCTGGATGACGTGAGGTTCTGAAGAGAAGCGTAATGAAGGCTGCAGTGGTTTTCAACAGGACCGTACTGAATCCTCGCGTGTTCTGTACCAAGAGACACGCATCTCTGTTTCTGGTCCTGGAGCCAAGGGATCCTCTGGGATCCGCTGTCTTCCCCTTGAAACAAGCTCCTAAAGAACCAAGACCTTCCCATGTGTCCCACAGAAAGCTGAACGGCACAGCCGGCTGGCCTGCCCCCTCCACAGAGGCCGTCCTTCAGAGGCCGGCCGGGTCCCGTCTCTGCCATTTGCAGAAGCCCGCTGATTTCCCACTGCCCTCCATGTCCGGCGGCCGGGACCATCCGCACAGTGGCCCGTCCACTTTCTCAGCCCCTCTCTCCCCCAGCACCCCATGTCCAGCCACGCCCACTATTCTCTCACCACTCACCAGGCTTCTCATAATCGCTTGCCTGTGCTGACTCCATTTTCCCCGATGCGAACACTTTTCTCAAGGCCTTTCCGCCCTCGGAGCTCTGCCCTTTCTCCCAGCCCTCGTGCGGCGTCCCCTGGTCTGAGGCCTTCCGCACGCACCTGGCGCAGAGGCTGCACCGTGTGTGCACCCGAGAGCTGCCCGTGACGAGGCAGGTTGAAAGAGAGCAGCTCCCCAGGAATGTGACCTCCTCGGAGGCCTCTGGGCAGGCACATAATTGGGCTCAGTAGCTCTTCAATAAAAGAAATGGAGAGTGGAAATTTTTTTAATGGTGGTTTCTATGGCAGACAAAGAGAAATTGAGCCTCTGAATGGATAAGTAAGTACATATGAAAAGGGATTTTTTTTAATATATAAAGGATAACGGGGCTTGAAACAGAATGATGTGTAACAGGGGATGCAGAGGTCTAGATCAGACCCGGCCTTGATCTCATGCACTGGCTAACTGAAAAAAAAAAAAAATCAGAGAAAGCTTTTGTTTGCTGTCTGTCTTGGGACCCCCTAGGAAAGGCTCACCGTGGGTTGAGATGACCTGGTCCACTCTTCTGCCTGTGCCTTTAAGAATTCTCCAACAGAAAGTGAGGAGTAGCCCAGCTCTTTCTTGTTGTAACATCACGATTAGCTTCCAAAACCGTGCAACACCCAGGCGGCGCTGAGCCTGCCGGTGAGTCAGTCGTGAGCGGCAGCTCAGGGTCTCTTCTCTCCCTGCCCCCCTGGTGCCTCCTGCCGCCCTGGAGCAGTGCCGACCGCGCCCCCGCAGAACGTGCAGGTGGAAGCCGTGAACTCCACCACCATCCAATTCCTGTGGAACCCTCCACCTCAGCAGTTCATCAACGGCATCAACCAGGGATACAAGGTACGCCTGGGGCCACAGCCAGGGAGGGGGCCGTCTCGGCGTCGGCGCGGTCTTATGATCAGGGAGGGGCCCCCCCAGACCTCGTTTCATGAGGAACCCACGGCATCCAGTTACAGACATGTTGACCTTGGTGGGATCTCCTTTCATCCACGGTCTCAGCACCAGCCACACTGACTCATAAACTCTACTGGTCGTCAGAGGATGGTTGTTGGGAATTCCCTGGTGGTCCAGTGGCTAGCGCTCTGCACTTTCACTGCCAAGGGTGCAGGTTCAGTCCCTGGGTCGGGAACTAAGATCCCGCACAGCCAAAACAAAACAAAAACCAGAAAGGATGGTTCCGCTAGGAGTGAGCAACGTTATAAGAAAGGCCGTCCATTTAAAAGGAGCGGCGGGAGACCCGTCCTGGCAGATTGAAATCAGCACATGTACCAAACGCTTCCTCCCGGAAGGGGGGGCCTCTCTGAGGAGCACAGACTCAGAACAGAGGGCACGGGGCACAGCTGAGTGAGGTTTCTACCAAGTAACGATGAGCAGGTGCCCCCTCACTGCTTCAGGACAAGTTCTGTGTGCGGAACCGAGACCCGCCGGCGCGGGGCCCCTACCTGGACTGAGCAGAGCCAAAACGCACTCCTGCCTGCCCTGCGCCGGGCCTGAGCGCGGCCTCTGACCTTCAGAGCTGTGCCTGCGCGCAGCCTCCAGAAGCGCAGCTCTGCGTCCTTTCGGGTAACCACCCCTGCTCGGCAGGGGGCCCGCCTGCATTCCACCTGTAGCGTGATATGTGCACCTATCTTCTGCAGGAGCAGGTCAGCTCAAGGGTTCCACCTCGTTTGCTTAAAAACTTGATAATTTCAGATTCAGAGTGTTATTTCCTCAGAACACAGTTCACTCCCCCCCCCGCGCCCCAATTTGGAGTCAACTTACTAAAACACTTGTTTTTCACTGGAAAGACAGGCATAGTTGGAAATTTGTCCTGTCTTTTCTTTTCTCCCAGAGGTAGCTACAGTGAGAAGTTTCTTTGAAATCATACTGATCAGTGAAGATCTTCCTGGCAAGGCTGGGGCGTTCATTCCGTGGCTCAGCTGTCAGCCTACGCTGCATAAATATGCTCCTTGTCCTGTGATGTATCAATTTTCAGACCTAGTTAGCGCCAGATATGTTTGGTGTCAGAGGAATTAAAAGTTACACTTATACAATAATGTTGCCAAAACGTTAAAATAGCTGCCTTTGGAGTGAGTATATATACTGCATTTCTGGTGACTCAGGGGGTGAAGAGTCTGCCTGCAGTGCAGGAGACCCAGGNCGCCCCAATTTGGAGTCAACTTACTAAAACACTTGTTTTTCACTGGAAAGACAGGCATAGTTGGAAATTTGTCCTGTCTTTTCTTTTCTCCCAGAGGTAGCTACAGTCAGAAGTTTCTTTGAAATCATGCTGATCAGTGAAGATCTTCCTGGCAAGGCTGGGGCGTTCATTCCGTGGCTCAGCTGTCAGCCTACGCTGCATAAATATGCTCCTTGTCCTGTGATGTATCAATTTTCAGACCTAGTTAGCGCCAGATGTGTTTGGTGTCAGAGGAATTAAAAGTTACGCTTATACAATAATGTTGCCAAAACGTTAAAATAGCTGCCTTTGGAGTGAGTATATATACTGCATTTCTGGTGACTCAGGGGGTGAAGAGTCTGCCTGCAGTGCAGGAGACCCAGGTTCGATCCCTGGGTCGGGAAGATCCCCAGAGAAGGAAATGGCAACCCACTCCAGTATTCTTGCCTGGGAAATCCCATGGACAGAGGAGCCTGAAGGGCCATAGTCCACGGGGTCGTAAAGAGTCGGACATGACTGAGCAACTAACACTTTCACTTTCGTGATCAGTCTCCCCAAATCCAGTTTTAGAAAACCGGCACGAGATAAAGTATAGATAATTAACATTGTTCCCCCTGAACTTAGGGCTTCTTTTTGAGTCAGAGTAGGTGCTCATCCAGAAAAATATTCGTATTGGTGTTTCATCCATTCGAGTAACAGGTAATGTCATCTTTACTCCTTAATGTTAGGCATATGTACGTTCTGTAACATGTTTAAGTGAAGAGAAGGTGGAAGTTTGAGAAGTGTCTTTTTTGCCAGTGTGAGTTAAAGTAGACTTTTTATACACACGTGTATAAAAGTGTATAGGAACATACGTGTGCTCAGTTGCTCAGTCACGTCCAGCTCTTTGTGGCCCCGGGGACTGTGGCTCGGCAGGCTCTTCTGTCCGTGGGATTCTCGGGCAGGAATGCTGGAGTGCATTGTCCTGCCCTTCTCCAGAGGATCTTCCCGACCCAGGGACCAAAGTCGCACCTGCATCTCCCACATTGGCAGGCGGAGTCTTTACCATTGCGCCCCCTGGGAACCCCATAAATATACATATTCGTACTCAAGTAGTCTGTGAGATAGCTTTTAAAATCCATATTTTTCAGCAAAACTATAAAATGTAGACTGTAGTAAATTTCTTGATCATGATTTTGCTTTATTCGAAGACATATTATGGCAAAATAAAATTCTGGTGCAGATTTGAGGGTGAAAGCATGAAATTAAATCTCTTTTTCACCCGTTCCACCCCAGCTTCTGGCTTGGCCGGACGACGTCCCTGAAGCTGTCACTATCGTCACCATTGCCCCAGACTTCCACGGAGTCCACCATGGGCACATCACCGGCCTGAAGAAGTTCACCGCCTACCTCACGTCAGTGCTGTGCTTCACCACCCCCGGGGACGGGCCGCCGAGCACGCCGCAGCTCGTGTGGACGCATGAAGACAGTGAGTCCCCTCTCCAAGGGTCCCATCAAGACCCCTTAGTCATCGAGGAGGTTTGGGCCCCTGTCGTGTCCAGCTTAGCTTCGTGTAGTCTGTGGGGTACGGGTGACCCTGGAGAAATAAGCTGGGAGCTGACCAGAGGCGTCTCAACGGCTCAGGTGAGGCTCGTAATCGGAGCCGTCTAGGCGTTCGGGACTGCAGAAGGACTTCCCGTGGGGCTGTGGCTCGAGTGGTTTCACAGCTCTGTCTGGAGTTTTTGTGGTGATGGACTGGAGGCCAAGGTGATGCAGTCTGGGGAGAAGGCGGATAATCAGGAGCGCCTGTGCCCAGACGCGGGGCTAGCACGGGGGAGGCGCAGAGATGCATTACAGGCCCAGGGGCAGGGGTGGGTAGAAGGGGTTCTCCAGGATGACTCTGCAAACTGCGGCTCGGGTGACGGCGGTGGCGACGGCCGCAACCGGAACGTGAAGGCAGGTCCAGGGCTGGGACGGGGGGCTCAGTTGGGGCCCGCTCACGTCGAGGCAGCAGCGGGCCTGAAGGAGCAGATGTGGGAGTCCAGCACTTAGCGGCTGTGGCCGTGTCCCCCCAGGAAAGCTGGGGGCTGTAACTGAAGCGTGCGGTCTCATCACGGACGGAAATGCTTGACATCAGTGCTACCTCGGGTCGTCTGGGTATGAGGCCCTTGGCAGTGAAACCACCTACGTGGGTGCAGTGGCTTTGGGATCAGGGGACTTCGGAGAAGCAGGAGGCTGACCAGGCCCTGGTCCCGCCGTGTGTGAGGAGGCTGGCTGGAGCCTGCGTGCAGAGGGGCGAGCAGGGGTCTCGGGGTAGGGGGCTCTGGAAGGGGAGGAGCTCTGCTTGCTGGAAGGCCCCTTCTCCACTGCCCTGAAGGAAACACAGCTGGGCTCCTTTACAATTGCAGGCAAGTGGGAAGGCAAGCCCCCCCACCCCCATAGTTGAGGGAGGTGGCAGTGAATTCTCAAGAGTGTCTCAGGCAGCTCTCGTAGCTCTTCATCATTTGGACATTTTCTTCCATTTCATTATTGAGAGAAGAGCCCAGGGCAGCATCTCAGCTCCAACCACAGCAGGTCCAACTGGACACTGGGTTTTACTTTCCAGAGGACGCTTACTGAAAATAACAAGTGGCAAAAGCAGGGAACTTCTTCAGATAAGTGAGAGAAGGCTCCTGGCTGAATTCGTTACTTAAAAAGCTCTATTGTTGCCAGTTAGACACAGTGGACATGAGACTGAGCAAACTCCAGGAGATAGTGGAGGTCAGGGGAGCCTGGCACGTTGCAGTCCATGGGGTCGCAAGGAATCGGACACGACTGAGCGATGGAACAACAGAAAGACAGACTCGGACTCGCAGAAACGCCTCATGATGCTGGGCAGCCAGGGGGCAGGGCCTTCACCGTAAGAAGGGGAAACGAGAAATTTCCTGAGAGTTGAGAAAAGTAGCAGTGACATCATCTTTTTAGAATTTTCTAACTGAACCACCCTTTTTTGATAGAAGGGGAGCCTGTCGGTCCTACCTGGAAAGACAGAGCATCCTTGTAGGCTTGGACAGTCTCCCTGAAAGAGGGGAGGTAGGGCTGCTCTTGGGCTTCCCAGGTGGCGCTGGTGGTAAAGAACCGGCCTGCCAATGCAGGAGACTAAGAGATGCGGGTTCAGTCCCTGGGTCAGGAAGACCCCCTGGGGGAGGGCATGGCCCCCACTCCAGTACCCTTGCCTGAAGAACCCCATGGACAGAGGGGCCTGACGGGCTGCGGTCCGTGGGGTCACACAGAGCCGGACGCGGCCGAGCAACTGAGCACACACGGGCTGCCGTCAGCTCTGGGGGTGCAGCCTTTAAAGGAGGGCCTGGGACTCTGCGCGCCAGCGGAATGGCCCCCGTCACCCCACACTGACGACACAGATGGCGCCCTGCTTGGTTCTGCCCACACTGCGGGCCTCCTTCTCCAAAGCTCTGATGAAATAAGGACCGTGGGGAGGGGGCGAGGGGGCGCAGCGCAGCAGAGAGGAAACAGAATATAAATTTCAGCCGAGATGCTGCCAGCTGGTTCCAGCAGAGATGGAGGACAAGCATATTTGGGCAGGAATCCAGGAAGCAGAAACACTGAGAGCATAAAAGGAGCAAAAAGCTTTCTTCGCTATTCTATCGATCGGAAAAAAGAACAAGTCAGTTCAAAAATCCGTCAGAGTGTCTTTCTGGAATCTTAGAATTGGAAGAGAATGAGATGGTCTTGACAGCCACCCTATTTTACCATGTTCCACGCTCAAAGAGTGAAATTTGTCATAGCGTGTGAGCTTATCCATAAAGAGTCTTTTGAAAGTTTCGCCCAGATGAGTGAATTTGCTGAGGCTGTTATCTTTTTTTTTTTTTTAAATCACGAGATGTGTTCAGAGGCTTTGTCCATGTACCAACTGGGTACCAGGCATGGAATTCGCCTTAAAATCCTGCTGTCTCTACAAGGTTGACAGTGGGCAGAACAGGGCTGAGGCCGGTTAGCTGGGATCCCTGAGCTCGGCTCCCGGACGGACACCGGGCCCTTACTTCGTGCCCTCCTGTTGGGCGGAAAAAACTGTACTTTGTTATTGTGAGAAAGCTCCCCGTGTGGCCTTGCCCAGAGGCGGCCCTGGGAGGCCAGTGGGAACCTGGCTCCCCACCCTGCAAGGAGCACACTTGTCTCCCCTCCAAGTCTGCTTGTGCGCCTCCCTTTCCTCCCCCCGTCGCTGTCCCCTGCACTTCTCCTGCAAAAGGGCAGAAGGGTGCATGTGGGAGGCGCCACCGCAGAGAGGCGAGCGGAGTGGGCTGGTGAACTGCGGGCCCACGGGGTGCCCACCAGGCGCCCCACGATGGCCGGCTCGGGACTTGGGACGCAAGGGACCGCTGCTCTCTTCGCCTCCCCTCGCCTCACCAGCCCCCACCCGGTCTGCCCACTGTGCCTCCTCTCCAGGGTCTCCCTTCCCAGCTGCCCACCCTACCACGCGGCGCAGAGCAGAACCTCACCAGCACCTGTGACCCGTCACTGTGGGCACAGTCGCCTGTCGCCTCTTCCCACCTTCTGGGGAGTCAGCCCCAAGGGGACCGGGTGTGGGGGCGCTGGAGTGCTCAGGCTGGAGGAGCTGGAGCAGGTGGTGGGCTCAGAGCCCCCTGGTGGCCCCTGCGGTCCCTCCAGGGCAGGCAGGAGACCCGAGTGCCGGACCAAGCTCCAGGCTGGCCCCTGAGCATCCCTGCTCTGAGCCGGCATGGAAGTCTACAGCCTGAGAACCGGGGCAGGGTCAGAGCGGACTCCTGATGACCCTCTGGGTCTGAGAGTCCGGACCTGTGTAGCTCACATCCTGGCCTCTCAGGCCGTTTCTCTCTGGTGCTTTGCAAACCGACAGTAAGCTCAGCTTAGCAACGACTCCTATATTCTGATGGCATGATAACTGACAGCTAGTAACAACAGCAGCCACGTCAGTCAGCACTTTTGTGATGCCGGGGACATGCTAACCACTTTATTACATTTTTTCCTCACAATTACCTTGCAGCATGAGTTACTTTTATTTTCCCTGTTTCGCAGATGAGCAAACTAAGGCTTAGGCACCCATAAGGACCGCAGAGCCGGCCAGCAGGGACCAGGCCTCTGCCCAGCCATGCCCAGCATTGAAGCAACTGCAGCTCTGCTGCGCTGCCCTCCTGCCTTAAGAGGAGGCTACGGTCAGGGAAATTCAAGGGAAACATGCAGTTTTTGCTGGAAATTTCTCACACCTGCCCTGCCCCTGTGCTACCTGGGGAGAGTAAGTGCAGGTTACAGCCTGGATAAGGCTGGCAGGCATCGGCCGGTGACCAGGTACGGCCGGCCCGGCCTCCCGGCCTGAGCTCCTAGCTGCGGCCCCACGCGAGACAGACACAGAACACGGATGCAGAGCCGTCAGGGACGCTGGAGGACGCAGCAGCCTGCGGGGTGCAACCGCCCGACTGTTCAGCTAGATCGTTCAAGAGAAAGAGAAGGGACTGCGTCCTCATCTCCCACTGCTGGCCTCTGCAGTTCTCAGCGAGGCTGGGTTGAGGCCGACAGAAATCGTTCATGTGACCGCAGCCCGGTCCCTCTAACCCCTCAGACCCTGTCCTCCTGGGTTTCTCTGGCTTTCCCTGAGGGCTCTGACCGGCAGGCTTGGTCCTGGCTCCTGCCGCCTTCCACAGACAGACTGTTCCCCGCCAATCCGACTGGAGAGAGTCAGCCCACGGGCTAACAGATGTCTTTGGCTCTCATTTCCAGAGCCGGGGGCTGTGGGCCACCTGAGTTTCACAGAGATTCTGGACACGTCTCTCAAGGTCAGCTGGCAGGAGCCCCTGGAGAAAAACGGCATCATTACAGGTAAGGGTCTCTGTGGTCAGAGAAAGGCAAAACAAGTCTGCCCCGCACAGAGGGATGGGCACGGCTCTAGTGCCACGGCTGGCAGCGCCACGGCTGGCAGCGCCCGGGTGCCCAGGGCCTGCAGGGTGACTGCCGCAGGGCCAAGGTGGGGGAGGACCTATCCGGGGGCCTCGCCTCACATGGGCCCCTCCTGGCCGGGCTGCAGCCTCCTGGTGGGCAGGCCGCTCTCCTGGGCTTGTTGAACAGGCCGCTGACATCTCTGCCCGGGAGACCCGCGCTGCAGGTGTGTCCTCTCCCGGCCGTGTCTATTCCGTAATCTCGCAGCCTTGTAGGGAGCTGACGGCCGAGCTCACGGCGGGGTTACAGCTGAGGAGGCTGGGGCTCGGGTGGGCAGGGAGAGCCGAATGCAGGTGCCACGATGGGGTGGCCCTGCTCCTCCCCCCACCCCCGGCCTCACTCCAGAGAGCGGCCAAGCCACGCCTGCCCCCTGCCCCCATGCCAGGCCATCGGGGGGCACTGCAGGTGAGGGGCGTCCGGGGAGCAGGGCCCCGGGCTGCACATCAGCCGCCTCCCTCTCCCGCAGTGCCGTCTCGGGAACGGCTCACTTTGGTAGGACTTTTAATGATTTCATTTTGTAGAAGAGGCTTTTGTGGAACCTTCCAGGTTATAGGGCTGAATTTCCACTTAAATTGCGTCATCCACACATGGCACGGGGGTCGGCCCAGGCTCCCCGCCTGGGCCCAGGGCTTTGCTTCACGTGTTCCCAGGGACTGTGCCGCCGGCCAGGGGAAGGCCGGACGGTTCTGCTTCCTCAGTGGTTAGGTGCAGACAGCTTAATAAGTATTATATCCCGGGAACTGAACAGCCGTTTGCAAGAAGGTGCGCTCGCTGAGAGAATAATGTCTGCATTCCCTTCTTAAGTAACCAGTTAGCTCCCCGTGGGATGCGTGCGCCACGGGCACTGCCCAGCTTCTCCAGCTTGGAATCCAAGTGGGCCCTGCCCGCCTCCCGAATTTCCTGCCCCACGTGGTGTTCACACAGTTCTGTGTAACCGCGGGAAACACAGCGGAGACAGGGCGCATTCAAAGGCTCGCAGCGTGCTCTGATCCTGGGATTGCAACTGGCTCCTGCCGCAGGTTCACGAGGGGCCTCCGACACAGCCCCCCACACACAGCCCAGGGCCTGTCCCTACACTGAGCTCCCTGCTTCTCTCCCATTGTTCAGGAAACCGCCCGGGGCCAACCCGAAGGTGCCCTCTGCTCGCCTGCACCCAAGCAGACCCCCTACAGAGGGAGTGCTCCGATCCGGAAGGTGCCTCTAGAGGCACCGTTGAGCCGATGCGGCCTCTGACCCTCACTTTTAAATAAATGCATGAATCTAGGTCTGTCCTCAAGAAGCTGTGAATGATGTTAAGTCCAGGAAAGGGGGGCAGTCCCTACTGAAATCGGACCTCCAAAGCCCAGTCTGCTCACACTCTGAGGCCTCTGGGCAGAGGACCGCAGTGCTGCGTGTGTAGGGAAGACGCCTGGAAGGAATGAGACCAAGTTGGGGGGTGGTGCGGCAGAGGAGGGCGGTCGCCCAGAGGGATCCAGCTTCCTGTGGCTTTAAGCTGCACAAAGGTAGGAAAACAGATGACCAGCGAGAGGGAAGCCAACCCAGAAGCACCGGAAGCCGAGCAGCGGCCCCCACGTGGAAGAAGTGCTTCCGGCTCAGCCCTGCGGGGACGCCCGTGGCCCGAATGAGAGTGAGTTAGAGCTGAAGCTGCCACTGACTTCAAGGGGGCCAGGGCGCCGCGGGGCAGGCAGAGCCCTCACCTTCGTCGGCTCAGCCCTGAGGATCCACAGAAAGGGGGTACGTTTCGAAAACCTGGCCAGGACGCCTCGGTGGACAGACTCCACCGGCAGGCCTCCCGCTGACAGTCGCAGCCCCCGCCCTTCCCGGGCCCTCCCAGCACCGCCCGCCTCTCCCTCCCGGTGTCTAGCCTTGTGGGAAACCCACGGGCACCCCCCCCCAAGTGGAGCCCACCTCCCCAGGCTGGGCGCCTGCAGCCAACACTCCTGATTGATGATCGTCAATTCCTACAGCTAATAGGGCTTAATGAACCCAATTTCGTGTTTTATTAAACAAATACTCACAGTCACCAGCAACAGCTACTGTTTGTCATGGAACTCGGCCTTCGCAGCGCCGGCTGCCCAGCGCCGGCTGCCCAGCGCCGGCTGTTCAGCGCCGGCTGCCCAGCGCCGGCTGCCCAGCGCCGGCTGCCCAGCGCCGGCTGCCCAGCGCCGGCTGCCCAGCGCCGGCTGCCCAGCGCCGGCTGCCCTGCCCTGGGCTGGAAGCAGGTCTGCAGTGGCAGCTCCGAGGGTCAGAGCTTCAGGCAGACGGTCTGCTCCAACCATGCCTCCCTCGGGGCCACGCTGTTCCTCGAGGTCTGTTCTCTGCCTCACCTCTCCTCTCGACTCTGTAAGATGGGCTGCAGGGGGAGGGGGCCTTCCCAGAGGCCAGACCCTGGCTTCAGTGTCCCCACAGTCACCCCCCAGGACCCCTGCCCTCTGTGGGACCCTCCCTGCCCTGGATGCTCTGCTTGGACACGCAGGGCAGCACCCCCGGATGGACTTGGTTTCCCGTGGGGCACGCCAGCCACATCCCAAAGGCCTTTTCCAGGCTGAAGGGAGAGAATTCCATCAAGTACAGCAAAAGAAAGCCGTGTTTGTGTTCGTGGGCAAACCTGGCCTCCGAAAGCCCCTTTCAGGAAGCGTCTACAGGGCACCAGCCACCATCCCTCCTAAGCCGCCCCATCAGTGCTGGTCAGAGAAGCTGTCAGGCAGACGGCACCGCGTCCAGTCCTGTGCACGGGCCGTTCTGTGGCCCAGATGCCCCGTAGGAGACTGGATGCCGGGAGCACCCCTGAAGCACCTGGAAGGAGCCCATGGGAGGCGGCAGGGGTGTGGGGCGCCCAGCAAACTCCGCCTGCGCTGCCCCTGTACACGGCATTCCCCACGGTCCCCCGCTAACGTTGATTTATGAGCAGGAGGATGCGGACAGACAGCTCGCGATGGGATGCGCTGCTCTCTTGTGGAGAATGTACTTCAGCTCAACAGGGAATCGTTTCTGAAGCCCCTCTGGCCATTAGTCTCAGTTAGGCGGCGTTTGGAGCGGGTAGGGCACACCCTGGGAGGGGGGCTCTCTCCTCCCTCCTTCTGCACCAGGGCCCGAGGAGCACTCCGGCCAGGCCTGCCTGCAGGGGCCTCGCCCACCACATGCCCACGCCCTGTGCCTCTGTGCGGAGCATCCAGGCCAGGCTGTTCTCGCTGGCCTTTGCGGTGTCCTGTCCCGAGCGTGTGAGCCTTCCGGTGGGCACGGCTCCATTTGTATCCACAGCAACAGCCGCCCACCAGACTGTTGCCATGCCGTGGAACCCTGCTGATTCTCCTCTGCCTAGGGCGCTGGAGGCGCTGTTTGGGCTCCAGGTTGCCATGCAGAACAAGATGCCGCATTTTAGTAAATCTTGATGAAGAACAGCTTTTAAACAAAGAGAATTGTCTGGCGGACAAGGTGGTGATGTAACGTCACGCACGAGAACACAAGTGTGTAACAGCACCCTTCTCCTCCTGCGCACGCGGGGCCGACTCGAGCCTCTCCGAGCAGAGGTCCCTCGGACAGCCCCCAGGCCGGGCCCACCTTCCCAGGGCCGGCGGGCGGGGAGGACGCTCCCTGGGAGGGTGAGGAGCCATGGCCTTGGTCCCCTCCTTGGTGAGGCGGGGGCGGCGATGCTGCAGCCTCAGAGCTGCGTCCCAGGCCGAGTGAATTCACGCGTAGGGCACTCAGGACATCACAGAAACGTTATGGACACAGCGTGTGTGAAGTCACCAGTCCTCACTGCCCTGCCAGGTGGTCTGGTTTTCACTGTACAGTTAGCCCCAAAAGTTGGAGTGAGCACCGTCCTCTGTACGGAGGAGGATGAGGAGTGGAGGGGCCCGGGGAGGCAGCTGGGGCCGCAGGCCTGGCTGGAGTCCACGGTTCATGTGGGCCCGCGGCGGGGACCCCGCAGCCGGGAGTGCAACTCGGGTAAGCAGGGGCTGCCGGTGTGCAGCACGGACCCCCTCCATCCTCCGTGGCCTGCTGCCCTGACCCCGTCCCCACCCGCAGGCCCCCGCCCGTGGAGGCCGCCAGGCTGTGGGGCAGCTGACAGGCAGCGGCTTCTAGCGTTATTTTTTTCTCCAAAGTACTGAAGTCCTGAGAAGCTCTCCTCTAAATTCTTGTTTACCTGCAAGTGCAAGTCTCTTGCTCAATTTATTGCTTCATCAGAGAGAGAAGGAGCCCAGAGAGCCTTCCAGCGCTTCTGTCTCCATGCTCTCGGCCTGGAAGACGGAACGGCGCTCTCAGCACTTCGCGCCGTCTGGGGGCCATCGGCGCCTCCCTCATGGTAGGGGGCCGCTCCGAAGTGTTCTCTGATCACAGAACACCCCCCGCCACGCGGCTGACTCAGGGCTGCCTGGGTCTTTTTTCTCTGAGCCCCGGATCGCGATGGGACCCAAGACTGAATGAATTGTGATCCTGAGGCCCCGACGGATGAACTTGAGCACGGGGTGTGGGGGAGGGGGGAAACCTGGTGTCGCTCGGAAAACAGGCTCAAGGCGGAAGCAGGGCGGGAAGCATCGCTCCTGCTTGGGTGGGGGAGAAACTTTAGGGCAAAAAGCGCTCTATCAGTCATTTTATAAGGGAAAAGTGGCAGCGTTTCCACAAATTAGTTGCAAGCCAGGAGCAAGCCTCTGATTTAGGGCGCCGGGTGATGAAAATATCTGTTTATAAAAATGGAAATGCGGATGAAGCGCGTGCATCATCTGACAAGAGAAGGCTGCACAGAGGACCGCAGGCCAGCCCCTCGTCAGCCCCTCCGTCCTCCCCCGGCCCCTCCCCCTCTTCCCCCGGCCCCTCGCCCACCCTC
>SJYQ01001814.1:176753-239256 GCA_006410935.1 Redunca redunca | reverse complement strand
GCTCGAAGTCCATTCATGACTGGAGAGCCAGCTGAAGAACCCAGAGAGCGGACGGATGTACAGAAAGAGTCACTCGCCCTTCGATTTAAACAGTCTCCTCCTCAAGTTCATTAAACGTGAGGCGGAAAGCACCCTTGAGAGCCCAGCAATGTGCTGTGTGCCAGCCCCGAACCAGAGTGGTTGCCCCCGTGCAAGACCCCGGACACAGCGAGTCCAGAAGTCGTCCCTCGGACACAGCCTCTGGGAGCCTTTCCTGGTGCTGGCGTCGCGTCTGTCTGGCCTGCGTTGCGTCCCGCGGTCTTCCTCAAGCGGTTTTCAGTTGCCCAGTAATGTCCGAGCTCTCACTGGTAACCCACAGCATCTCACTTTCTAGAGGGGCAGGCTTCTGGGGGCGGGCCAGGGGGATCAACCTGCAGAAGGGCCTCTGTTCAAGGAGGAGGCTTAGCCACAGGTGGCCGCAGACGAGGGGCCACACGCAGAGCCCACCTGCCCTCTTTCAGTTGCCAGAGCAACAGAGCACAGGCAGAGTGGGGCGAGTTCTGCACTTTCACCTGAGTCTGGTTGTCTTGGAAACCAGAGCCAGGAAGCCTACGGCTTGGGCCCCGCACACCTCCCGCTT
Source organism: Redunca redunca (assembly GCA_006410935.1). Classification (NCBI taxonomy): domain Eukaryota; kingdom Metazoa; phylum Chordata; class Mammalia; order Artiodactyla; family Bovidae; genus Redunca; species Redunca redunca. The sequence goes on along the minus strand of SJYQ01001814.1, from coordinate 238,637 downwards.
CAAGCTGCCCGGAGCTACTCGGGGTGCACGCCCCATCCCCGTCCTCTCTCGAAGGCACCAGGGCGTTGTCAGAAGGGAGACGGACACTCAGCCCTTTGGTTCTTTGAGGAGCCTCAGAGGGAACGCTGTGCTTCTCGCTCTGGCAGTTGTGAAAATCAACCCTGTCTTGGTGTGAAGGCGTATGAGAAGTGGTTGCTGCTGACATGACCTTTCCTGAGCTGGGGCAGGATTTAAATTTCCACCTGTCCTCTCTCCTCTATGTCCAGAACTTCCTGGTGCCCCATCCAATCTGGTCATTTCCAACATCAGCCCTCGCTCGGCCACGCTCCAGTTCCGACCAGGGTACGATGGGAAGACGGCCATCTCCAGGTGGATCGTGCAGGGGCAGGTACGGTCACCCTGCAGCCGAGAGCTGCGGTCCCCACAGAGCGACGCGGGGCTGGAGGTGGCAGGCAGTTCAGTGAGGTGCCCTTGCAGGGTAGATGACCCCTGGCTGGAGCGGCCTTGCATGCTTTGGGGGGCAGTGGTGTTCGGAGGAGGAGAGATGGAGACTGGCGCGGCTGGGGCACCGGGGGCAGACGTGGGAGCAAGCGGGGACACGGGGTGTCAGGCTGGACTCTTGCTGGATGATGGAAGAAGGGCTGGCGGGGGCGCACGTGCGCGTCACGGTGCAGTCAGTCCAGGGGCTGTTGCGTGAGTCGTGTGACTCTTCGGGACTCCAAAGGCTGCAGCACGCCAGGCTTCCTGTCCATCACCAACTCCCGGAGCTCGCTCAAACTCACGTCCGTCGAGTCGGTGATGCCATCCAGCCATCTCATCCTATGTCGTCCCCTTCTCCTTCTGCCCTCAATCTCTCCCAGCATCAGGGTCTTTTCCAGTGAGTCAGTTCTTTGCACCAGGTGGCCAAAGTATTGGAGCTTCAGCTTCAGCATCAGTCCTTCCAATGAATATTCAGGACTGATTTCCTTTAGGATGGACTGGTTTGATCTCCTTGCAGTCCAAGGGACTTTTAAGAGTCTTCTCTAACACCACAGTTCAAAAGCATCAGTTCAGCTTTCTTTGTAGTCCAACTCTCACATCCATGCACGGCCACTGGAAACCGTGACTAATGGACAGGGAAGCCTGGGGTGCTGCAGTCCATGGGGTCGAAAAGAGTCGGACACGACTGAGCAACTGAACTGAACTAAATGGAAAAAGCTTTGATTATACTGACCTTTGTTGGCAAAGTAATGTCTCTGCTTTTTAATATGCTGTCTAGGTTGGTCATAACTTTTCTTCCAAGGAGCAAGCATCTTTTAATTTCATGGCAGTGATTTTGGAGCCCAAGAAAATAAAGTCTCTCACTGTTTCCATTCTTTCCCCATCTATTTCCCATGAAGTGATGGGACCAGATGCCATGACCTTCATTTTTTGAATGTTGCATTTTAAGCCAGCTTTTTCACTTCCCTCTTTCACTTTCATCAAGAGGCTCTTTAGTTCTTCTTCTCTTTCTGCCATAAGGGTGATGTCATCTGCATATCTGAGGGTATTGATATTTCTCCTGGCAATCTTGATTCCAGCTTGTGCTTCATACAGCCAAGCATTTCTCATGATGTCCTCTGCATATAAGTTAAATAAGCAGGGTGACAATATACAGCCTTGACGTACTCCTTTCCCAGTTTGGAACAGTCCGTTGTCCCACGTCCAGTTCTAACTGTTGCTTCTTGACCTGCACACAGGTTTCTCAGGGAGCAGGTCAGGTGGTCTGGTATTCCCATCTCTTGAAGAATTTTCCACATTTTGTTGTGATCCACACAGTCAAAGGCTTTGGCATAGTCAATAAAGCAGAAGTAGATGTTTTTCTGGAACTCTCTTGCTTTTTCTGTGATCCAGCAGATGTTGACAAGTTGATGTCTGGTTCCTCTGCCTTTTCTAAATCCAGCTTGAACATCTGGAAATTCTCAGTTCATGTACTGTTGAAGCCTGGCTTGGAAAATTTTGAGCATTACTTTGCTAGCATGTGAGATGAGTGCAATTATGCGGTAGTTTGAACGTTCTTTGGCATTGCCTTTCTTTGGGATTGGAATGAAAACTGACCTTTTCCAGTCCAAGAGGCAGTGATCAAGACTGTCCCCAAGAAAAAGAAAGGCAAAATGGTTATCTGAGGAGGTCTTCCAAATAGCTGGGAAAAGAAGAGAAGCAAGGGTAAAGGAGAAAAGGAAAGACATACCCATCTGAATACAGAGTTCCAAGGAATAGCAAAGAAAGATAAGAAAGCCTTCCTCAGTGATCAGTGCAAAGAAATAGAGGAAAACAACAGAATGGGAAAGACTAGAGATCTCCTCAAGAAAATTAGAGATACCAGGGGAATGTTTCATGCAAAGATGGGCTCAATAAAGGACAGAAATGGTATGGACCTAACAGAAGCAGAAGATATTAAGAAGAGGTGACAAGGATACACAGTTGAACTATAGTAGACCTGTACAAAAAAGATCTTCGTGACCCAAATAACCACAGTGGTGTGATCACTCACCTAGAGCCTGACATCCTGGAGTGTGAAGTCAAGTGAGCCTTAGAAAGCATCACTACGAACAAAGTTAGTGGAGGTGCTGGAATCCCAGTCGAGCTATTTCAGTTCCTAAAAGATGATGCTGTGAAAGCGCTGCACTCAGTATGCCAGCAAGTTTGTAAAACTCGGCCGTGGTTTGATATAGGTTCCCCCAGTTCGATGGTGTCGTTGGTTGCGATTTTTCTGTTAATTCTGTATCACAATGAGCTACAGAACAGACTAAGATGGTTGTTTGGTACAGTCCGAGTGGATGAACCTGCGTTTACTCAACGATGTTTATAGCATGTGTCTCCAGGCCCTAGTCTAGCATGAGGTATGCAGTGGTGAGCAGAAACAGACGCCGTTTGTGCGCTCAGGGAGGAAGGTTCTGTCTCAGGGGAAGGACCTTCAGGTTGCTGGGAAAGGAACAGAACTTTCTCTGTGGGGGATAGACGGCTGTAGTGCGGGGTGTAGAGAGGAGCTGGGGGCGGGTCATGGGGAGCCCGGGGGTCCTTCTTAGGAGGACTTTGCACGTGACTCAGAGCACAATAGCAAGAGAGCAGGACCCACAGGGCTCATGCGCCAGGCAGAGGGTCCCACTGGCCTCCGTGGATCCCACCCGCCCTGACGCACCTTGTTCTACCCAGAGCAGAGCAAACTGACGCCAAGCCGCATGCCGAGAGCGTAAGTTTCTAGACCCTTCGTGTCTGCAGTAAAACCCCAATGGTTTTCACGACTAAGCTTGTGCTCTGTTGCAAGACAATTTGATCCTGGAAACTTGGCCATAAATCAGGGCACGGATTCATCTGTGTCTTCAAAACTTTCATTAAGCAACCGTTTCTGGAAGCCTCTGCAGGATCCTGACAGTGGGCCAGCTAGTTGGAACCGATCGATCAGTGTGGCTGGAACAATTAATTACTTAGGAAAGGATCACTGAAAAAAAAAAACACATCCCCGGGAAATGAAAACCAAAACAATAAAAGCGAGCTTGAAAACGCATCAAAGAAAATAAAGGAGGAAAACCGTGGTCCCTCCTGGAAAGCAGAGGCTCAGAGTCGGCCAGACAGAGCCGGGCACGCGCTCCAAGGAGCACAGAAGCCAGGAGTCCGTCCTTACTGTTCCTGGACAGCAGTACCACCGGGCAGAAAGGGCGGACGCTCTTCAGGGTGGGCGGCAGGCCAGGCTGGGCGGCGGGAGTGGAGATGCCACCTCTGCTGGCTCTGCTCGAGACCTGCGTCCTGCGCCCCCGGAGCCAGCCCTGGGAGCAGCCCGCTCCTGCTGCCAGGGCCCACTCGCCAGGACGGTCACGGGCTCCGGGTCAGGGAGGGGTCGTTCTTCTGTCCGTGGAGAGACGGTGATGGGTGAGCACGTGGCCCCTCCCTGCGCGTAAAGTGCACGCGCGTTGTGCTTCTCTCCCACGACGGACCTGTTGATCCTTGTGTTTTCAATATAAAGCATCTTCAGCGTGCCCAGACGGAATGCGCCCCCACACACCCCTCACCCACACTCACCTCTTCTGTTCTACGTTCATCTGGCCCCTCTTTCTGTTATCGCTGGAGCAGTTGTTTGTTTATTTTCAATTAAAAAAAAATTTAGTAAAGGATCATTGATTTACAATACATATTACTTTCAGTTGTACAATCTTTTTGCAGATTATGCTCCATTTAAAGTTATTATAAGATATTGTCTGTATCCACCGTGCTGTGTGTTGCGGTTCCGTCGCTCAGTCATGTCGGACTCTACAGCCCCGTGGACTGCAGCACACCAGGCCTCCCTGCCCTTCACCATCTCCCCGAGTTTCCTCAAACTCATGTCCACTGGGTCAGTGATGCCATCCAGCCATCTCATCCTCTGTCGCCCCCTTCTCCTCCTGCCCTCAATCTTTCCCAGCATCAGCGTCTCTTCCAGTGAGTTGGCTCTTCACATTAGGTGGCCAAAGTAATTTTTACAGATTATACTCTGTTTAAGGTTATCACAAGATATTGGCCATATTCACTGTACTGTACACTAAATCCTTTATCTTATTTATTTCATGCCTGCAAGTCTGCTCCTCTTCTTTTAAATTGATGTATAGTAGCTGTACAGTATTACATAAATTACAGGTGTACAGTATAGTGATTTGTAATTTTTAAAGGCGATACTCCACTTAGAGTTATTATAAAACATTGGCTCCATCCCCCGTGGTGTGGGCAGCTTGTGCTCTGTCCAGAAGCTCTGGGAGACACCATCTCCCCACTCCCCTCGTTTGTCCAGGGTGTTGGCAGCGCTCACTTGCTGAGGTCCTGGCACCGAGCCAGGCACCATTATCCGCAGCTCCAAGAGTCCCCACGTCCCTTTCTCCACCTGCAGAGCCAGCGGTGGGGGGCAGGTCCTTCTCAGGCTGCCGCTGTCTCTTCCGTCTCTCTCCCTGAACCACTCTCCCGCCTCTCTCTTGCATTTTCAGGGTCGATTAGACCCACCCAGATAATCCAGGATAATCTCCCTATTTCAAGGCTCTTAACCTTAATCACGTCTGCAGAGTCCCTTCTATGTGGGGTGACCTGCCTACAGGCCCCAGGGTTCAGGGTATGGACCTCCGGGTTAGGGGAGATGCTTGCAGGGGGCCTTATTCTGCCTAAAGGTTGCTCTCAGCCCTTTGCACACTCCTTCTGTGTTCATGTGGCTGAGTCTCTGGGCTCCATCCCTAGGAATGGGATTTCGGGACCAACACTGGGTGTAAACTTTCTAGACATTACTAAAGCTTTCTTCTGCAGGTGGTACATGTTGCTTTCCTGTCAACTATATATAGAATTTTTTGCCATGCCAAAAAAAATTGACGTTTAACTTATCAGTCTCTTCTTGCAAGCCTTTGGACGCTGAGGTCTTAGGTTTCACCCGGCCTTTACTACCACTTTCGTGATTTCATGTTTGCAGTTAGGTCTCCATCCGTTTGGAATTTGTCCTTTTATATGAATGATATGAATCCATACTTTACGATTTTGCACGTAGCTGTGTAATCGTCTCAAAGCTGTCTGTTAAGAAGTCCATTCCGTAGCATTTCATTCCCGTGAGCACGTGGGTCTGTTTCTGAAATCTCTGTTCTGTTAGTCTGGCTGTTCATGCAGTAGCTGCACACTGTTTAATTAGCAAGGCTTCAAAGTGTGTTTCAATGTGTGGTGAGGCCTTCACCACCCCCACCATCACACACATGCACACGCGCACACACCCTCACACGCACACACCCTCACACGCACACACCCCCGCACGTGCACTGCCTGACTTATGCAGCTTTTTTCTCACCTTCCTCACGTCTCATGACGTTGAGTCTTTCTGTCCACGAACACAGTACGTCTTTCCACGATACGTCTATTTTCATCAGGTGTTTTCTTCTTGGGAAAAGCAGTGGGCTATCTCCTCTTACCTTCACTCTGCTCCCCAAAAGGCAGGGAAGCTGGGTGCGGGGGGTGATCCATGTGCCCTGAAAGCTGTGATAGGAAGCATGTGGACTTTGTATCAGCCACCCTGGCCCCCCTTTTCCTGCCCCATTTCCCAGCTCCAGGGTCCTGGGCATGCCTAACTCCTGTGCCAGCCTCAGGGCCCTCACCTGTGAGCAGGGCAGCATTGCCATCGCAAGGCCGGCGTGAGGACTAATGGGCGTCTGCGCATCTGAAATGGCTTTTTCTGACTGTTGCTGGCCTGTAGGATCACAGCTGATTTTGGATTTTTTTTTTTTTTTTTGAATGAACTCTCACGTGTTCTTGGGCTTCCCTGGTAGCTCAGCTGGTGAAGAATCGGCCTGCAATGCAGGAGATCCCCGTTCAGTTCCTGGGTGGGTTGGAAAGATCCCCTGGAAAAGGAATAGGCTACCCATATTCGTGGGCTTCCCTGATGGCTCAGCTGGTGAAGAATCTGCCTGCCACGCGGGAGACATGCGTTTGATCCCTGGGTCGGGAAGATCCCCTGGAGGACAGTATGGCAACCCACACCAGTATTCCTGCCTGGAGAACTCTGTGGACAGAGGAGGCTGGCGGGCTGCAGTCCACGGGGTCACAAAGAGTCAGACGCGACTGAGCGACAAAACAAATGTGTTCTAAGCGCTTTTACACATTCACTCATTTAATCTTCGTACTGACTATGAGGAGGTCACCATGACCCCCTTCCTGCAGACAAGACTCGAGGGACTGAATTGCACAGCTCAGCCCAGGAATGGAGGCGGCCCGAGTGGCCTGGCCCCCAGTGCCCACCTGAGGCTACGGCTGTGTCATAGCCCAGCCCAGCGCTGGGGTGTCACGGCCCAACGCTCCGGGAATCTCGCGTTAGTTCGTTAATTCCACTGTCGTTTCTGTGAAGAAGTCACGTCACCTGCTGCCACTGACAGTTTCACTTCTTCCTTTGAAACCTTCATGTCCTTTCTTTCTGTTTTTTCTTTCTTTTTATTTATTGTTCTCAATGGACGGTCTAGAGCCCCCCCGTATCATATTGAATCAGAGCAGTGATAGAACAACCTTTGTTTTATTACTAACTTTAAAGAAATTCGGTTAAGGTTTTATTATCAAGCCTGACATTTACAACATTTATGGTTGGTTTTGTGGGGAATTTTTGGTATTTTGTTTTTATAGCTAGCTTGTATTGGGTTAAGACAATTCTTTTCTAATCCTGCTTTGCTAGGAGTTGCTTTGGGGAATTTGGGGATTAAAAAAAAATCATAAAGAAGTGTAATTTTGTCAAACTATGTCTTGCATCTATCAAGCTGTTCGTGTTTCTTCATCTTCTGTCTGTTGGTGAGATGATTTAGGTTGATGCTCTAACGCTCCCTAGTCCCAGTGTTTCTGAGATAAATGCGATTTGATGTTTATAGTGTTTGATTCAATTTGGGTTTAAGATTTTTGTATCCATGTTCATAAGTGAACTTGGCCTTTTCTGGCTGTTGGTTTGGCTCTGAAAATTGAGTTTACTTTCTCACCAGTTTTCGTAAATAATGTTGTGATTGCTCTGAAGGGGGAGGTGAGAGGCAGGGGTGCTGACACCCCAGCCTCGCCAGCACAGACAGGAACCTGGAGATCATCTTCTTACAGTTCCTGGGGTTCTCCATCCCAGCTGTGCATTAGTGGGTGGGCAGATTTTTAGCACCCAGCGCCCCCTCACCCCTCACAACAGTTCATCAGCATCTCCAGGTCTGGGGTCCAGGCATCTTCCTGTTTGTACGTAAACAAGATGCCAGGTCCCCTGGGTGACACGGCAGGTTAAAAGCTACCATCTCCTGCTCGGGTCCTATCCTGGGGGCCCCTGCGCGGGGCCTGGAGGGGCTGTGTCAGTGATCTAGCCTCTTCTCAGCTCTCTGCCTGGAGGTTCCGAGGCTCCGGTTCCCTGGGGACGACGATCCGGGCGGGCTCCCTGCCACGTCCCCAGGCTGCACCCAGTGTCTCAGAGCGGCCCTGGAGGGGCAGATCCACAGCTCAGAGTGCTCGCCACCAGCTCACCATCAGCCTGTGGCCACCTCTTAGAAGTCTGAGGTTGACTTGAATTCACGTTTACCTTTCACCCTGAAAGTATCTCAAAACTGCATAAAAGTTGCTAGAATACCACAAAGAAACAACCCTCCACCCACCCAAACACTCCATCCGAGTTTTGCCAGTTGTCCCTAAATGTCCTCGGTAGCAAAAAGCTCCAGCCCAGGACCGCACGCCTGGCTGTCCTGTCTGTCCTTCCCCGTCACCCGTGCTAGCTCCGCAGTCGTTCCTCGACTTTCTTGACTTTGACAGTGTCCAAGATCACAGGCCATTCATCTCCCAGAGTATCCCTCAACTTGGATTCATACATTTCTCCATGATTAGACCCAGACGATGCGTCTTTGGTCAGAATGTCGCCAGAGTGATGCTGAGTTCTTTGCGCTGCGTCTGTTGTGTCTAGTGAGATGTGGGAAGGCCCCGTCTGTGGAGGAGCTGGTTTTGCTCACCCAATTCTCTCCCCTTCACAGGGCGTGAGTATCCTGTGGGAGATGCTTCCAGATTGTGTGAAAATCTCATTCTCCGTTCCACTCACCTCCTAGAGAATCATTCCCTGATTAGGTCTTGCCAGAATTAATTAGTAAATGAAGCGCCCAGTTGTGACCTTTCTAATTCAATTGTTTCTTCTACATTTATTGATTGGACTTTTATTGTTTTGCTTTTTTTTTAAGCTTTCTCATCTCACTTGTTTGTTTACCTCAGTGCGGACCCATGGATTCCTATCTTACATGACAGATTATAATCCGTTTCGATCATTATTCATGTCAGTGTGGGAGGTCCTCCCTCCAGCTGGCTTCTGTGTTCTTTTCACAAGTTCCGGTTATTCCAAGGCCCTCCTTACTTTCTGGCATGAGATGTTCTGGCTCATCTCACTCCTTCCTCTTCTTTCTCAGCCGTTTCCCTGAGGAACTTTGGATCCTTTCTGTGGAGAGTGGGATTTAGAAACCAAGACCTGGGCCCTGGATGTGCTCACGGCTCCTGGGGTGTCAGTTCTCCCAGACCCTGCTCACAGGTGTGCCCCCAGGCCTGTGTGTCTGTCTACAGAAGCTGAGAAGCGCTGGCTCACAGCAACACCTCTGAATACAGTGCACTGTGTGTGTGTGTGTGTGTGTGTGTGTGTGTGAGAGAGACAGAGAGAGAGTGTGTGTGTGAGTGTGTGTTGCTCAGTTGTGTTCAACTCTTTGCGACCCCATGGACTGTAGCCTACCAGGCTCCTCTGTCCGTGGGATTCTCCAGGCAAGAATACTGGAGTGGGCAGCTGTTCCTTCTCCAGGGGCTCTTCCCGACCTGGGGATGAAGCCCAGGCCTCCCAGCTGCAGGTGGATTCTTTACGGCCTGAGCCACCGGGACGCATACAGCTCATCACCACCGCTTCACTCAGGCCTCCACTTCCACCCTGACGCCAGCCTGACTTTTCTCCCGGTGCTCCCATTCTATTTCCTTACTTGCCACATCCCCCGTGTGTGGCCGACCCTCTGAGATGACCGCCCTGCTTGGACACCTTCTCTGCACGGGTCCTGACGGGGCTCCTTGGCGCTGTGCCTCTGGAAGGAAGGGTGAAGGCTGCCCTACAAACTTCAGCTTGCAGACTTAGGTTATCAAAATCTACAGCTGGCCATTGTCTCTCTCATCCCCCCAGTGACACAAGACCAAAGTTCTTTCAGTCCAGTTGGGTCAGACTTGGGCCCAGCATTTCCGTCCCACCTTTTTTTTCTGAATCTCCAAAGGCTGTGATGCCTGTTAGCATCTCTTCTTACAGTCAGTGCTTGCTTAGATTTCACGGCCAGTCTGCCTGCAGCCTCACTTCCCACTCTGTTGGCCTCCAGGCGTGTGCCCCTCTCCCCCACACGCTCAGCCGTGCGTCGCTCATGCGTCTCTTACACTCCATCCAGCTCTGCTCTGGCTCTCGGTTGGGAGGTTATCTGGTCTGCCAAATCTTCAGAACTGGATGTCCGTTCAAAATAGTTTGTCTAAAATATTTTAATATTAACTCAGCAAGTCTGAAAATTCTGGTAGTGGTACAGACGGTTGGAACTTCAAAACCAGAAAGGAAATGTTTTCCCCTGAAACTCGTTATCCAGACCATTTGTGTTTCAATGTTCCTAGCGAGTAAATGTTCATCTATAAAAAGAAACTTGGATCCAACCCACAGGGGTAAGGCTTACCCACGTTTCCTGGCCAAGAGGAGACTGGAGGATACTTGCTGGCATTCCATCACCCGGTGCCCGGGGGCCCTGAGCCACCCCTGTCCCGGAGCTGACACACACTCGGCCTCTGGGACACCCCGCCTGCCTCACGGAAGAGACGCCACTCTCCTCAGTCCTCTGCACCGACCCCGTCAGCAGACCGCCACGGATGTGTGCTGTGCTCATCCATCTGTTGATCGAATTAGTCGAAACTGGTTTTCATTCATATACTAAGTTATCCCAAGAAAATCTCACAATGATGTGGCGAAGATTAGCATGGATGTCCACTTTGGGGCAAACGAATCCTGCTCTTATTTATGAACCTAAGTAGCCTCGAAGGCATGTTACAGCAGGGTGTCCATTCAAAACTCAATGGAGGGGGCTTCCCTGGTCGCCCAGTGGGAGAGAATCCGCCTGCCAGTGCAGGAGACGTGGTTTGATCCCTGATCCGGGAAGATCCCACATGCTGCAGGGCAGCGAAGCCTGTGGGCCAAGCCCGTGCTCTGGAGTCCATGCCCCGTGACAAGAGAAGCCGCCACAGTGCAAAGTTCGCGCGCCACGTCCAGAGAGTAGCCCTGCTCACCACGACGAGAGAAAGCCGTGCAGCAGCGAAGGCCAGCACAGCGGGGAAATAGTAGTGAAGGAGTAGGCATCTCACAAAGGTCTTGGAAGGCCCTTCGTTGCTAGGCCGGTGTTCAGTTATCTCAGCCCGAAGGCAGAGCGCACTCCGACTCACCCCGCTCATCTGCTGATACACGCATGGCCCGTCTGGGGACTGAACAGACCTGCAGCCTCTGAGACCTTTCGAGAGACCCCATCACTCCTCTCCTTGTATCAGTCCCGCCTTCCTGGCCGTCATCACCTTCCATGCATCGTCCTCTGACTCGCCCCCGGGGAAGGGCCACGGACAAGGCCCCCGAGGACACATGGTGTGGAGAACGACCCTGCTGGTGGTCAGCACAGGCTTCGGGACCAGAGAAGCTGGGATGGAGCCCCTGCTCTGCCCTCCCGGCCGGCTGGCTCTAGGTGAATCGTTTGTTCAGGTGCTTCCGCCGCAGAGCGGGACTGACAGCAGCCGTCTCGCGGGCTGCGGGAGCGTCAGGACATGCGGGCCTGTTTGCATGTCCTGGAAGTGCATGGCTCCGTGTTCTGTGGACACGAGACTTTACGAGCAGAGTCTCCTCTGAGAAGCCTGTCAGTGCCTCAGGCCAGGGGGAGGCCGTGTCCACATCACACTGGCCCCCAGGAAGCCTCGGCGCACTCCTGCTATTCCTCTGAGAATGGGCACATTCCCTGGCCCAGGTAGGCTCCACATTTCCTAAACTCAGCACACTGGGGCCCTGGAGACCATGAGTGGTGTATATGAAGCCTTCTGAAACAAGCCACACCTCATTCTCTTCGCATGGGTGCGGATCAAGCCCAGGCAGCTGCTCTCTGCGCTTACCCGGTCGCTCATCCAAGAAACGGTCACCGCCTCCTGCCTCGTGCCTGGCCGCAGGCTGGGATCCCCGGAGCAATGAGGCTCGGGGACACGCAGGCCAGTGAGCTGTCGGCCACTTAGCGATTCATCTCGTGGAAAGCAGGGGAGTGATTTATAGAGGTTTGCTCGGGGTGCTGGCTGAGGAAGGAGGCCTGAGTCCACTCAGGTGGCTGCAGAGGTCCACAGAGAGGGTGGCATCCTGGCCCACCGCCCAGGGACCACAGCCGCTAGCCAGGGAGAGCAGAGGGCAGCCGGGCAGCCTCTGGGAGCAAGGACCGGACTGTGCCAAACGCTCCACAACAGGACCGCCTCTGCTCTTCTTCCTCTGATCCATGGATTTGCAGAAGTTTCTTTTGAATTTTGACTGCTATTTAAGTGTGCCGAAAAGGTTGCATCCTTGGGGTTGTCGCTGGTGAAGTGTGGAATCAAAGACCCTCATTGGAGGAGCCCCCTTGAAAGGCCTGAAATAAGCTGATGCCCAGATGTGGGTTAATAAAATTGTAAACAGCGGTTTTCCCAGGTAACTCTGGCCCTGTAATGCTTCACTTAATTAGTAACCTTTGACTGGAGAGTGAGCACAGCCTCTCTTCCCACATTTTCACGGCACACCAGGAGAGGAGAGACTGCAGATGGCACGTATTTTCCCTGCTCCCACTCCTGCCTGCCCACCTGCCCAGAGCCCCTGCGCCCACCCCCCATCACAGCCGTGGGCTGAGCTAATAGCCAGAGTCACCCCAGCTGCTCCCAAGCCTTCACTGAGCGTGGTTTTCTGCCATGAAGATGCTGGTGGTAGCCCCCGGGTGCAGATAAAAACTGTTTCCATCGGAAAGAGGGAATAAAAAAAAAAGCCCAGTTAGTGTGTATTTGTGCATAATAGTAGCCATTTTCTCAACGGGAATGGTTTCAGGGAGTGTTATGTGCTCATAAAACACAGCACGGCCTCTGAGTGCTGGTCTCGGTAACTAAAGAGCAGCTGGGGTGGAGGCCGGGCCCGGGGCCCCGGGCAGGGCGCCCGCAGGGGCCCGAGGCGGTCGGCGGGGCTCAGGGCTGGTAGGTGGAGACACACCTTCCTTCCGCAGAGAAGCTGGGGTGGGGTGGGGGTTCTGTCTCCCCCTGCCACCCGGTGAGGACGGGATCCGGGCTGGAGAGTGGAAGCCTGGCCTTCGTTTCCTCTCCTGGCCGACACACTTCCCCAGAGAAAGCTGGACGAGTCCTGCGGCCTTGGGGGCTTGGCTCCCTCGGGATAGCGCTGTGAGGACACGGCATGGAGAGCCTCCCCACTGGCTCGAGTGTACCGAGCACTTAATAAACACAAGCAGATGAGAAAACTGGGCAAGTCAAGGCAAGTGTTTGGACTCAAAGAGAGTGGCCTGCGGCAGCGTGGCTCCAAGGAGGGACTGTCCTTGCCCTGGGAGTGCTCCTGGGATGGCCTGTGCAGAGTGCACGGCTCGGCCCAGAAAGTGCTGCCGTCAAGCCGGCTGCCAGGCCCAGGCCGGGCCCACCTGCCCACCCAAGGGCAGCGTCCTGCTGATGCTCAGCTCAGAAGGTGCCGGACTCCCGTGGTCTCCAGTCAGAGAACTGAGGTGGCCCACGTCCCCGATGGGGGAGGAGGGGTGCTGGTCGGGAGGAGCAGCTCCCGCGGCCAGAAGCCAGCCCGGCTTGAGTCAGCTGCGCGTCCAGAGCGTCCAGGAGCTGGTGGGGGAGTCTGTTCACATGGAACCAGGGCCAGGCCACATCGGCCGTTCCCGGCGCCCGCCCCCAGGAGACTGTCCGTCTTTGCCTGTGTGTCCGTCCACCTGGCGGCCTGCCGCCCCCCACGGTGTGCTCTGTCTCCGGCAGGGTCAGGTCAGATGCTCTTTGTCTCATCACCTCGAGCTCCGGAGCTGGGGCTTTCTAATGGCTGGTCTCACCCCTCCTGCCCTCGTCACGGGTGGTGTCGAGCTGTCTGCGGCCCTTCCAACAAGGGGCGTCAGCGTTTCAGTTGTCGTAAGCCTTCACTGGTGGAGTTTCTTTTTCATAATAGGAAGGAAAAGAGCAGTGTTGTTTCTGAGCAGTCTGTCATGTGTGCGTACGAGGGCTGTCCACTGACGGCTCCTTCAGGAGCGGCTCGGCCATCAGACAGAGTTGTGAGATGGGAACAGCTCGGTTCCGGTGCGACGCCTCTGCCCGGTCACGCGCGTGCCGCGGGGATGGGTGACAAGGACGTGCACGCTCGGATATTTCACAGTATTTATTATTTGCTTGATTGTCCATGATAACACCCTTGTGATGACCTCCCTCTCTCATTTCTCGACTTGCGTAGGGAGACCGTACAGGATGGACAGTTTGAAGTGGCTTATTTGTTCGTTGAGTCTGTCAGGTCCTGGACCCTCCTGTTAGGGGACTTTCTAACAGAGCGCAGGAGAAGGGAATGCTGCAGCCTAAGGGTCAGCTCAAGGGCAACCGAGGGGAGCGCTTCACGACAAATGTCGCTTTCAAGAAATAGAGGCCAGCGTCCGTGTAAACCACCCCCGTCAAACTGAATTTCATTTTGCGGGAGTTACGCTTTCCTCTTCTGGAGAGTCGCTCAGATCCTTCCATGCTAATTCTCCTGTTGGGATTTTCGGCGCCCGTACGCTTCATCTACCCCGTCATTAGGTTTTGTGTTTGCTTCTTCCAGTCACCCATTCATCCAGCAAACACTCGCTGAGCCCCTACTGCCATATTGGTTTCCGGACTCGTGCCACATACTAGATTGCAAAGACAGAAAGCGTTCAGTCCCCACCTCTAGAAATCCACAACTGGGGCAGTGGGTAGGAGGAATGATTGAGGTGTAATAATCAATAAAATGAGGCTTGTGAGAACTGTTATTTAAAAAAAAGTGTTGCCAAGACAGCCTTGGAAAGAAAGGGGGTAACAGTGGGATAGTCAAGGAGGGCTCCACGTAGGAGGTGAACTTTATGTGGCTTGATGGGGAGCAGGACACTCCAGAGAAAATAGCAGAGTGACAGGCACATGGCTCCCAGTTGTTTTAAAATGTAAATTTTATTATTATTTGGGTAGAGTGAAGCCAGGGGGTCAGGAGATGGACTGCCTGGAAAGATCGTTTGTTACTCACAGTTCCCGAGAGGAGGGGGCACACGATGCCAGGCAGGGCCACACGGGGAGACCCCAGGGTGGCTGGAGGCAGAGAGAGGGAGGGTCAGTGCGGACCAGAGGCCTCCCTGAGGTTTCTGCAGAAGGAGTGGACAAGGCAGGGTGGGCAGGCTGAGGACTGGCTGGTCTGGATCGTTCCCGCAGGCTCCGGGGCACAGGGCCCGTCCCGGTTGCGTGGAACCTGCCCAGGGTGGAGAGGACAGGTGAAAGGTGGCCCAGAGGGTGGGAGCCCGTGGAGGAGGTGTGGGCGGTGGGCTCTGGGTTGGCTGGTTTGCACAGGGAGGCGTGCTCACGGCTGAGCCATTGACTGTCTCTAGGACCCAGCTGCCCGGGGAGGGGGGCCCCTGCAGGGCCAGCAAGGCCCCAGCGTCAGGGTCTTGGATTCAGAGCGAGAACTGTGGCTGGCACACACAGGGAAGGCTGAGCGGCAGCGTGGTTGGTTGGCTGGGCGTGAGCAGCCAGTGATGGGAGCAGGCACCGGAGGGGAGGAGGGAGCCGATGTGAGGCCTGCAAGGCCTTGCTGAGGGACTGTGTTCCTGAGAACCCGAGTCTCCCGGTCTCTGAGCTCCAGCCAGGGAGTCCCAGCGCTCCGCACGCTTCCCCCGTCAGCGTCTCCGGGTGGGCCTTCGGGGCTGTCCTGTGGTCCCCACTCCAAGGCCAGGTGCCCGCGTCACGTGAGAGGAGGTGGGGCTTCTTGGGTTCCTGCCCCTTTCCCAGCCCCCCAGACTCCCACCCCACCTCACCTCATCAGTGACGGCGCCCACCCCTCGCGGGCATCTCGGGATCTTAGCAAGTGGTACGACACCCGCACAGGGTTCGTGGGGATGTGGGCAGTCCTGTTTGCCCTAGAGAGGGGGCGTGTCTGAGGGAGAGAAGTGTCAGACACAGAGCCGTCCCCCCGACGCTCATGAGGGACCCTGGGAAGCCAGCTTCACGTGAGGGATGAGCGGGAGCTGGGTGCCCGGCTCTCTCGGTGGCTCCAGGCTGGTCCCACACCTCCCTCCCCACCCCGAGTCATAGAGCAACTCTTTGGCGGGGGGCTCGGGCCACACACAGTGGGTCTACAGACTCCAGGAAGGCAGGCCCCAGGGGCCCCCAGTGCAGGGACAGTTCTGGGTCCACAGTGGCTTCCAAGGGAAGCCTCTTCTTGGGATGGGGGGACTTTATGGAAAAACTGGTTCCTAGGAGGATATTTCAGGGGGAATATGAATAAAGTGGTAGAAACCGCAGCACCCGGGAGAGGTGAGAGAAGGAAGGCTGGCCAGCGGAGAAGGCCCGGGGCCATCCGTGGGGCCAGGGTGGTGAGCCGGGCTTGAATCTACAGTCGTCAGGGCTGTTCACTGGTGCAGGGGCCGGGGGACAAAGCCCTGAGCCTCTGGAACGGTCACGTCACAATCCTTCTGCCTCTGAAGACAGAAAGAATGTGAAATAGCTAAAAAGTAAATGAATCACCAGCTATCACGATCAGAGGAGGGAAGAAGCCGGCCTAGGGCTGTTTCCCAGCAGGAACCTCTGCACAAGCTGGTGTCAGGCAGTGCAGGGTGGGCTGGGGAGCTCATTAGGGTCGCAGGCTGCCCAGACTCTGGGAACTGGCCTTGAGCCCCATCCAGGTCTGAGTCCTGGCCTGGTTGTGCTGAAATCTGCCAGCAGGGCCAGCAGGGCGGCCCATCTGACCCGCGCCCCCCCCCCTTCCTCCACACCCCCAGCTGCCTCTCTGGGCGGCCGGGTGTGGGGACGCGGCTCAGACCACAGGCTGCTGGACGGGCAGGTTTCCCTTCTGACTCCAGGGCTTGGCTCAGCAGGCGTCCATGGCATGGATTCTGCAGCTTTCTCTGTCCTCCGCTCTGCGTAAGAACAGGGCCCCCCCACCACTCCCCTCCCGGCCCACAGCTCAGCTCCACGTGCGCCCTCTCCACTCACTGTCCCTGTGGGCTAGGTTAATGCCTCTCCTCTGAGTGGCCATCGATGCCCGGCCCCGAGGATGCTGAGCTCAGCAGAGCTGCGGGAGGCGGGGGCACTGGAGGTCCTGCCCGGCGGGCTGGTTTCCACCTGACTTCTCAGAGGCAGGGGCTTCCCAGGGCAGGCAATTCGGCAACCCACTCAGCTGGGGTGGAGAGTCTGGGACCCCCGGCATTCAAAGGGCAGGCGGGTCTGAAGGAGCCCTGCCTCCCGGGTCTCGGGTGCCAAGTGCCTGCCAGGGTTGGGGACAGCAGCTCAGAGCCCTACCCAGAGGAGGCAGGAGGTGGTGACTCCTGGGGCTTCAGCACAGGACGCAGGGCTCCCTGGGGATGCTCACGACCGCCCCCCGCCGAGCAGCGTTTGAGATGTATGGCATCTCTGCTCTCCTCCTAAGTATTGCAAAGCGCTGTTTGTTAGCTTTAAAAGAAAAAGAAGCAAAAAAAAAAAATATTGTCAAAACCCCAGCCTCCCCGTCGAGCTCTGATTGTTTTATCTTTAAAGAATTCCTCCACACCCCCTGCCCAGTGCATCATTAGTGAGCGTTGGTTGCTTCTAGAACACTCCTTCCTGACGGTCTCAGAATCTAAGCGGAGAGCCTGAGGAGCCCAGCAGGAAACACAGTCCTTGGCTCCTTGTGGAGAAGCGCCCCTCTCTTTACTCCACGTGTAAACCGTGTGTCACGCAAACTCGACCCCCCACCCCCGAGGTCTGCAGCCACAGTCAGTTCTCTGATCGTTAATTGTGGAGCTCAGTGCTAGGCAGCCCGTCTCAACACTGATTTTGAAATCATGCACGTTTGCTTGTATTAACACATTCATCCGTATGTTAATAAGCCTACCGGTTGGGCAACGAGTTGTGGCCCGGGAATGCCGCATCCCCCGAGCGGAAGGCAGTCCAGGGCCCTGTGAGTGAGCCCGCCCAAGTCCCATCTGTCTGAAGGCCGCTGATGGCATCTGACTCGCGCATCAGGGTCCGGCCCAGACGCTGTCAACCGAGGAGCAGAGCTGCAGAAACCGCAGACCCGGAGGGCACCGTGCATCGCCCTTCTGACCAGCCTCACGCCCGACGCGGCCCTCCCTGCCTCTCCGGGCTCTAAACCGCCCCTCGGGTGCTCTCCCCGAGCCCCGCACCGCCCGCCGCTCCCTCACCCGCGAGCACCCGGAACCTTTGTCAGGCATCGCGTCTGAGTGAGCCTGGACATGACCAGCCCTGCGTCACAGAAGGTGCCGGAGGGCACAGAATTAGGGCGTCGCCTTCTGTGGCCTGTTTCAGGGGTGGGGGGAGGGGGTTCCTGTTCACGGAGGCGTCCCGAAGGCCTGGATTCGGTCCAGATACCAAGGACTTCATCCCGAAGGCCCAGTTTCGGTCCAGATTCCAAGGACGTTGCCAGCTTTGTGGAGAAGAGCAGAGGGCGGACGTGTTTTCGGAAGGTTCTGATGTTGAGACTGTGATGCTGTTGAGTCACGACAGACAGGCCCAGGGAGAGAATGGCCGGCAGGTCCACGGGACCGTGAAGTACCCACCTGAGCCCCAATGCTGTGGCCTCCATTCAAATCCAGGTCTTTTAAAAAAGAGTGGTAGACGGGAGGGGAAATGTGACTTGGGTACCCCAGCCCTGCGGCTGTAGGTTACAGTCCTCAGAACAAAATCCCCACAGCCACCTCCTGTGGGGTCACATGCTGAAGCTAGGGAGACCTGGGCCCCCGAGCGCCGGGCCCTGGACCCCGGCCACCCTCCTCCTGACGCCCCTGCCCCTCCAGCTGCTCGCTGCTTCGCTGCCCTCCGAGCTCAGTACCTGCTCTGACATCCTGATCTTTTCCCCATCATGTTCTTGGCTGGTCACCTTTTGTACTTTTGATGTTTTCTCATTGAGGTGAAATTTCTGATGAACATCAAGTTGACCACGTCGAAGTGTACGGTTCACGGATTGGTGCCTCCAATTCAGGCTCCACCCCCACCTGGGGCCGAAACGTTTCCAGGCTCCCGAGGCGATGCTGCGCCCGCCTCCCCCGCCCTGGTGCCCAGCCATCTGCCCTCTGCTCCTGCGGGTCCACCTGTCCTGGGTATTTTATGAGATGGGATCACGCGGCGTGTGGCCTCCGGGTCTGGTTCCTCTCGGCATCACGCCTTCGAGGCCCACCTGCGGTGCGGCAGGGGTCAGCGCTCCGCCCCTTCCGTGGCCAGGGAGCATCCGTCCTGGGGCTGCTCCGCTGTTTCTCCATCAACCTTCGACGGGCACTTGCATGCTTTGCCCCTGGGCTGCTGTGAGCAGAGCGTCCATGAACGTGTGCACACAAAGGCTGGAGAGCCAGCTTGCACTTCTTCGGGGTGTAGACCCAGAAGCGAGGTTGCTGGGTCACATGGTGGTTCTGGGTTTAACTGTTGGAGGACCTGCCAAGCCGCTTTCACGTGGTGAATGGAGAGGGTTTAGAGTTTTGTGGTTCGTTTCTCTGGGACTCAGGCCACCCGGCCCCATGTTTGCTGTCCCCTCTGGTCTTGCAAGTCTCCAGTCCACCAAGGTCCTTCTAAATCCTCATGCCACCCCCACCCCGTGACCGCCTGCCAGCTTGGTTTCTCTGCAGACGTCACAAGCGCATTTCTTGTGCTGTCGCTGAAGCCGTCTGTGGGGCGTCGCCTGCACGGGGCCCTGGCCAGCCCGCCTCAGCACTGCCTGCTTGGCCTGAGGCTCTCCGTGCCCACAGCCCTCCGTCTGCAGGTGTCCCCGGGCCCCCGACCCGCCGAGCCTGCACAGGCCCCGCACCTGCCTGGACGGGGTGCAGGGACCTACAGAGAACTCGGGGGCTTCCCTGGCAGGTGGTAACCAGTGCCCCCCGCCCGCACCGTTGCTCTCTCGCGGGGTCAGGTCCATTGGTCCACAGGGCAGGCAGCGCAAGCAGGATGGTCAGACTGGCTCGGGCAGAACTAGAGGCCGATCGGATGAGGACGGGGATCAGGAGAGGTGTGGCTCGGGGTCAGGCCGGGTGGTCCGCCCGAGCAGTTGACTGGACGGGACTTCACAGACAGGGAATAAAACCAGCAGGAGGCAGAGTATCAGGCAGGAGAAGGGGACGGGCGGGGCTCAGGACGGAAGGTGCTGGGTCAGCTGTGCCCCAAGGCAGGCCTCACCTCAGCTAGTTCCCAGGGCAGCCGCAGGGTCCCCTGCACAGGAACCTCCAGAGGCCCAGCCAGCGGTGGCGTCTTCGGCGTGCGTTCGGGCAGCAGGGGTCAGGGTGGAAGCAGGAGGCACGGCGGGGGAAACAGCTCTGGACCCTCTGTGGGGACTCCCAGCCACTCAGGCCCTGTGGGGCTGGGCAGGTCTTCTCTGCCGGCTGGTCCCCTGTCCACAGGGATAAAGGACCTGAAGGCAGGCCCCATCCCGAGCCCTTGGTCTGAGTCCCCGGGGCCAGGTATGCCCAGGCCCTGACTGAGAGCTGGTGACTGAAACCCCCAGACCCAGTGGTGGGGACAGAGGGGCCCCCACTCGGAGGTGCAGGTCAGGGGGTTGGGGGGTGTGCGCTCACGGGACCGAATGACCCTCAAGTGAGGGATTGGCCAGCGGCCTCAGCCCCACATGGTCCAGCGGGTCCCAGGCCCTCCATCCTGCAGGTTGGAGCCATCGGGGACGAGGAGGAGTGGGTCACCCTCTGCGAGGAGGAGAACGAGCCGGATGCCCAGATGCTGGAGATCCCGGACCTCACGCCCTACACGCACTACCGGTGAGAGCCGCCCGCCGGGGCCCTCTGTCCGCGCGGTGAAACCTAACTGCACGCGCGCAAGCGAGACGCTTCCAGCTGCCATGGCAGTAAACTGAGCCTTTCCGGCCACCAGATGCTGTTGAGTGTCATTCCCAGAGAAACTGTCCCTGCTGCCAGGCCAGCAGTGTCCCTCCCACCACCTTCGCTGGCCGGGCAGCCAGCAGGCCTGGCTGTGTATCAGGCTCAGTAGCCAAGACCCACGTGGTTGGAGATGTAGTTTTGTTTTTTTTTCCTCACAGAACTCCACCTCTGGGGCTGTTAGCGTACTGCGTGTGTGAAGAGCAGACGTCCTTGAAACACCACCTGCCTCACCCTCCCCGGGTCCCGGAGGCGTGGGTTTCACTAATCAAGCATCTAATGTGCCATTTAACCTTTGCCTCTTGACCCGAAACTTATCCAGGCAGTAAATCCTTGGCCCAAACAAAGGGCAGAGTGATGGTGGCTGCTTGAGATGCCGTGACTTCCCGTAAGATTGAGGAAAGAGAGAGGATTTCCAGTTATCTCAGATGCTGGGTGTGATAGTGTCACTGTTCTGCCAGGATGGGTGCACTTCATATGACTGGGGAGCAAAAGACTGAGAATGACTAATTCAGGGAGTAAAGGGGGAAATTACATCTTTGTGAAGAACACTGTTTCAATACCAAAGTGAGGGGTTTTGTTTTTTTTTTAAAAAACCTAATGAGAGGTGCTATTGAACTACGCTCATTTTAACATCCTTCCTAAGTTTAGAGCAGATGAATCAAGATTCACTCGTTTTTAGGGGAAAACATTCAGCGTAAAATGAGCTGCCGAGATCCACGGTGTGCCGTGTGAAACTGGTGTGGGGTTTTGTTTCCTTCCGTTTCCCGCGTCCCTCTCCCTGTAGGTTCCGAATGAGGCAGGTGAATGTCGTCGGTGCCGGCCCCTTCAGTCAGTCCTCCCGGGTCATCCAGACGCTGCAGGCCCCCCCGGACGTGGCCCCCACCAGCATCACCGTCCGCACTGCCAGCGAGACTAGCCTGCGGCTCCGCTGGGTGGTGAGTGGGGGGGCGGTGCTGGGGGAGCCTGGAGCTTAGTCGTCACTTCCTCCTGCCTCTGTCCAGGTCAAAGCTAATCTCGTCATTAAACCAAGAAGTGGTGCACTCTACAATTACTGCTGGGTCTCAGACCATCCCCAGCTGTTTTGTTAATTAGTAGCGTTACCCACTGGCTTCTTGGAACCAAGACATTCTTTAGGGAAGAAAGTCGACCATCCCATGGGCTCAACCCATAAGTCCTTAAGCTCGGTCGACACGGAATGGGTCCGAAGTATTTGTAAGAGAGCCAGCTTGATATTGAATCAGAACATTTGCTCACAAAATTAAGCCACAATATATTAAGAGAAATTAAGTCCAGCTAGTTACTGACAAGGCTTCCTGTAATTAACAGAAGAAAAGTTCCAGGGAAAAGTAAAAAAGAAAAAGTCCAAGAATATTCACCCCAGAGTAGCTTTTCCCTGGACTCGGCCCCGTAAGGCAGGCTGGTGCTTGGGTACCCTCATGCGGTGGTTCCGAGAAGGGGGCTCACCACAGACTGCTGTCCGCTTCCAGCCACTGCCGGACTCTCGGTACAATGGGAACCCCGAGTCCGTGGGCTACAGGATCAAGTGCTGGCGCCCAGACCTGCCCTCTGCGGTGCAGACCCAGGTCATCAGTGACCGGCTGGAGCGGGAGTTCACGGTCGAGGGGCTGGAGGAGTGGACTGAGTACGCGCTGCAGATGCAGGCCTTCAACGCCATCGGCGCCGGGCCCTGGAGTGCGGCCGTGCGGGGCCGGACCCGGGAGTCGGGTGAGTCGGGGCTCCGGGCCCTCCCGTGTCTCCTGCAGGAGGAGCTGAGCGGGCCCAGGCTGGCGGCATCTCACTGGCCCATCCTTACCCCACCCCACGCCCCCTGCCGTGTCTTTCCTGAGTGATTAGGTCAGCCTGCCTCAGAGCCCATGACACGGCTCTGCATTTGATGACGGACTCTCCCAGGGGCTGGACTTGCATTGCTGTCTCTAATTAGGGATGATTTTCACCACCAGTGATTGGAAGTAGGAGGATACGGAGACTCGGACGGGATCTTTATGACGTACGGTTTTCAGGAATTCCTCCCAACAAAGTTGTGTGTGTGGGGTGTCGAGACAGCTCCCCCAGAAAATAGACCCTCAAAAATACTGTTGCTTTTGCACAACAGGAGTTTCTCTTTACAGCGTAAGATGGGTGTGCCTGTGAGTGAGTCCATGGGGTGATTTGAGGACCCAGGCTCTGCCGTCCTGTAGACTAGCTGCCGTCTGCTTGCAGGGGCCAGAGGGGAGAGATGAGCAAAGGGGGGGCCCCTCTGCCTCTTGACACCTGCCCAGAGACGGCTCACAACCCTTTGGTTACTGCCAGGAAGGGAGGAGATCTTCCAGGGGTCGCTCGGCAGAATGCTGACCTTCTAGGCTCCATGGCCAGACTGGTCAACAGCAGTTTGCAGTACCCTTGCTGGCCTGGTTTGAGCTTGCAGAAACTCAGAAAAGTGTTGCTGACACCTTTAAAGACACACAAGCCAGTTCTTCCTGAGGGTCTGAAATAGGGAGATTTTCTCCTGAAGAGAAAGACCGTCTCTGCTCTTCAGCTCACCCCCACCCACGCTGTTCGGCGCTTGATGCACCAGGGAGCTGCTTACCCTAGACCACGTGGGCTATTAGAAGTCATGCTCCGAATACCTTCCTGACCTCCACCCAAGAGGGCTGAGAAAAAGGTGTAAAGTCTTGGGTTAGAAGTCATGCTCCGAATACCTTCCTGACCTCCACCCAAGAGGGCTGAGAAAAAGGTGTAAAGTCTTGGGTTAGATGTCATGCTCAGAATACCTTCCTGACCTCCACCCAAGAAGGCTAAGACGAAGGTGGGAAGTCTGAAACAGGAAACTAGCTGCCTCGGGACTTCGCTATTTCCTCAGAGGCTTCCTGAGCCCAGGGCAAGTCCTGTCTTCTAAATGTCTTATGTTGTATACCTTAATCTTACACAGTGTTAAATACAAATCATATGTAACGTTGACTTGTTTATGTAACATTGATTCTAAAGCTAGAAATAAATACTCAAGTCTTTCATTATTAAAAGAAAGCATTAAAACTCTAAGTAGAGATTAAAATACCATTTAAAACAGTTTTTTGTAGGGGAAAAAAAAAAAAAACACAACCATTCAGTAAAACACAATGATTGAGGTAATAAGTTAGACACTGCGAAAGAGAGAATTGCCAAACTGGAAGCTGAAACTGAGTGGAAATCTCAAAATACAGCACAGAAGCATTGACACTGAAAGTGCGATAGAGAAGCTAAAGACATAAAGACTAGACTGAGAAGGCCCAATGTACATTCAGTAAGATTCAGAAAGCATGGGGGGCAGGGGCAGGGAAATGAGAGGGAGGAAATACATAGAGATTTTGGCTGAGAAATTACAGAATTGAGGTAAGACACTGTGTATCAGGCTGAAGACATGAATCCTGAATAGAAACAAATAGAAATAAATGTGCACCGAATTGCACTGCCCTACAGCTGCAAAATACCAGAGCCAAAGAGAAAATCTTGAAAACCTGTGGACCCGGGACATCTCACCTGCAAAGACCATTTGAAACCAAGTTCTTGAGAATAACAGTGGGCAGAAGACAGCGGAATACTAATCTTGAAGAAACTGAAAGAAAGCAACTGTCAGCCGCCACCTCTGCACTTGGCCACAGCCTTTTGTTCAGAAAACAACAACGAACTATCACGGGAAGGCGAAGACAGTGAAATTTTAAATGGAAAATAATACTTTGGGATAAGTTTTCAAAGAACACTCAACAAAGACAACCAGTGGCAAGATGACTGCCTTGAGAGTATCTTTTTGTAAAACTCTTTCCAGCTGCTGAAAAGCCATCCTTACAGCGGTCAGACAGAGGATGAGATGGTTGGATGGTATCACTAGCTCAATGGACATGAGTTTGAGCAAACTCCAGGAGATAGTGGAGGACAGGGGAGCCTGGTGTGCTGCAGTCTATGGGGTCGCAGAGTCAGACACAACTTAGCAACTGAACAGCAACAAAAAAAAAAACCAGTGGTCAGAGGTCATCACTGCATTTGATGAAGAGGGTGAAGGGGTCTCCAGGGCACGCTGGTGGAGAGTCACAGCTGCTGATGGAGTCAGACGGGGTCGGAGGGAACTGGAAGCCTGCAGATCCCTTCTGGAACACGCAGTGCCTCTGTGATGATAGCTGTACGTCCGTGCTTTAAGAAGCTCAGCGCACATACATGCTGAAAGCCAGCTGTGGAAGCACCACGCAGAACTTCTCAAACCACATTTACATGAAGAGTCCAGTTTTGACATGCACTTGAGCTGGTTTCATGACATCTTATGATATATTATAAGGGTAAATGAGGCCCTTAAAATCAAAGACACCACATGAGGCGCAGCTGGTGCTGAGAGGGAAGGAGCCCCGCAGAGGAGAGAGAAGAAAAGAAGGCAATGCATTTTAAATGGTGCTCTTTTTAGTGAAAGGGGAGTTTCTAGCACTGTCTCAAAACTCAAGACACCAGGTTGGGAAGGAGTTGAATCTCCCTCAACTTACGTAATGTGCAAGATTTTTTTCCCAAATCTTAAGAACATAAATATTTTGTAACTAAATGGAAGTTTTCCCTGGTGAGACTCGAATGGGCTGAAATTTTCATCATGAACACTACCGTTTGCTCAGCCTGTCTCCTCGTTGGGAACCCAGCTGCGTTCTGGGCACCGAGGCTGGGCTGCCACAATTGCCCAGTTGCCCTCACTCTCTGGGGACACGGATGGCCTGCCAGTGTGTGGAGGCACATGTTACCACGTCTTAGGAAGTCATCTGTTACGTACGTGTAGGCCTACATGAGAACTGGGCACTTATGCTCTCCAAGATGAACCACAGGAGATAGTTAAGGATTGAGAGGTGGCCAGTTTGCGTTGCTATGACGATGGCCTCTCTCTCTGCAGAGAGACGGAAATTTAGAACTTAACACTAGTGTCTGGGTACAGTATACTTGCTTCTCTCACCTGGTTCTAAATAAAGTGGAAAATGAAGTCGGAAAATTGTAGGCTTACCTTCTCTTTGAATGATAAGTGACACCTTTAATTCACAACTGATGCAAGGTGCTAGCTTCTCGCTCAGTTGCTTTTTTTTAATAGAATAAGCATATGTGTCAGCAATGTCCTGGTAACTGCCTTGGAAGTTACAACACCGAGGGGGAGCCCCTGATGGGTGGAGGACACAAGTGACACCGTGGGAGCCCCTGCAGAAGGCGGGGGACTCGGAATGGTGTGTGCAGCCGGCCTGCTCCCTTCAGGGGGCTGAGTTCACTGGAAGCCAGGAAGATTCTCTCCCCGTGACACAAATCTGCTCGAGTGAATTATAGTGTTTTGTTGAGTGACTGAATGATGGAATGAATGACCCTCTACTGATATAGTTGGGAAGAAAAAGTTAATCACCTAGGTGAGTTGGCCAGCGTCTTCTCTCCAGAACTGTCAGGAAGGAGGACCCCTGTGCTTGGGACAGACAGGTACCAACAGTGGCCTGTGTGTTGTGGGGGCGTCGGCCAACCCACGTGGCAGCCTGTTCACGCCTGTGCTCCGAGGCCCGTCAGTCAGCCTTGCAAGTGGGCAAGGGGTGGGGGGTTCCCACCTCCAGGCGGTCAGGCCAGGGAAGCCGTCCTTCCAGGCCCAGCGCTCCCAGCAAGTGGCCCTGTGAAGCCTGGCCTGCCGCTGGGCCCTCTTTGGCCCCTCCACCTCCATCCCAAACCTGCCGCTTGTGGAGCAACTGGGACCAGCTGGCCAACAACGGAGAGCCTCTCCTCCAGGGCCTGCGCAAGTCCTGTCCTTTTACAGCAGCCCCTCCTTTCCTGGGGCTGCTGTCCACGTGCCCCAGAGTGGTGGCTTCAAACAGCAGAAATGTATTCTTTCGAGGCTCTGAAGGCCAAAAGGTGGAGAAAGGGGTGTGAGCAGAGCTGAGCTCTGGAGGTGCCGGGCGGGGCGGTCCTTCCCCCTCCCAGCCTCTGGAAGCTCCTCGGCTGTGGCAGTACAAACCCAGTCCTGCCAGGGGTCGGGGGTCTCCCCACGTGCACGTCCGTCTCTTCTCACAGGGATGCCAGTCCTGCTGGAGTAGAGGCCACCTCACCCCCATGTGACCTCATCTGACCCATTACATCCACAGGGACCATATTTCCCAATAAGGTCACATTCTGGGCCCAGAGGGTCAGGACTCAGCATGGGAACTTGAAGGGACACAATTCAACCCACAGCAAAGACCACATCACTTTGGTATAGAAGCTCTAGGAAGCAGAGTTGGGGAGCGGTGTTGTTGTGCAAACACACGTTACTTTCTGTCTTCAGACTGACTACCAGAGGAGCCTTCGCAGTGGCTGAGCAGGAAGAAGGAAGTGCTTATGTAGGAGGGAGGGAGTGGGTGAGTTGGGAGTGAGCAAGGGAGTGAGCGAGGGAGGGAGTGAGTGTGGAAGAGAACGAGTGAGCGAGGGAGGGGGTGACAGAGGACGTGAAGGAATGAATGGGTGAACGAGTGAATGGATGGTCGGGTGGATGAGTGGGCCAGTCGGCCGGCTGGTCCTGGGGGTGGTCACCAAGAAGGTGGCGCAGCCCCACCACGTGTTCTGTGCCCGTGAGTTTCGTGAACGCGGCATGTTCTCCTTTTTGACCGAGGAGGCGCTGGGGGCGCTGACACTCCCTTTGGTCGGTGCCTGTCGCCCCCTCCCCACAGAGGCGCACCGTGTAGGTCTCCCCCGCCCCCCGGGTGCAGATCATAACCTCCCCTCCTCCCCTCTGCGCCTGCCTGTCCCCCACCAAGTCCGCATTTAGAGAGGTCCGTGAACTGTGTCTGAAAGTGAGGATTCCATCTGAGATAGAAGCCACAGCTCTCACCAGCTAACAGAAGAATGAGACAAGCTTCTTTTCTCTCTGGGTGGACTCGGGTAACAGGGAGCTCCTAAATACCCAGGATTTATGGAATTTGTTGCTAATATTAAGGAGATTTACATTTCCGTGATGCCCCTGATCACTGCAAAAATGCTCAGAGTGCATTGCTGTTTCAAGGACAACTTGATTAGAAGGGTAAAAATTAGACCTTTATTTGTAGAAGCCTTTAGACTTCCGGAGCCAATCTCTTTAACTCATTCCTTGCAGTTCCTTCAGCCGCCCCTGAAAACGTGTCAGCCGAGGCCGTCAGCTCCACCCAGATCTTACTGACGTGGGCCTCCGTCCCCGAACCGGACCAAAACGGGCTCATCCTGGGCTACAAGGTACGTGCCCAGGTGACCTTCCCCGCCTGCCTCCCCGGCCCGCAAGCTCGCGTGGCCCACGCATCGCCGGCTCTGGCCTGTTTCCTGGACTTCACCGCCCTCCTCTCGTCTCCCCCATCACCGTCTGGGGTGAGGGTCGCTCCGCCCTCGTCACGCGGGCCCACACAAGGCGCTCTGAGCCCGTGCCCTCCCCCTAAGACGGGCGGGACGGCGGCTGCTCCCTCCAGTCGATGGCGGCTGATTTGTAAGATGCCAGGGGCACGTCCAGAGGCCCCGGCACACGCGTCTACAGGCGTCACCACCGCCCGTGTGCGTCCTGGGCGCTGCCTCGGCGTCAAGGCTTGGACGCCTCCCGGCTTCTCTGGGAGACCTTTCTGGGCCAGCCCTGTGTGTGCTCCCCAGACCCTCAGAACCTCCCTGTTCTGCTCCGTCCGCCCCCCGCAGCAGGACGGGCCTGCCTGGTTTGGCCATGAGGCCGCGCGTGTCCCATGCGCTGCGGCCCTCTCCTGGGCTGCCCGTCTTCTAGATCCCGTTCTCTGTTCCCTCCCATCCTCACGTCCCACCGCCACCCTGGGGCATCCTGATCGCTCCCTTCTGGCCCGTCTGGACGCGGCACCCCCAGCCCCACCTGACTGCACAGCCCTCCCTCCCGACCCCCGCCCTTCACAGCCTTCTGGCCACTGCTCCTGCGGGCCAGCTCCCAGGGGGCAAGCTTTGGAAGTGAGGAGCCGGTGGGCCGTGGAGGGGCCATCTCAGCATGGCCGCGTCTGCAGTGAGGGCAGTGAGTGGCCCCGGGGCGGGGTCTCGGGTTTGGGGGTCCCCAGGTCCTCCGAGGCAGGAGGCCTGCCTCCTAAGAACCATGCAGCCGAGTGGCCACCGGCTCCTTTTACAAGAAGCAGGATGTCTCTGTGCTCGTGCCGAGCCTCGGATTTAGGGGCTGTCTCCGGGGACCTCAAATCCTGTCAATTACAGTGAGCGTCTGGCTCGTCCAGCCAGCCAGGGCTGGGTCACCGCTGCGGCCGCCTTCCAGTCCCCAGGAAGTTGCTGCACTTCCCTCTTTCCCCCCAAACGCCAGCAGTTAGGAATTAGATCCCCACACCCTCAACCAGCTGCCCTGGGGGAGGACCCTGGTCCTTGCCGGGTGGTCCTGAGCCCCCAGGCCCCTCCTCACGCACTGCCTCCTCTCCCTGCCCTCAGATCCTGTTCCGGGCCAAAGACCTGGACCCCGAGCCCCGGAGCCACGTGGTACGCGGGAACCACACGCAGTCGGCGCTCCTGGCAGGCCTGGGCAAGTTCGTGCTCTATGAACTCCAGGTGCTGGCCTTCACCCGCATCGGGAACGGGGTCCCCAGCACGCCCCCCATCCTGGAACGCACCAAAGACGACGGTACGTCGGGGCCATGCCTCCGCCCACCCCCAGGTTTGCTGTCCCCATCCACACCCTTCGGACGGTGGTCATCTTCAATTGATTTTCAGAACACTCCTTCTCCCCTCGGTTCAGCAGAGGAAAAGGAAGCAAAGTTGTTTTCTGACCACACAGCGCCCCTCCGGCCGGTTTCAGCCAGAGTGAGTGTTTACAGGTTAGGGGAGAGCCTGAAAGGCCAGATGGATGGGCCAGGCCAGGACACCTCCGGCCACTCCTGGTGGCATCGGCACAAAGCTGCCAAGAAGCGCTAGGGTCCCTGGGGTGGCCCACTCTCATTTGCATAATAAGATCATTACAAGCCCCCTCAGAGGGCATGTTTGAGGGGCTGGGGAGCCCAGGTTCCCAACCCAGAAACAAATACCTCTTGGTGGTTGTCTAAACCCTCAGGCATGTTTCTCCACCTTGCAGATGCCAGCCGCCCAAGGTTAGCTCCTGTACACAATCTTTGTTAACCAGACTGTGGCAAACATTCTCCCCTCAAAAAAACCCAGGCTCAGATTCAGCTGAAAGTGAGACACCAGAGGTTTTCTTCAGTCTTTTTTTTTTTTGAAGGAATTAAATCAGCCCAGAACGCACTCTAACCGCAGAGATGACACCCTCCTCCCCGTCTGCTGGGAGACGAGGCAGGAGCTGGGACTCGCCTGGGTCAGAGGAGGGGGTGCCTCAAGCATCGTCCTTCCTCAGGGGGCTGGTCTCAGGGCAGCCAGGGTCTGAAAGGGACTCTGTGACCTGAAGGCCATGTCTTTGCAAAACTGTATGTGGTGTCCAGGACCAACCCAATGAACAGTAACAGGGGTGTTTAGTAACGGTTCCTCAAACTTGGGAGGGTATTCTTCCCAAAGCACAGGCAGGGGAGTCGTGGACTGATGTCTGTTTTCTGCCACAATCGTGATATAAACTTGTATCTCCTTCCCCTCATTTCATCACGATGCAAGCGATCAGCCTTGGGGACAGTGAGGGGCAGAAGCCACGGAAGACAGACTAGACATGAGTTTCCCATTTGTGAGTCGGTCCTGGCATGTGGGCCCGTGGTCTCCTTCCATTTATTTCACCCAAACACAGGGGTCAGAGCACAAGTTTATAATTTAAAACACCGTGCTCAACTAAGTAGCTCAAGGCAAAATTCAGCAGCCCTGGCATGGCTGTAGCCACAATTTTATCTCCATGCCTGTTGCCCCATACCTGGGAAGAGCCAGTTCTTAAGTTCCAACGAGAAGTTCCCACGCTGGCCTCGCATTCACCAGCTTGCCCATGTAAGTAAATATACTTCGCAGTGTCTACGGCCCTATTATTCAGCGGCGCCTGAATACATGGCTGGTTTCTGAGCTACTGCTGCACCCGGCCGTGAAGAAGAACTATTATATTCATTGGTGGACATCGCCTCCTGATCCTCTGGGACGAGGCAGGGGAGGGCGCGTGTGTCCAAGAGAAAGGCCGTTGTTGTGGCCGTGTTATTTGGTCAGCCGCTGTAATCTCCACTGGAAGTTGGGAGCAACATTCAGCCACCTTCTTCACCTTTCATCTGCTGTGTGGACGTCCAGACTGCGAGAGGAGTCAGCCCAGAGTGGCGAGGTCTCTGCTCTGACTTGACGTACCCTCTACCGTGCTACTTCGCGGCTGCAGCGGCCAGCTTTCGACAACAGCCAGGACTCCCAGCGTGGCTCATGAGCGCTGCGAAAGTCACCTTCCCAAAACTCAGGGTGATTCACCCATGAGCAGTGTTGTCAGCAGGCGCGACTGTCCTCGGCTGGCCCGTAGGACCCTGCCAAACCCCGCCGTGTACCCACGTGACACCCCCAGTGGGGCCTGATTCTCGGGTCTTTCTTTTCTTTCTCCTTCAGCCCCAGGCCCGCCCGTGAGGCTCGTGTTCCCGGAGGTGAGGCTTACGTCTGTGCGGATCGTGTGGCAGCCTCCAGAGGAGCCCAACGGCATAATTCTAGGTAAGGGAGCAGCGGGGACCACAGCTTAGAGAGAAATGACAGTTAGATTGATTTCATCCATTCTTATTAGATGTCTAAAAGGTTAAAAAAAAAATCCCATCCACAGCAGCCCGGCATGTTCTGAGCCGAGAGACCGCAGCCCTGTGTCCCCGCTCAAAGAGGTTCTTCGCAGAATGAAATTTACATTTTGTTCACCCAAAATCTCTGTGTTCACGGTACCATCTGTAATTGACCTTCCCTCTGCTCAGAAATAACCCAGTTATTTTGACGTGTGTTTGGAAAACAGCGGGCTGGCTTTTCACAGAAGAGTCCCACACGGGCCTTGCTCCAAGGTCCCAGAAGCATCTCTCTGCTGCTGCAGCGCCTGCACCCAGTCCTTCGAGGAAGTTTCCCAAGTGAACTGCGAGCTTGGGTCCCAGGGAAGTGGCTTGCTTTGAACTTGGCATTCAGAGGGCCAGCTCTGATAACTTTGATGAAGAGTCTTAATTTGCCCCAGTTTTCCCAAAGGCAGCAAGTTTTATTTTTAAAGGTCATCAGTCCGTTGATTTGTTCACGCTTTCCCCGTGACAAATCAGGAGCCTCGGATGTGCCAGGCCTCATGTGCAGAGGGGGAGGGGAGGAGGAGGGGAGAGAGGGGAAGATGAGGGGAGGAGGGGCGGGGAGGGGTGTAAGGAGTGAGTAAGATGCTGGCGGGCCGGTCCTCGAGAGGAGACCCCAGGGACACGGCTGTGTGGTCTCGATGCAGGGTGTGTGTGTGTGCTCCGCCACTCATTTGTGTCTGCAGCCGCCAGACTCCTCTGTCCATGGGAGTCTCCAGGCGAGAATACCAGCGTGGCTTGCCCTTTCCTCCTCCAGGGGCTCTTCCCAACCCAGGGACTGAACCTGCTGGTCCCATGTCTCACACTCTGGCAGGCAGGTTCTTTACCCTGGGTCCCCCGGGAAGCCCTTGATGCGGGGAGTTTCCTCAGAATGCCCTGCAGGGCAGCATCTCCTGGATCAGGGGCTCAGGGCTGGACAGCGTTTGCAGCCTGGAGCTTGAGGATGAGTGTTGGTAAACAAAATATTGGGTCTGCTCACCCGCAGGCAGTCAGGCCCATCTCCTGACACCGGGCCGTGGAGAAGGCGAGTGCAGCACTTACTGCCGGGCAACAAGCGAGGCATCAGGGCAGCTGGCGCTCCAAACGCCCCAACTCCCCAGTGGGTTTCAGCCGGGTAGGGGTGTGATCAGCGTGAGTGCTGTGGCTGGCAGACGGCGAGGTGGCAGGCGGGGTCACAGCGGTTAGCCCAGCACTCCTCAGGCTCCGCAGGCCTGGGGGCTGTGTGCTCAGGGTCACTCAGTCATCCAGCAGTTACGGCCTCCCCTGCGGTGGGGGTCTCAGCGCCTGTGGAAGACTGAAGGACGGCACACACTGTTCCCGGGGGCCTCAGAGAGGCCCCCCAGCACAGGACACGGGGAGGGGCCGTCCCAGGAAGACCCAGGGGGTCTGCTCCATCACACGGCTGGTTTCCCGAGTCTGGAGCTGAACGCTGCCTTCCGCCTGCGGGAGCATAAACACCCCTGAGGGGTGTGGGCCTGCCAGATTGTGAACCGCTGGGAAGGCGGCATGTGCAGGAGGGGCCAGCGGCCCAGACCTTCCCACCTGGGCCTTCGAGGGCCCAGTGTGTCCCCCGGGGCCAGGCTGGCCCTGAAGTACAGTCTTTCCTCCTCCTCACCCACCGCAGACCCCAAGTACGTCTACTCAGGTTGTAGGTAATTTGACAGTCACACCCTAAACACAAATGGCCGTAAAATGTACCACTTACACCTGCTCTCCGGGTGAGGCCTGTAAGAATTTGTTTGAAAAAGGGTTTCACTTCATTTAAAAAAAAGTTTGAAAATCTGTGCCAAGGGAATCCCCCAAGGACCTTGAGCGGCTAAGGGAAGTGGTCAGATCTGTCTTCTGGATAATAGCTGGCAGCCACGCAAGGGGAACAGCGGGGCAGACACTTGCCGAGCCCCAGCTTCCTGAGGACGGGCCCGGGGCTCGCGTGCCACCTGCACAGCTCAGCCCCGTCCTCTGCGGCCCCGGGAGCCGCTGCTGCGGGTGAGGACGGCGCTCCTGAGCCAGGTGACCAAGGGCCTGCAGCTCTGGCCACTGAGACCACAACCGTCATCGAGGAGCCTCTGTTGCCGTGTGCATTTCAGACCGCATGCAGCTGAGGGGCCCTGCCCGGCCGCTCTCAGGCCCCAGGGCGGGAATGGTCTGTGGAGCTGACAAGGCTCTCGAGGTGCCCCGAGCCCACATGCGGGCAGGGCTGCCCTCCTCTCTGCAGCCTGTCGTGGAAGCAGCAGAACAGACCGTCTGATCACCGCCCACTCCCCGGGGGGAGCCCCAGCGTGCTGCGGAACAAGATACATGTTCGGAGCAGAGATGTGAAGTCCCCCCACCTGGCCCCCCGGGGGTCCCCACACACACACACCACCTCTGCTGAGACCCGGTGGTCCCGGTTCTGTGATCATCTCCACTCTCTCCGCAGCCCTCCCGGGCCGATGCAAGCTGGCTCTGACAGCAGCGCTCCGTGGGAGTGGGCAGAGGAAGGCCTGCCCTCCCCTGTGTCCGCACACGCAGACACGCGCTCTGCTCTGTGACCGTGACTTTGAGCTGCTTCTCCCAGGACTTCCCTGAAACCCCGACTGGTCTTTGACTTTTTCTGATCATGAAAGCAACATGTACAATGATAATTCAGACCACAATGCAGATAATTTAGATACCATTTCACAGTCCTCAGACTTAGGAAGTCCTCAGGTCTGATGGTCCCCAGGAGAGGTGAGGAGGCGGGGAGAAGCCTCACGCACTCTCATTGGGAGCGCAAGCACAGCTGCGGAGGGGACAACCAGGGCGGGTGCGCCCCAACCCAGCCACCCCCCTCCAGGGCTTAACTCTGAGAAACCCTCCCTCCTGTTCACAGGGCCAAACGCACAAAGAGAGTCACGGCAGACTGCTCTAAATAACAGGAGATTTAGAAAAGAAGCAACTAGGAACAACCCAAGTGTCCATCGGTGGGGCAGTGAGAAGGCAAACCGTGGGCTACGCGCAGAGAGATTACAGAGACTGTTAGAGTGACGAACGTGTGCTCCAGGCAGTGTCGCAGAAAAGCCTCACAAACGTCTGGTGAGGGAAAAACAAGTTGCAGAAGCATCCACACGGCCCGAAGATGTCTCTGCACACTTGAAAACTTTGCAGACACGACCAGCTGTCATATATGGGTACACACCTGTGGTGAAGCTGAAGCTCCAATACCTGATGACTCACTGGGAAAGACCCTGAAGCTGGGAAAGATTGAAGGCCAAAGGAGAAGAGGGCGGCAGAGGATGAGATGGTGGGATGGCATCTCCAATTCAACAGACGAACTTGGGCAGGCTCCGGGAGACGGCGAGGGACAGGGAGGCCCGGCATGCTGCAATCCACGCAAAGAGTGGGACGCGACTGATCGGCTGAGCAACAGCAACAACAAGTCGTGAAAGTCGCATGCGGGCAGGCCCCGGGGGCCAGGCTTCAGAGTCCACCTGGGCCCCTCTGCTCCTGCTCCAAAGTCACTGGCCTCCCCTCCCCTTTGTGTCCCTCTCCCCAGATTCTCAGTAAGGCCACCTGAGGTCTGGTCTCAGGCGTTGCGTACAGCCTGGGCGGGAGGCAGGGGGTGGTTGTAACTCAGCGGCCCCTCCGCTCGGTGCCCAGGAGTCACTTAGTCCCTCTGCGCCAGGCTGCCCACCTCAGGGGGACCGGTGATTAGGCCTCCCGGGCATCGTTCAGGGCGCCGAAAACCCAGAACAGCCGGTGCCGGTCGGCGCCAGCTGGGCGCCGGGGGCCTTCAGCGCCTCCTCCCCGCTCTCGGACCAGAGGGGCCTCCTGCAAGTCGCTGTGTGTCTGCACTCTGCATTTCTCTGTGTCCATCACCGGCGAGTTGCAGGACTTCGTTCTCCATCACCCTGGTGGCTCCAACGGAGGGTTCCTGCTGAGAGGCAGCTTGGGGCCAGGTTACAAGACGCCCCCGAGGTGCTGAGAAGTCTGGCCATAGATCTCTAGTTCTTGAAAATCACAAAACCCCAGGTCAGGAGGGGGTCGGACTCCAAGGCTGTGTAACACAGCTCGCCGCCTCCCCCGGCGCCCTCCGGGGCTGTGAGGCGTGTAGTAGTAATTGTAACAAACGTTGTCTGGGTAACCTGTCACCCAGATATTATTGCCGCCAGTGCACCAAATTGTAGATGCTGCGGAAAGACGGGAAAACAATTTCTAAAGATTCAGATTGGTGTTCAGGGGAGAGAAAGGAAAACATCTTTTTGTGAGACTCGCTTACGTCCAGGGACCGGCGGCGTGGCCTTCTGAGCACATCAACACCTCTGCGGCGAGAGCTTTTGTAATCTGTATCAAAACATGTTCTTTCATTTCCGAAAGAGATTAACAGCGTGAAATACTGGAGGCGCCTACAGGGAGAAACACTTGCTTATTTGCGTAAATATTTTACTGAGAGAGTTCTCAGCATTTAGAGCCTTCCTTGGGGGGTGCAGGGGGAGCCACCCGAGAGCAGCCATCCCCCTCGTCTGCAGCTGCTCCACAGTCGCTCAGGTGCTGCGAAGCTCGAACGACGTGTGTGCTCCTCGGACCGCGAGGGTCCGTCCCTCCAGACAGGCCGGATCCCCACCTCCACGCGGTTAGAAGTCAGGCTGCCCATGGGGGCCGAACCTTGACCTTTCGCTTATTATACGAGGCTGTGCGGGACTCTGCTGAGAATTAGGGGCTCAGCTGAATAGGATCCGTGTTAGTAAACGCGTGGTTTGCTTCTCAGTTGCGTTTGTCTGCCCCCCAGCCTCACACCGAGAAGCTGTAAAACCAGCGACCCAGGCGGCATCCGGGCTAGGCTGATGCTTGCCACCCTCCCCCCCACCCCCAGGGAGATTCAGCCGCTGTGGGTTCCCTGAGCCAGGAGTGGGCACTACGGGGCCGTCACCACCCACAGTGCCTGCAGGGGCGTCGGCAGCCCTGTGCCCTCCTCGCAGCCTTGGCCTCGGGGCCCCAGGATAGTCCCTGAACAGACAAGGGACAGAACCCTCAAGTGGACACCATTGTCTACCCAGGAGCCACCCAGCCCTTGAAAGGCCTCACCACCTACCCAGGAGCCACCCAGCCCTTGAAAGACCTCGCCACCACCTGGGAGGTCTGCCCTCGGCTCTCCAGAGTCACTCTGGGGTCTCTCCACTGTCAGCTCCTTTGACCAAGACGCCCCCCACCCCACCCCTGCAAATGCCCCCCGATCCTTGGCTGCACCTTCTCTGACTCTCCTCCGGCCCCGGCCTCCCCTGCGGATGGCCCGAAATCCACTCTCCAGCCTGTGGCACCCGCCTCTTTCCCTCCTGGTTTTCTAGACGAGTGACGTGTCCTCTTCTTCCGGGTGACTCAAGCTGCTCAGGCTTCTACAGCCCACCGCTTTCCCCTTGCATCCTCACGGGCCGCATGTGGTCGTGCCCCTCTGAATGCCCCTGGGACCTTCCACCGAGGCTGCCCCTGGCCCTCTCCTCTCCGCCCGGGAACCCAGATCCCCGTTGCTTTCTTGTGCGGCCGCACCCTCTGACCTCCTGTCGCTGAGGCTCAGCTCCTGTTTCTGAGCTTGCTGGACCTGGGATCAGATAACGAGCCTTTTCTCTGCAAACACCTCCATCCTGCCTCGCTCCCGATCCATGTTCCCGAGTGTGTGGGCCAGCTCTCTGCAGGAGCTCTTGGCTGTTCCTGTACAGAAGGTTCTCTCCTCCTCCTCGAGCCCGTGTTGAGGTGAGGTGTGGGCGTTCCTCCTCAGGGTCGAGGCACAGCAGGACGGGGCCGCAGGGACACAGCCCCTCTTCCAGGGCAAAGGACAGGCAGGTACTCCTAGAGTCCAGGGCTGAGGCATGAAAATCCCAGGCGCTCCTTGTGACCTGGATCAGAGACTAGCCCAGGTTTCCTGCGGTTCTCCAGGGTTGCCTGGAGCCCTCGGGGCCCAGGCAGAAATGCCCCATCAGTCCAAAAGAGACAGAGGACAAGGAGTGAGTGAGGGGCCGTGTGATGGAGCCCACACGAGCAGGTGGAGGTGAGGTCAAGGGTCACCCTGGGGTCATGCCCTGAGGGGTGCGGTGGGGAGTAGGGGTGGAGCCTTTGGTGGAGGGCAGACCTGAGCCCACCCGGGAGGCAATTAGTGGCTCCCGTTTAGATCGCAGCTCACAAAGACGTGCCTTTGAACAAAATCTCGGTTTCACCCCAGGATTTTTAACTCCAGCAGCAGATAACCTGAGCAGAGGTGAAACGTGATCAAGAACAAACGATAGCAAAAGAGCATCATTAACCACATCCGAGCCCTCATTAATTCAGACTCACCGGGCAGAAGGTGATTTGAATGATCAGGGAGTCTTCATCACACGGGATGCTCTGAAATACAGAGGGACACGTTAAGGGACCAACTGCCGGCTGGTGGGCGCTGTTGCGGGGGGGGCCCTGGGATGCCTCATGTTGACTGCACGGCAGTGTCCCCCTGGGGTTCCCCGTGCCTGGGAGGCACTGGGCAGGTGGCTTCTGCACCCCCAGCCATCTCAGCGGTAGTCATGCCTGCTCACAAGCTGCAAAAGAAACCTGGTCAGCTCAGATCTACCCAGAAGTTCAGTGTGCACACACACAGGGCCCAGGCCCCAGAAGTGCATATGTTCACCTGTTTTTAACGCAGAGTTCCTTTCTGCCTCTCTGAGGGCAGAGGGTAGGGTTGGAGTCCCTTCTTCACGAGGTGTGGTGTTTCTTCAGTAGCCGCGCTCACTCACCCTGGGGACACGCCTCCCTCTCGAGGTCTTTAAAATGTTATGTCTGATCACGTTCTTGGTGGTGGTCTGTGTCTGCCTGTGTATTCTTTGCGCTTGGTCGTAAAGTTCGGTTCGTCTTTGCAGAGTCAGTTCAGTTCAGTCGTGTCCAACTCTTTGTGACCCCATGAACCGCAGCATGCCAGGCCTCCCTGTCCATCACCAACTCCCAGAGTCTACCCAAACCCATGTCCATCCAGTCGGTGATGCCATCCAGCCACCTCATCCTCTGTCATCCCCTTCTCCCCCTGCCCTCAATCTTTGCCAGCATCAGGGTCTTTTCAAATGAGTCAGCTCTTCGCATCAGGTGGCCAAAGGATTGGAGTTTCAGCTTCAACATCAGTCCTTCCAATGAACACCCAGGACTGATCTCCTTTAGGATGGACTGGTTGGATCTCCTTGCAGTCCAAGGGACTCTCAAGAGTCTTCTCCAACACCACAGCTCAGAAGCATCCATTCTTTGCAGAATACCTTTTCTTAATTCCTTGCCATAGTTCAGCTACTTCTGTACGGGGCACAGGCTGACTTTCCTCCGGTGGCCAGGTGGACACAGGGGTCATTGGCTGTGTTCCGTCACAGACCCCCGCCCCCATGCCCTATGTTACCTGCTGGAGCTGCTGTGGATGAACCACCTGCCCACGTGGATGGCGCTGCCCGCCCCCCGCATCTGATCTCCCCGGGTGCCCCTCTAAATCTGCTAAACACAGGCCTCACCCTGCGCCTCAGTCTCCTTGCAAATCCCGACAACATACAAGTAACAATACGACACAGAAAGCCGGGGTGGAAGTCCTGAGTTAGAGCTGGTGCTGGAAGGCGGCTAACGTCACCCTGGTAGCAGTGGGTGAGCGCGAGCTGGGGGTTAACAGAGAAGAGACGTAAATGTTTTGCGGTGTAACGGGGAGAAAGAGAGCAATGAGGCAACTGATCAGGATGGTGTGACAGGCAAGGTGGAGCTGAGGGAGCAAGGGGGAGGCTGGTGCTCCCACCAAGGGGGCGCGCACTGCCGGGTGTGCAGGAGGAGGGCTCCGCCCAGGCGGGCGCCTTGGCCACGTTGCCCTCCTTTTCCAGACACCAGGTGTCCAGGTGTCTCAGAGCTGGGTCTGCAAGTCCTCTGCCGCTTTGGACACAGGCGGAGGGACCTGGCAGGGCCTGGTCTTCGGGGTGGCCTGGTCCTTAATGACATGACTTTGAGCAGCCATGGACCCTTGATGATCAGGGCACTCGGAGAGGCGGTCCGAGCTGAGGGCCCACCCGGAGCTGATGTGCAAGCCCCCTCCTGCTTCCTTGACTGCGGGGAGAGCTGTCCCTGGGGGAGCCCCCCACCCCACCCGCTCAGAGCCACGGGGGTGAGGCTTCTGGGGAGCAGAGCGCTGGGGTGGCAGGAGGAAGAGGGGTGTGCAGACAGACAGCACACACACGGGGTCTGAGCACAGGTGTGGATGCCTCCAGGGCGGCCTGCTCCGGGGAGAAGGGCGCTCCAGACAGGGAGACCCTTGGGGGCGGGGGCAGAGCTGCTAGCAGGTGGGGGTGGGGGCAGAGAAGGCACTGCCCTCTGTGCAGGGGCCTGAGCGTCCTCTGGGCAGGGCCATGGGGAGAAGGTAGCTGTGCTCACGTCGAGTTCCACAAAGGATGGAGAGGGGGGCCTAGCACCCCGAGGCCCTCTTCATCCCTGGGCCTGGCTTCCCTCTCAAGGGCCCGGCCTGCAGCTCAGACGCCGGCCTGGGAGAGGGAGACAGCGCAGAAACCCAGGGCTCGGTGGGGTATCCCGGATGGGGGCTGGGTGCTTCCCTGTGAGGGGGTACGGCTGACCAGCAGTCTTCGTGCCCCGCCTCCCCCAGGCTACCAGATCGCATACCGCCTGGCCAGCAGTAGCCCCAACACCTTCACCACCGTGGAGGTCGGTGCCACCGTGAGGCAGTTCACGGCCACTGAGCTGGCCCCCGAGTCCGCGTACGTCTTCCGGCTGTCAGCCAAGACCAGGCAGGGATGGGGGGAGCCACTGGAGGCCACGGTCATCACCACTGAGAAGAGAGGTGAGACCCAGAGGCCCGACTCAGTGTCGGCCAGCAGTGGGGAGAGGCCCAGTGTGCCTGGGCAGGGGGTGGGGGGTGGGGGGTGGCAGTACGAACTGCGAGTTTATTAAGCACCTCCTGAGTCCTTCCTGGAGCTGGACGCACAGCTGGTCCACACAGCCTGACACTCACTACAGGCCCGCATCCTCAGCCCTGATGTCTGGGGTTCAAGGAGAGAGACTGCCCCTCCTCCCCCTCCCGCTTCTCCCCTCTTTCCTACCAGAGGTGCCAGAGCCCGCCGCTGGCTCCTCACCCCCACCCCTGGCCCGGGCAGCAGTTAGGCCAGCCTTCCAGCGGGGGGAGCAGCAGAGCTGAGTGTCCCCCCCTACAAGGCGACCGAGAGCCCCAGGCCCCGATTCTTGCCTTCCTCCTCAGAGCCACGAAGCCCCTTCTGCAGGAGCAGGCGACAGACAGGTTTGCTCAAGGTTTGGTGTGTGAGCAGAGTCCACGAGGAGGCGC
The DNA here is from genome assembly GCA_006410935.1 of Redunca redunca. Lineage (NCBI taxonomy): Eukaryota > Metazoa > Chordata > Mammalia > Artiodactyla > Bovidae > Redunca > Redunca redunca. The sequence continues at coordinate 198,069 of SJYQ01001814.1, read as the reverse complement.
AGATGTGACCTCCCTCGGGAGCAGCCCTGTTCCCCGCCCTCCAGCCCCCAAGTGCCCCTGCCTCCCTGCAGCCCCCGTGGCTCAGCAAGGGCCCCAGGAGAGCCAGCCCTCTTCCCGTGGGCCCAGGAGGGGACTCGGGCTCTCAGGCCGCCCCGTGGGCCTCAAGGAAGGGAGTTAGGTCCGGGCCCCTCGCGGCCATCCCTGGGGGGGGGCAGCAATCAGCTGCAGCATCATTTCCCCCCGCACATCCTGATCGGAACCCGCGCTGGTCACGACACACAGCTCAACAGTTACTCCTGCCCCATGGGGCTTCTCTGTTGATGTCAATGGGGTGAGGAGACCGGGCGACAGGCAAGTGTCCCCGACTCAGAAATGGGTCCCGGCCCTGCTCCCCGCACCCAGTCCCTACCCCAGAGGCTCAGAGCGGCCCCAGGCCACCCACTCCACAACTCTTATGGTCTCAGGCCCGGTCGATGTCCAGGGAGCGCAAACCAGGGTTAAAGAGGCGCTGACCCAAAAATCAGAAAGCTGGAGAGCGTCCGAAGGAGCCTGGAGGTGCCGGGAGCCCCCAGGCGTCACCCGGGAGGCCGGCGCCTGCCGGTGCCCCCGGTGAGCGTGGCAGGTGCCCCAGTCTGCCTGTTTCTGCTCTGAGGGTGGAACGTTCCAGGACTAAACGGGGGTCTCCAGTCAGGTCCGGCCAGAGTCCAGGACCCTCCCGTCGCTGTGGATAACGGCCCACCGGCCATGTGAGCCAGGCGGCCAGCGCCCCGGGCAGCCACTGAGGCCCCTGGAGCCGTTCAGGGTGCCCCAGCCTGACCTGGCGTCCTCTCTTGGTCGCAGAGCGGCCCGCACCCCCCAGGGAGCTCCAGGTGCCCCAGGCCGACGTGGCGGCACGCAGCCTGCGTCTGCGGTGGGTGCCCGGCAGCGACGGCGCCTCCCCGATCCGGTACTTCACTCTGCAGCTGCGAGAGCTCCCCGGGGGCCAGTGGCAGACCTACTCCTCGTCCATCAGCCATGAGGCCACAGCCTGTGTCGTCGAAAGGTACCGAGAGGGCAGGGAGGGCCTGCCCCGCCCCTGGGGGCCCTGCTGGGCGCTCCCCCCACCAGCTCCCGCCCTCCCAGTAGGGAGACCCACACTGTGAGCCCGTGTCTGCCCTCGGGCCGGCCCTCCCATGATGGGACCCAGGAGTCCCAGGGCCCACCTCGGCCTCTTCCTGCTTGTCCTTCCAAGCTCTGTCCGCCCCGCCCCTGCCCCCGAGCTCCAGGATCTAGCGAGGTGACGGGGGCAGAGGCCCCCCAGTCCCCGAGGCAGATGGCAGCCCAGCCTGCCTCTGGCGCTGTGTCCCAGGCCAGTGTCACGGTCAGGGAGACAGCCCTCCTCTATGTCCGGCGCGGGTCAGCAAGGCACACCTTCCCCCTGCTGCCGTCCGTGGCGCCACAGTGATGGTCGACGGCAGGAGCAGGGCTGCCCCCGAGCCAGCCATTTCGTGACCGCTGGGTGAGGGGAGGCCCTGGGCTCGCTTTGTCCTGATCCCACCCGGCCTCTTCTTTTGGCCGCACCTGCTTTGTGGTGGAGGAGGTGAGGGCTGGGGGCCATTAAGTAGCCTGCCAGGTTCCTCCAGATGGAACCGTCTAGACGGGCAGGCCTGGGGAGTGACAGTCCCCTGGGACAGAAGCCCTGGGCTGCGGGGTTGGCAGTGGTCCAGGGAGGCCCCAGGGAGATGCCCAGCATCACCTCTGTCCTTCCCCTCAGCCCAGACTCCACGGGCTCACACTCCAGGGTGCCCGGCAGGGGGTACCCCTGTCTTCGTGGGTCTAGAGCCCTCGCCAGGACCTCCTAGGAGGGCAGAGGAGGCCCCGTGCTTGTCTAGCTGACCACGGCCCGTCTCCCGGATCCCGAGATCCCCGTGCCGGTGCGGTGTTACGTTCCCACCCAGTTAGGTGTCCCTCGGGGACAGGGCGGTGACTGCCTGGGCCCCGGTGACAGCTGCTGTGCCCAGCGACCGTGGGCCCTGCTGCTTCTCTGAACGTGCCCTCTCCAGCAGCCTGTGGGGAGACGGGAAAGAGGAAGGAACATTTATTAAGCGCCTGCTGTGTGACCAGACTCCTCGCGGCGGGCTGTGCACGTGCAGATACCGTCACCTCCATTTCCATAAATGAGCCAACTGAGACTCCAGAGAAATTAAACAAGGTGCCCCAGTTAGGAGAGGTGGGGCCGGAACTGGAATTCCCGCCTGGCCCTCTTCAAAGCCGAGGCTGGAGGAGGCCTGGGGGAGTGAACAGAGCAGAGCTGGGGGAAGTCAGAGGGTTCGTTCCTCCTCCATTTTTCGAGTGGTCCTGGAAGTTTTGTTGTACTCAGCAGGCAGCGTGGCGGGAGCAGGGGGCAGGAGTGCTTGGGGCAGAGGGTAGACCAGTCGTCCAGGCTCGGTAGCCACGTTTGCATCTCCAGGGCAACAAGCTGGCTGCTCCCTTCATGGCTTCTGAGCCGCCCTGTGCCCATTTCCAGGCACCGAGCAGGGCTTTCCAGCTGAGACAGGAAGTCCTGCAGCACAGTGGCCCCCAGGGACAGTCGTGGGTCCTCTGGAGGAGGGGAGCCTGCTCAGCACGGAGGGAGGCTGGAAGCTCTGATTCCCGGTCCTCTGGCCCCAGCCCGTCCGTCTCAGACCAGGGCCCACTCATCCAGCTGTCAAGTCATCCTTTACTGCCCGTGATGTGCCCCCAACTCCCTGAGACCCCAGAGTTCAGGAAAGAAAGGGTGGTCTTCAAAGAGCTTGCTCTTTGGCCTCAGTTCCCAAAATCCTTAGAGAAGAGCAAAGTGCTAAATGTCATGTGGGAGGTCACGTGCACTACCGTGTTCCAGACAGAGTGCACTAGACGCAGTCCACGGGCCATGAAGAGTCCGACACATCTGAGGACAGGGCACACCCGCACAGCTAACCGAAGTGCTGCGTCTGAACACAAGGGGCACTTCCGGGGCCCCCACCACGTCCCCAGCCTGCGTGGACTTTCACGCCCGTCCTCTTTTCAACCCTCCCGAGAAACTTTCAGGGCAGATAACGTCCCCTTGCATTCGTCCCTCTAGCGAGTGTTCACTCAGCACCAGGCGCCAGGCCCAGCCAGTGGTGCAAGAGCATCCCTGCAAGTGTGAGCTCACGGAGAGCCGCCACAGGAGGCCTCGTGCAGGAGAAGGCCTCACGCAGAAGATATGAAAACAGAGGGAGAGGAAAGCTTTCTAATCACGGCTTCCAAAAACAGTCCTCAGTGTTTCAAGATAGCAGAATCCTTTCTCTAAACGAAGTGTTTCCCAGAAGCGATTACTAACCAGATGGACGAGGATCTGGTTGACACAGGGGGAGCAGAGACCCTGGACGCCCAGAGGGTTCCTTAGCATTTCAGGGGTTCCTTGGTCCTCAGTTTGAAAGCCACTGGTTTACAGGTCAGGTGGGAAGCGAGAAGGCAGGGTTGGTTTGAGGCAGGAGGGCTGTGCTTAGACCAAGGTGAGGAAAGCTGGAGGTGGTCTGGATTCGGGGACAGGGAGGGAGCACCTAGAATCACCCGGGATGTTTGGGTCCAAGAAACAGAGAGGATGACGGGGCCACCGCCTGAGGCAGAGGGAAGGGGCAGGCAGGGTCCTCGTCGGCTCCCCGTGAGCAGGAGTAGCAGCCGCTGCTGAATGGGGTGAGCGGGAAGTGTCCCCAGGGACGAGGTGAAGGTCTGTGTGTCCTTAGTGCAGACGAGTCCATCTGAAGCCTTCGTTGTTGGTGTGGCTCCACGCTGGGCACATGAGACCCCCACAGATCCGGACCACTTGGGTGGGTGGGTGGATGGAAGGGAAAGAGGAAGCCCCAAGCGGTGGCACCAAGAAGCGCATTCGTGTCCCTAAAGTCCCGTCCATGGGCCGAGGGGGGACATCATTTCACTGTGGGCGGTCGACATCATCTTGGTCTTACTTAGGATTGTTTAAAAGGAGACTCGTCTTCCCACCCCAGCCATTGACCAGTCTCTGCAGAGGGCAGAGGCCTCTGTCCCCTCCTCGTGACCTGGGAATCCTGATGGCTCCACCTTGCAGAGCTGCCCTGGGGGTTAGAGGGGTTCGCGCTGGTTAAGCACTGGGTACCCTGGCTGGCTTAGTCAGGGAGGGAGGAGGCCAGGGCAGACCCTAGAGCCCCAGGTCAGGGAGCTGCAGGGAGGAGCCCTGGGGAGCGGGGAGGGGCGTGGGCAAGAGCTCAAGGTGATTAGCACTTCTGGAGGAATACTCCAGCTCCTTGTGAGCAGCAATTTGCGCATGCACGGAAGTGTCTCTAATTACAGGAGGTGGCTTCCTCCCCCAGGAGCCCTGAGCCCAAGCTCCATCCCCATCAGGAGTTCTGCCTCCCCTCTGCCCCCTCCCTGAATCTCCTGTCCTCCTAGACTGATCGTCAAGACAGTCTGCTCCCCAGCAGTCCCGGGCCAGCTCACTGCTGCCTGGGGGGTGCAGCCCCAGAACGCCCCCTCGTGGGGGCCCCCCCAGGGGATGCAGCCCCAGAACGCCCCCTCGTGGGGGCCCCCCAGCAGGGGATGCAGCCCCAGAACGCCTCCTCATGGGGGAACCCAGCAGGGGGTGCAGCCCCAGAATGCCCCCTCGTGGGGGCCCCCAGCAGGGGATGCAGCCCCAGAATGCCCCCTCGTGGGGCCCCCCAGCAGGGGATGCAGCCCCGGAACACCCCCTCATGGGGGCCCCCAGCAGGGGATGCAGCCCCAGAACGCCCCCTCGTGGGGGCCCCCAACAGGGGATGCAGCCCCAGAATGCCCCCTCGTGGGGGCCCCCAGCAGGGGGTGCAGCCCCAGAATGACCCCTTGTGGGGCCCCCCAGCAGGAGGGGCTCCAGGGTCACAGGCCTCTTCTCTGTTTCAGGCTGAGGCCCTTCACCTCCTATAAGCTGCGTCTGAAGGCCACCAACGACATTGGGGACAGTGACTTCAGCGCTGAGACGGAGGCGGTCACCACGCTGCAGGATGGTGAGCAACGGGGCCGCTTCCCACTGCTGCCTGTGCACCGAAACCGGGGCTCCTAGAGAGGCCTGCTCCCGCCTTGAACCAGGAAGGGGTCACCCAAGGGAGCGGGGGAGTGGCATGGGCAGTGGGGTTCCATTGGCAGTGGGATTCAATTAGCGGCAGAAGCTGGCACCCCTGCACAGCCCAGGGCCGTAAATCAGACTTCAAGGGCTTCCAAATGGAGGGACGTTTCTTTGATTGGCTTCCAAACCCGACGATCCATTAGCATCCCTGACATTGAATAATTTATAGGGTCATTAAAGATAGATGCCGTGGGGTAGCTGGTTGTACGAGCTTTCCCCCATTTTTCTCATTCATGAGCCGTCCTGGTTTTGCCGCTTGACAAACGCACAGTGAAGTGGTTGGCAGAGAGACCCTGAAAGCTCCAGGTCCCCCACCCCGCCGCTCGGCTCTGCTCATAGGAACTGGGCCTGCAGATCCCTTGTGAGTTTGTTTGACCATCGGCAGTGAGACCAGGCCCAGAAGGACAGGAAGGCGGGGTCCTCGGGCCCACCCAGCAGACAGGCAGGTGCTCGGGACGGAGTACGCCGCTGCGCAACGACACTGAGGCTCGGAGACCAGGAGGCGGCCTGGACCCTTAGTTCACTGGGCAGTGCGTTGTGACGATCCCCAGGCCCACCCTGAGCTCCCCCTTCCCCGCTTAACTCAGCAGTGGAGCCGCCTTCAAACCAGCCCATCCCCACGATTACACCAGGCCTCCAGGCTTCAGCTCTGCTCTTCTGTAGCCTGGGGTGTCGGGGCCTCCTCCCCTGAGGGACCAGCCACGGGGTCCAGGGCCTTGCTGGCTCTTGAACTCGCTGAGGTCAGGCCGCCAGGGCCCCACGATCCTGACCAGAGAGGTGTCCCCGCCACCCCGTTGGCGGGAGGCTGGGGAAGAAGGGCGGGCCCGGGATCTGGAGAAGCGGCACCTGTCCCCTGTGGCGTCCACTGTATTCCTGCACTAGCACCTTGCCCGAGCGATAGTTCTTAGAAGGAAAAGACCCAGCAGCTTGTCCGTGGGAGAGGGGCACCCACCTGCTCCCCTCCCCATCCCAGGCTTGGGCAGAAGGGGGCCTCTCTCAGCCCTTTCACATTCAAGTCACCTCTTCATCTTCTCTTTGCAATGGGTTGGCCTTGTGTTTTCATCCGGTGTCTCTGAGTCCAGCTCTCAGGGGAGAGGACAGGCCACGCTGACCCCAGGGCTGGGGCCAGTGCTGGGGGAGGGGCTTGGGAGTGAGCAGATGATTTGCCGGGAAAGGGTCTCTTATCCTGAGAGTACTGAGCCCGCCCCACGAGGGCAGGAACGCTGGATCAGGCCCTTGAGGCGGAACAGCCAGAGGTCAGAGGGGCAGGGTAGAGAGCGGCCCCTGGGGCGGGGGGCCTGGAGTGTGGCCAGCATGGGCCCGTCCCTGGTCTGGGTCTGGAGGACGGGGAGGCCTGCGGGGTACAGGGGTCGCTCAGAGCAGCTGAGTCGGAGTGGGGAGCAGGCTGGGGGTGCCGGGCACAGGTGAGGCAGGTGGGGAGAGGCCCCAAATCCTTCTGCTCAAAGCCGTTTCTGACCACTGACTCTGCATCGGGTCCCGGGGGTCACAGTGGGGCCGCTGTGAGAAGGCCAGCCCGTCTGCTGGGAGCGGGCCGCCCAGGCCCGGTGGGGGCAGACGTGGTGGAGGGTGGGACACGGCCTGCTGGACGTGACGGACACTCCAGAGAGCAGGGCGGGGTCGACCCGGAGCAGCACCAGGCCACCCCCCGGACCCTGGCCGGGCCAGAGGTCTCCCCAGCCCCCGGAGTCAGCCCCTGTTCCTGACAGTCACGTCCGTGTTTAAAGCCAAGGGCCCTGGGCCTGGCTTGCTCATGTGTCCTGTTCAGAAGTAGCTCTGACCCACGTACCCCAAAAGAGTGACGCCCCTCCTCCTCTGGAGAGGAGGTCAGGGAACTGCAGGGGCGCTCCGGGCGCCTCGGCCGTGGAGAGACCCAGACTCTGTGGGCGTCCAGTGGGGCGGGTCCTTGGGAGGTGAGGTCGGGGAGGCGGCCCAGGATGCGCTCCCTCTCCCCTAGACAGGCTGGCAGGCGGGGGAAGGGCATCCCCAGGGAGGAGGGGGCCGAGTGCTGGCTGGTTGAGAGCAGGCGGGGACCTGGCCCGGGGGTGCTGGGCCAGGCTCGACGTCTAACCCCTGCTGCTTCCCTCTTACTTCCAGTCCCCGGGGAGCCCCCACGCTCCGTGTCTGTGACGCCACGCACCACCTCGTCTGTTCTGATCCAGTGGCAGGTGAGGCCCGGGAACCCCACGGTGCTCTGTGAGCCCGGCTCCTGCAGCAGCAAGCTCGCTCGGCGGGCACCCGCCCGACCCCGGGTGGGGCTGGAGAGGCCGGCTGGTGCAGGGCCGTGGTGTGAGTGTGACCTCCAAGGCGGGAAGTCCAGCGCCGTGGTGACCTGCAGAGTGAACCGGAGCGCAGTGTGTTGGGGAGGGGGCGGTAGGCAGGACGGCCAGGTGGGCCCAGCGCACAGCCTGTCTGGTGGCCGAGTCCTCCCAGGCCATTTCCCCTCTTCTCTGTTGCTAAGTGGCAGCTCCTCGGGTAACGGGAACCTTTCAGTGTGAACAGAAGACATTTCCAAGTGTCCTCCCGGTGAACTGGGCGCCCACCGCCGTGGCATTCTGCACTTGCCAGCCTCCCTGGAGTGCTGAGACTGGCTGGGGACCCAGGAGGCTTCAGCTGGGCTCTGACGGCTGTCCCGGGGGAGCCACAGCCGAGTGGCCCTCGGGACCCTGGGAGAGGCACAGGGCCTGGCCTCGGCCTGTGGGCCAGAAGCCTCTCTGACCCCAGGTTCCTCCTCTGTAAAAACAGGGGTTCCAAGGTCCCCTCTGAGGCCCCTGTGAGTTCTCTGATCCAAGGCCCGTTAGACCCCTGACTTCCATCAGGGTCTCTGGTGAGAGATGGGGAACATTCAACATGGAAACAAGGCCCCAAGCACTTCCAGTTCCCACTGTCAACTAACACAAGCAACCAAGAGTAGATGGTCTTCCGGGTGGTGCTGAATTCTGCCCGGCACATGCTTGGTCTCAGACGTGGGTCTGGCTGCCCCGTAGCCAGCTGAGCTCGGGCCTGTGCCACCTCAGCCGCTCCCGACAGGCAGCTGTGGACGCAGCGCTGGCTGTCAGCCCAGCCCTCCCACCCCTGGGCTGCGAGCGCTCAGTCCCAGATGCCCTGCGAGGCAGCGAGAGCTGCACGGAAGGCGCTGGGCGTGCCTGGCCGTCAGCTGTCCTCCTCCAGAGCTCAGCAGGAGAAACTAATTGCAAGAAGCCTGAGCAGGAGGTGGTCAGTATGATGCATTGTGGAAATAAATGCCTGTCAACTGCCAGGCAATTGAAGTATAATTAAAATTATGAGTAATTTACTAAATCAGAGCCAACAGAACAAAGGGACAACGTTTAAATATAGATTTGCATTCCAAACAAAATGTTTCACCTGTAAATCTTTTTTTTTAGTAATTTGTTTAAAAACGCAAGCACTGCCTATAATTCGAAGGCCATTGACCCATTTGAATGGCCGTCCATCAGATTTGATTCCTCTTAGTAGAATGATCAACATTCAAAACTCAGCATTCAAGAAACTAAGATCATGGCATCCGGTCCCATCACTTCATGGCAAATAGATGGGGAAACAATGGAAACATTGACAGACTATTTTCTTGGGCTCCAAAAATCACTGCAGATGGTGACTACAGCCTTGAAATTAAAAGACGTTACTCCTTGGAAGAAAAGCTACGACAAACCTAGGCAGCATGTTAAAACGCAGAGACGTTACTTTGCTGACAAAAGTCCATGTAGTCAAAGCCATGGTTTTTCCAGTAGTCATGTATGGATGTGAGAGTTGGATTATAAAGAAAGCTGAGCGCCAAAGAATTGATGCTTTTGAACTGTGGTGTTGGAGAAGACTCTTGAGAGTCCCTTGGATTGCAAGGAGATCAAACCAGTCAGTCCTAAAGGAAATCAGTCCTCAATATTCATTGGAAGGACTAATGCTGAAGTTGAAACTTAAATGCTTTGGCCACCTGATGCGAAAAACTGACTCATTTGAAAAGACCCCGATGCTGGGAAAGATTGAGGGCAGGAGAAGAAGGGGAAGACAGAGGATGAGATGGTTGGGTGGCATCACCAACTCAATGGACATGGGGTTTGAGCACACTCTGGGAGCTGGTGATGGACAGGGAGGCCTGGCGTGCTGCCATCCAAGGGGTCACGAAGAGTCGACATGACTGAGCGGCTGACCTGACCTGACCTGAGTGGGGTGGCCAATCTGTGCCTTTCGGGGGCTGGTGCCGTTGGAGTCTGAGGATTTGTGCGTCTATTCTAGACAGCAGTGGCTCTGTGTTCACACTGAGTACAGCTCGTACTGGGCCTCCGTGTCTCTGAATTGATCACATTTAAGCTGGCTGTTCTGAACCCTCCAGTGGGTCACACTGTCTGTGACTCACATGCGATTCCTGTCTCGTCTCCTCTTCCAGCTTTTCTCTGGGTGGATTCTGAGGCTGTTTTCCAGCAAAATTAGCATCCTAAGGGACAGACGGCATCACGTGCAGTGGCCTCGGGGAGGGGGACCTGGCTGTGCGGGGCACCTTCCTAAGAGTGTGGCGCAGCCCTGGGTCGGGCACGCGGGGCCCGGCCTCTGGGACATCGCCCGGCCTTTGTTCCTCTCTCACCGCCTGCTCCCTTGTCTTGCGAGGACCAGCTCTGGCGCTGGGCTCCGAGCACCCAGAGCCTCCTTTCCCTGCTGTGGGGTCCCCAGACATCAGTGAGAAAATGGGAGGGGAGCAGCCGGAGGGAGGAGGGAGGTAACAGGATGGCCGGTCCCCGCCCCCTACCCGTCAGGGCAGGCAGGTCATTAGCTGGTGGCACGTCCGCAGGAATGCAGGCTCAGGTGTGACAGCTGCTGGGCTTCAAGGGCAGGCGCCTGGAGCTGGTTCTCTAGGGCCTCCCGTGCCCGCTGAGCCACGGACTCAGTCCAGCAGGCATCAGCGGGAACCCCTGCTCTGGGCTCCAGGGAACAGAGGTGGTGGGAAGTCCCAGGCTCAGGCCCCAGGACGATGGCAGTGGAAGTCCCGCTCTGCCTCCGGCTCACCCTGAGACCCCGGTCTCCATGTGGACCCTCCCCAGCCCCGGGTCCCCCCACCCGCAGCCCGCCCTGTCTTGGAAGGCCCGCTGAGCTGGTCCCAGCCTGACCTTTGGTGCTCAGCCAGGACTGAGGCTCACGGTGGGAGTCCTTCGAGCCCCAGCTCTCGGTCCTCTTCCTGCCTGCTGGAGTGGGGGGTCAAGGCCAGTGCACTCCAACCAGGTCATGGGCACTTTAACAAGGGCCCCTTTTCCAAAACTGAAAAAATACCCCAGGCCCCTGCGGACCAGCTGGTGGAATTTCCAATTTACGGAAGGCAGGGTGAAGCACTTCAGACGCTTATGTCGCACCTCAGGGCACCTCGTCAACCTGCAGAGCTGGCCAGCGCCAGAGGCAGGGCTGGGGCGCAGGCAGGACCCTCTGCAGCAAGGAGCCCCGCTGACCTCCAGGGGGCCTCAGCCGGGCACCTTCACTGCAGGGGGACTTGTGGGGCAGGGCCCTCAGGACCTTCCCTCAGGGGTCACAGCTGTGGGCAGCCTGGGACCCAGAGGGTCAGAGGCCCTGTGACCACTGAGCCTCACTTGGGAAGGGCAGTGGAGAGCGCATCACCGAACCTGGACCTTCTCTGCACGGCTTAGGTGTCAGGTGGGGAAACGTCTCTCCTTTTATTCTTACGCGTAGACTTTTCCAACTTTTCCATCTGTTGTATTTTTTAAGAAGGGGGTGAAATAAACTTTCTCTTATGTGTTGTGATAGTTGTGCTTGAAGGAAGCCTAGGAGTGAGGACTGTAACTTGTCCCAGCTGTACCAGCAAGAAAACCAGGGCTAGGGTCAGAGGGGCAGACTCTGGGCCTCCGTCCTTAGGAGGAGGTGGTGCCTGCATGCATTACACACACACACACACACACACACATGATTTGCACGTGGCACCGACTAGCAGTGAGCACTGCATGGACTCTGCCTTTACTGCACGGAACCAATTCTTAAATAGCAGAGGGTCGTGCAAGACAAAAACCCTTAAAGCTTCTGAACCAGTCCCATGAACTCAAAGGGGAGGGATCTAAAAAAAAGTGTATCAGAGCATCTGAAAGGCTGCCATCCTCTGGGCGGGGCGGCTCCAGGGCCGGGCCTGGACAGGGAGCAATAGGGACCGCCCAGCATGCCAGGGCGTGCCCCGCTCAGGGGTGTCCCTGAATCTGCAGTGTGGAGCACAGAGGTTCTGTCCATCAAAATTGGTGGGAAAGAGCAGGGCAGAATAAACAAGGAACTGCAACAAGAAACAGAGCCTCCCTCCTGCCCTGCCCAGACAGAGCCTCCCTCCTGCCCAGGCAGCCCCAGGGTCCACCCTGCTCTCACCTCCCGTCCTGAGAGCACACAGCTCCCCGAGTGCCCAGCGCTCTGGTCAGTTGAGGCCTCATTTGGGGAACGGTTGGGGCAGAGGGCAGCAGGCTCACTGCTGGAGCAAGTGGTCAGTGTCATGGTTCAGCCCGGGGCCTGGCCGGACGGGCGTGTGCCTCTGGGACCCTGCGTGCCCGGCCGGTCACCTGCCCTGCCCACCTGCCTCATCCAGGCGACGCGGGGGTCTGAGCGGGTCCACCTTCACTCTCAGATCATTAGTTCTACAACCGTGAGGTGAGTTTAAAGACGTCCCCACCTGTGGGTGTCAGGAGAGCGGAGCGAGCACTGACCCCTGGAAGTTTTGGGGTCCGGTCCCAGACCCGCACAGGAGAGAGAGTCTGGCAGTGAGGGGCTCACACGGCTGTCTGGTTTCTCAGAGTCTGTGAAGGCGGCGTTCAGCAGTCCAGTGCCGTCCGGCGGGCTTGCTGGGCTCCTCTGGCCGGGGGGGTGCGCGTGGACCCTGAGCACGTGCGAGTCCGCTCCGGTTTCCCAGCTTGAGCGTCTACGTCTGATGGGAAGAATGACCAGCCACGGTGCTTTCGATGTGGGGATGGGGTGGGGGTGGTGGGGCGGAGGACTCAGGAAGTGGCGGGAGAGCGTGTCAGGGGCTGCGGCAGACCCGCCCTGCAAACCCCTGGGCTCTCATGGTGAAAACGTGGTGATTCCGGCTCGTGGGAGGAGGCACACTTGCTGTGTGCGCTGCCCACTGGCAACTGTGAGGGCAGAGAGCTGTCCCCTCCCGCAGGGGTCCCGAGCTTGGGACCGAGAGCAGCCAGAGGCCACGGAGAACAGACTGACCTGAGCATCCCGGTCCCCACGGTGCCGCCTGGGCTCAGGGACTGAGAATTGAAGGGTGCGAGTTTGGACAGCAGAGCGCCTGGAACCGGCCGCCCTGCCTCCCACAGTTCCGAAGGCCAGAGTCCAAGGTGACGGTGGCAGCTGACTGCAGACACAGGGAAGCCTGCTGCCCGGCCTCTGGCGGCCGCAGCGGGCCTTACCGCTCCTTGGCTTCTGGGCGCTTCTTTCAGTCTCGACCTCTGCCTTCGCGTGACGAATTCTGTGTCCAAATGTCCTCACCTTATAAGAATCTTTGGCTCTTTTTCTGGTCTCAGCATTTGTTAAATAATTGCTAGATTCTGTATTGCCTCTTAAAATGTGTCTTGTCTTTACGATCCATCACGCTGAACATCTAGGTGCCCGTGTGACTCAATTATCATGTTACCCAATGGTGTTCACGAGTCCCAAGTCTGCCAATTTGTTTGCAGGCAATCTTACTGTCTGCGCCCTTCAAGCTCAAAGGCCATCCTGTCATCCTGGCATTGAAAAGACCCGGAAGAATTGGTCTTGGCGTTTTGAGGGGTGGGGGAGAGTTAGTCCCAGGCTCATGTTTGTAGATCTCAGGACTGCACACAACTGAGTGTCCATGTGGGGTCAGTTTCTAGACGTGTGATTGCTGCACTAAAGACTTGGGCAAATAGAATGGAACTGCCCTCTGGGAAGCCCGCCATCGCCTTAGAGCGCTCCCTTCCACAGGTGCCCTCTTCCTAACTTGATTACGTCTGCCGAGACCCAAATCCGGATGAAGTCACTTTGCAGGGACCAGTGGTTAGGACTCAGCATGTCTCCTGGGGTGGGGCACAGCTCAACCCACAACAGGGGGGCTTTCCTACAGTAGCTGTGGCATCCAAGGCACCAGGACGCTCTTGGTGCATCTGGCCGGCTGCAGTTTGGGAGGTTCGGCCCTGACCTGCTGAGGACCATAGAGGGGGGGCAGAGCCCATAGCCCGAGCACCGGGGTCAGTGCCATGGCCGTATTTGGGTTCCGTGTGGAGTGGGACGGCCTTCCTTCCACAGACAGGCCTGTCACCCAGCTGGGGATGCCCATCCCACTCCACATGGAACCCAAATAAGGCCATGGCACTGACCCCGGTGGTAGGAGCGGTTGTTCTAGCCCTACACCTGTCAGGCGGGGGTCCACGTGGCACGCAGAGGGGTCAGTGAGGGTCCCAGCGAGACGGCCACAAGCCCTGGTGGACGGAAGGGTCAGGGACTGAAGGGACGGGGTGGGGTCAGTGGTGGACGACGCAAGGCCAGGCCGCATCCCCAGCCCCCTTTGGTTCTGGGTCTGCCAGGAATGGGCAGCTTCCTCTCCATCTGTGACCTAGGCCACAGTCTCCGGCCCCGGCCCTGGGGCTCAGGTGTCCGGGCTGGACAGGGAGACATGCCCGTGTCCACGCACACAGGACCAGGAGGCCCGGGTTCTGTCCCTGGACCCCGTCATTCCTCATCAGTGGGACACCTGCCTGTCCTCTTGCCCCTCTGATTGTCTTGAACCAGTGGCGCCCCACCCCCGCCTTCCCGCGCAGCCGGCCAGCGCGCAGCCAGGCCCTGACCGTGCTGCCTTCGCAGCCCCCCAGGGACGACAGCCTGAACGGCCTGCTGCAGGGTTACCGGATCTACTACCGCGAGCTGGAGCACGAGGCGGCCCCCGCCACCGAGCCCAAGACGCTCAAGACGCCCTCAGCTCTGCGGGCCGAGCTCACCGGTGAGCCCCCGCCCCCCACCCCGCAGCAGGGAGGTTCCCGTAACCACCATGTCTGCCCACCCCAGGCCTGTGGGAGCAGCCGTGGGGGCCAGAGCGGGTACGGCTCTGCCCCCTGCCCAGCACCCGATGGTGTGCAAGGCCCAGGGCACAGGGAGGGGACCCAGGAAGGCTGCCTGGAGGAGGAGCCATCTGAGGGGGCTGTCGGGATAAAAGGATGTCACGGAAGACGTGAGGGGAAGAGGGTGACACAGCTCGGTGGGGGGGCAGGGGTTGCCGGCCAGGGCGGGGCTGAGCCACGGGGGCCTGTGCGCCCTAGAGAAGGGGTAGCCGGGCCTCCGGGGACAGCGGCTCCCCCCGCACGGAGCAAGCCCGGGGTGCTGGGGCCGTGGAGCCAGGCCCGGGAAGGCTGAGAGATGCCCCCAGCACCATCAGAGAAGACACGGGGCCCCGGCCCCCGCGTGGTGGGGGCAGGGGCAGGGCAGCCAGGGCACCGGGTCTGGCTCCGCCTGGGCCTCTGTGCGGGTCACACGCGCTGCACTTGGCCCCTGGTGCCGCTCTGGGGTCAGCGAGGGGCTGCAGCTCGGCCCCGACCCCACTGGGGGAGGACCTGGCTCCGCTGAGACCCCCACTTGCATCGTCTGCCCGGGTGCCCCTTGCTGACGCCCAGCTAGCCGTGACTGTCCCTCTGGGCTGAGTAACACAGACCCCGGAACAAGAGGCTGTGGGGGTCTGTGCACCTGCTCACTGTCGATGGCTCACCCCCGCCGGCCTGGGGCACTCACCTGAGCGCGCACCGGACGCGGCTGCCCCGGGACCAGCCAGCCCTGTGGCCCCCATGCCGCCTTGCGCTATGCTCAGCCAGATGCCAGCTCGACCCATTTAATCAGAGGGGAGACCCCGCCTCCGCAGGCCAGGGGCCTGGCTGGTTCAGGAGGCTCCTCGGGGGTCCCGGTGAGCAGATGGGCGTGTGGGTGGCCGCTCGGGAGGCAGAGCAGCTTCCCAGACAGGCCTCCCTCCGCGTCTGCGGCCCGTCCTGGCTCCTGTCCCCCGCTGACGGCCTGTCTTTTCGCCTCTCACAGCCCAGAGCAGCTTCAAGATCATCAACAGCAGCTCCACCGAGACGATGTACGAGTTAACACGTGAGTGACTCCGCGCTCAGCTGGCGCAGCTGGGCAGTGCCCCCAGCCTCTCGGCGGACCGAGTGAAGGCCAGCTCGGGTTCCCAGCTCTCATTCCTGGAGCCCCCCACCCCCTCCCACTAAAATGCGTGATGGGCCAGAACCACCAAAAGGGAGTTTCTAGAAACACAGGCTGGGCAGGGGTTCCCAACAGCTGTTCTCGGAGTTTGGGACAGAAGGTCAGAGGGCAGCTCTCTTCTCTAACCCTGCTGGCTTATTTTTACCTTTAGCTGTGGATTTACCATCATCACCCCTGGTGCATACACTGTCGTGCACCCCTCCTGAACCTGCCTCCAGAACCCTCTCACCCCCCACCTGAGACTCTGCCCGTTTAAACACTGATGCCCTGGCCCCGGGCGCCCACCCCCAACTTCCTGTCTCGGTGACCCTGACCCCTCCGGGGACCTCGAAGCAGGGGCATCACCCAGCGGCCCCTCTGTGTCCACTGGCTTCAGGCCTAAATTCCTCACTGCAGCGTCGGGGTCTCCCTCCTCTCGGGGTGCGGGGCAGCCACCACACACACACGTCCAGTGCTTGTCCATCCGGCCTCTCTTCCTCCTTATCAAATCGCCCCTTGGATTCCGGCCGGGGTGGGTTTCAGTGACCAAGTGCAAGACTCAGGGCCAAGCTGCAGTTCAGTCCAGCGCAGAGAGGTCGCTGGATCAGAAAGCGGGTAACGGAGGGGAGGAAGAGCCGGCCCTGCCAGGCCCCTCGGGTGCCATCGCTCTGCCAGCTCATCCCCCGTCACCCCGGCCACCACCCGGGGCAGCCGGCCAGCCCGGCAGCTGGGGCGGGGTTCACGGAGCCGTGCCCTCCCCCTGAAGCTCCGCGTCATCCATTGTGGGCCGGCTTGCCTGCCCCCTCCCCGCCTCACTGCCTCCTTGTCTGTCCACCGAGTCCCTCCTCGGCCAGGTGTGTCCCAGAGGCGGCCTTTCCAAGGGGTCGGGTGAAGAGTCAAGTGCAGGCCGGCCCCAGTGATGAGGGCTCCCCCCCCCACGTCTCCGCCCAGGGCTTTCAGTCTCGGGGCTGAAGCATGGAAGGGGCGCCCTGGCCACACCCGGGCGTCCACTCTGGTGCATCTCTGTGGATTCCTGGCAATCACACGAGGCCCCACGTTGAGGCGAAGCCAGTCTGGTGGTTTCTCAGCAGCAGAGCTTGACCGCGGGGGCAGGATCTTGACCGTTAAATGTATCTATGTTGGCAAACCAAGGCCTGTGAGGTCTGAATGGCCATGTCCTGGGAAGAAAAGGGCATGAGACACCAAGTCCATCATGCAGGCCAGGCAGCCACACATGAGCTCTGCGCTACTCGACGTGGTGGAAACTGCTGATTTTTTTAGCCAGAACTTTCTGGAAAGTTCTCCCAGTCACATGACTGTCCAGAGGCCCCACATATGTGTCTGACCACCTGAGCGCATGGTCCCTGCAAGCCACACCTCCCAGAGAGGGCCCCGCTCTGCAGAGGTCAGTGAATGCGACCCACAGGCCCTCCCGCCATCACATCACAGAAGGGGTCAAGGATTGGCCCACGCGGTCGAGCAGTGCGGGGTCTTGCTCCGTCTGCTCTTCCTCTCCCGGAGAGGTTCCAGACCAGAAGGCAGGCCCAGGTCAGGCTCCGTGTCCTAGACTCGCTCCCTTAGACAAGGAGCTTGTTGCCACCTGGCCCCAAATGCAGGACGGCTGTGACAGCCTCACCGGGGGCACGGGCGGGTAGGGGCACTGCCGGACGGAGGGTGGCCAGCCCCTCACAGGCTTCTCTCTGCAAGAAAGGGCTCCCTCGTCCCCGCAGGGGGCACTGGTCACAGAGGGAGCTTTCTAAGAAAGGGCAGGGCTCCATCCTGCTGGCCCTGTCCCCCCCACTCGCAGATCTGAAGAAATACCGGCGCTATGAAGTGGTCCTGACGGCCTACAACGTCATCGGTGAGGGCCCGGCCAGCGCGCCCGTGGAGGTCTTCGTCGGTGAGGCCGGTGAGTCCCACCTGGAGCTCAGGGGCCAGCAGCAGCCCCCTCATCGAAGGTCAGCTTATGGGGGCTCAGGAGGCTTCTGGTCATGCTGGGAAGAGTCCTCAGCCAAGGGCTAAGTGTCCTGGTGGCCCCGGGAGTGATCAAGTCTTGCTTCTGAGAGACAGGNGCAGGGCTCTGGAGCCTGGCAGGGCGTCGTGCGGGCAGCCGTGCCAGCCGTGCCGCTGGGCTCAGGGTGCACACGGCCGGCTGGCCAGGACCCGCGGAGCTGACCTGCCCGCCCGTCAGCCTGCAGCCCAGCAAGAGGACCAGTGGCGGGGCCCGGGTGCTGCGGACGGGGCCTGCATCCCAGGACCCACGCAGGCATGTGGAGAACAGGGCTGGACCCAGGCAGGAGACCCGGGAGATCCGGGGCCATAGCAGCCAGCCGGACGGCCGTGGCCGTCTGCCCGCCTCCAGGCTCGCGTCCCGGGTCTCTGGTTGGTTGTTGTTCGTTTTATGGTAAAGTACGGTTGACACGACACGCGCCGTCCTGGCAAGCGTCCAGCCCAGGGGCAGGGAGCCTGTTCACTGGCCGAGTGCCTGCTGCCCGCCGCCCTCGGCCCTGGCTTCTCCCCAGACAGACGCCCCTCAGCCGTGGGCAGGCCTCCTCCCCCAGCCGCTGTCGGCCCTGACTTGCTTCCCGTCTGTGGGCTCGCTGCTCCGGGTGCTCCTCGGACGCAGGCCAGAGCCGCGTTTGTCCGCTTTACCAGGCTTCCGTCTCCCGGCGTGTTTCCCGGGCTCACCCGAGCTGCAGCGGGCGTCAGACTCGGCTCCCTCTCACGGGGGAGGACTCTCCGCTGGGTGCAGACTCCGCGTTCGCTGCCGGTCCCTTGATGGACGTCAGGGCTGTCTCCCCGTCTTGCGTGCTGCGGTGCAGCTGCTGTGAACCCAGGCGGGCCACGTGTTTCTCCCAAGTGCCAGGAGGGCGTCCGTCGGCTGCTTCTGTGGGTGGGCAGCCTCCAACAGCGTCCAGTCGGGGACTCAGAGGCAGAACCCAGAAAGAGAACACAGGGTCCCCTCTCAGGCTGCCCCCCCAGGTCAGGCCGATGTTCGGCCCTGGAGCGTTGCTCGGCCACCGGTGTTTACACCGCAGAGAACATTCTGGAAGGAGGACGCCATGCTTCCAGCACTGCTGCCACACACCCTTGGCCGTCCAGTTGCTGCCTCTCGCAGCCCGGGGGCCTTTGTAATGTGTTCCTCCTGACTTTGAGTTGCTCTCGGGCCTGCAGAAAATAAAGCTAAATGGGGGCAGTTTCCATTCACTCGGCCGTATGCTTCATCATTCGGCAGGAAACGCTCAGACTTGTGTGAAAACTGCCCCAAAACAGCGTTTTTCCCAAGTCAGACCTGAGGTCTGAGGGCCACCTCCGCCGGTCCCCGGCTCTGTGACGCTGGGCCCGTCACTCCACCTCTCTGAGCTCCAGCCCTGAGGACCGCGGTACAGAGGGAAATGCTGCTGGGAGTGCGGAGACGGGTGTCCTCACCCCAGCCCTGCCCACAGCTCGCCCGCCCTGCCTGCAGGATAAATGTCCAGGACACGCTGGGCGGGGCCGGCCAATAAGTGGTGAGCGACTGAGGCCCCGTGCAGGTTCTTGGTTGGTCTCGTCCTGCAGGACAGCGAGAGGCTGAGAGGTGATGAGCTTTGGGTCCCCTCTAGCCTGAATATGTAGTTTTTAAATCCTTCTAACCTCAGAGAGAAAGGGTAACCTTTAGGAGATCTCTCATTGAGATTGATTTCTGAGTCCGGGCATTACAAATTGGTGAAAATAGCACACTAGTAAGGAATACAGCTTGCAAGAGATAGAAACCCAAAGAGGCTTAAGCTGAAAGACCCTGTCATTAACCCACATATCAGAGAAGTCGAGCCTGGGCACAGCTTCAGGCATGGCTGGATCCAGCATGCTAACAGGTGTCCCTGTGCCCTCTCTCGGTTCCTCCTCCTCTCAGCTCACTCCTGACTCAGGCAGGCTCTTCATCAAGGTAGCCCAGTGGCTCCAGGCAGCAGAAAGAGCGCTTTCTCCCACAGAGAGGAAACACCTCTCCCCCAGGAGCCCCCCGAAGGGGGCAGACCCCAGAGGGAGAAGCACCCCCAGGACCTGCTTGTCAGAAGGATGGCATGAAGGTGTGAGCGCCAGGAGCAGGTCCCTGGAGGGCATCGCGGGTCCGTGATGACACCTCTGGGCGGCTCTCGGCTCACACAGGCACCCCCAGGGGAGACGGACACCTAAAGGCGTCAGCCCAGGGTGGCCCAGCAGCCCTCCGTCTCCACGGGGCCAGAGCCCACACAGGAGCAGCGCCCCACCCGCCCGCAGGCAAGGTTGCCTCGGGGACCCACTTGGGACACCGCCCTCGCTCCTTGCCGGCCGTGCTCTGCTCTCACACCGCCCGTTTCATTTCAGCTGCAAGACCCTCACGTCCCACATTTTCTCCAATTTTACAAACAGCGAAGCTGCGCTCGGGGATTGGACAGGCTCCCCACATCCCGCCGTCCGAGCCCAGGGCTTAGACTTGCCGTGCAGAGCTTTCCCCGCAGCCTCCAGCCCCCGTTCCTGCAGCCTGGAGAGCACAGCATCAGTTTTTTGGAAAATGGTTTTTGTGACCAGTTTCCTGCTTCTTCCCGTTAAGCCTCCCTGGAGTTGTGTTTGGTTCTGGCTCAGCAGTGAGGTGAACAGGAAGGGGAGGTGATAGAGGAGACAGCGGAGAGGCAGGGGCCGGGGCCCCGAGGGGCAAGACGTGCTGGGCCAGCGAGGGGTGGGGGGGCTGAATTCCCCGTCTGCCTCCCCCACTCCCCCTCCCCAGGCCCCCGGAACCTCACCATGAGGGAGAGAAGGAGAGAGGCTCGGAGCCAGGCTGCCTGGGTTTACGCAAAGCAGAGTCCATGTGCCTGCTGAGCGCGTGACCTCTGGCGGGTCGCTGGGTCCTTCTGGGCCTTAGTTTTCCCGTCCCTGTAGCTTCTGTGCTGAGTCACTCAGTCATGCCCAGCTCTGGGCAACCCTATGGACTGTAGCCCACGGAGCGCACTGGACATTCCTGCTGGGAAATGCCCCACGGGTCATTGGCCAGACTGGTGTCCAGAGGGAGACGTGTAGTTCCCTCCGGGGGACTGTCCACAGGGTGGACACCACCCCATGGTGGGGCAGGGTGAGGCACAAGGGGCTGGATGGTGAGCAGTCCTGCCCGAGCGGTGGGCAGCCCCCAGGCCCCCAGCCCTGGCCGTTTGCCAGACGCCTTTGCAGATGCTGCTTCCTGTCCTTTCCATGCTGCGAGCACAGGGGGGCCTCCCAGCCACCACCCTGCAGCAGAGGTTCTGAAAGGCTCTGGTGCGGGGCTCCAGTGAGCCCGGCGCCGCCCAGGGTCTGCTGGACCTGCAGTCAGGAGTCTGAGAGTCGGGGCCCAGGAGCCAGCACCCCCTCACCAGCACATCCTCAGAAAGCCAGGGGCAGCCGCTGTCTTCCTGGAGGCCAGCGAGCCCATCCAGGGGCCACTGGAGCTGGACAAAGTGCCGTCTCACTGCTTCTTGGGACCCGCCCACCCAGTCCAGCCTGCAGCTCCCAGCTTTGCAGGGCTTCCTGAGCACTCAGCCAAGATTCCAGAAATCTCTGGTGTTCCATCACCACTGTTGAGTACAAGGAGTCTGCCAAAGTCCAGAAGCATCTCTATTGCCGCCGTGGCCGGCCCTCCCTGCAGGCCAGCGGGTGATGGCCGTGGGGCAGCATCGTCTGCCCAGCCGAGGTGCCCAGGGGAACCTCTGCTCCGTGCCCCAGCCCGGCCCCTGCCTCCAGCACCATCCGCAGTGTCCGCGTATCAGCTAATACCAGACTGCCGGGCCAGTGGGCTTTTGAAAACTGATTTCATGAGCTTTGAGACGGCATTCTGAGCCGAAGCTCACATGCACTGTCCTCCACAGATAGTAAAGTGGGGGAACAAAGAGATCACAGCCTGTCAGATGCCCCACCAGCTTCCAAGCCGAACCCTTCACGACAAACAAGGACCCCTTGCGGGGTGTAAACGGGGCAAATTCCTGCAAGTTGGAGGCCGTGGGGCGGGGG